>JAJPGS010001186.1:600000-1105000 GCA_028654335.1 Alnus rubra
TATACGTATACGCACGTACATCACCAAAATTTCACAGAAATACACGTGATATATATATATAGTTATTGAATTAGCTTCAAGCCAAACAATGATGATGCACCAGCTATTTGGTTGATTAATACTAGCTGGGGGCGTGAAATGATTCTGAAATTTCTCTCTTGTCCCATATATATTGGTGGGATATGGAAATTAATCACGTCCACATCACCTATACAGCAAAATGTTACATCTTATGAAAAGAGGTTGGGGGGGGGGGGGGGGGTGGTTATTTTCAATCTATAATGTTACATCATAGATGTTGAGGATTCAATTATAACCAAAAGAATTTTATTTTTTTTGAAGTGTAAATCATCCAATAAAATCTCTAAAATTGTTTAGCAGTCTTAAAATATTATAATTAACTTGATGGGTATAAATATTATGGAGCAGGAATAGTGAGTTTTAAATATCCTATTGTTTGATAAAAAGAACAAAGAAAAAAAAAAACGAAAGGAAAGGATTTTAAATTGCTCGTCAGATCTTGGAAAAGAAGCATATATATATGCTCTAGAATCTAATGGGTTGACAAAATCTGAATTGAGATTTCAAGGAAAAAGATAAGTTCGGTGTATGGGACATATATATATTGAAGATGTTAGATACAAAAGCTAAAGGTCCGCCATTGACATATACATTCTAATTAAATACTTGAAAAGGCAACATATTTTGAGATTTGCTTAGCTCCTGATGCTAGAGCTAGCTAGATTTGCTCAGCTAGAAAAGCTAAAGGTCCTCCCGGCCATTAAGCATTTTAATTAATTTGGATTGGATTGGAAAACATATATAATTAGAGAGAAAACACAAAGTTGAGCATAAAATTAGTCATTTTAAGGGTCGTTGCAAGATTATGTGATAAACATGCCATGCCAATTTAAACTTTGGGAAAAATTAAATGTAATGAAGCTATTTTTTTTTTTTTTTTCCCTGAGTCCATATTAATTTGTTGCAGTTTATATTTAATATCCTATCCTCTTTTTTTATTATTGTTTTTTTAATTTATTTTATACTTTTAGATAACCTGGATTCCTATATATATATGGCCAGGGACCCATATTTGAGATGTAAAAATTCCCGGCCACTCCTCCATGTCTGCTTTTAGGTCGCCGGCCTTAATTTACATGATAAGGATGCTTTTAGAAAGATTCTATAAATCACAAAATAATCTTATGACGCCGGAGTAACAAATTAATTTACAACTTTTACGATTTTTATACATTATTAACACACAATGACTCACAGTTTAGATTCATATTTAATTGGGATATCGATCATGCAAGCCCAAGTACTTGGATTAAATGTCTTTCACATAATTATTATATATGCGTACATATCAAAATTCAAAATATTACTCAAATTCATAGGGAGAGAGAGAGAGAGAGATAGAGGGGAAAAGAAATAAAAATATTAAAAATCTAGCAATTATTACAAACAAACCTACGTAATCAGTACTATAGAGGAAAAATCCATCGTAATTCCATCTAGTTGAGGAGATCGGGGGTGTCCACCTCTGAAGCTATATATGATTGGGAATATATTACATTATTACTGCAGAAATGAGTACTATTTGAGATTGACAGTACTATTATAATTATGAGCAATGCCATTCAATTAATTGAAGGCCCGGTTTGAAATTGTTTTTTCTTTTCTTTTTCTTTATTTTTACTTCTCCAGAAAACATTAATTTTAAAATATTTTTAACTTTTTTAACTTTGTATATCACATCAACATTTTTTTTTTTAAATAAAAAACTCATTACAATATAAATTTTTACTTTTTCATATGAATTATTTCAACTTTATATGACATCAGTCATATTTTTCAATCATTAAAAAAAATTCCAAAGAGAAGGGAAATGAGAATTTCAAACGGGGCCAAAGTCTTCAGACTTTTAAGAATTCTCGTTTAAGAAGAGAATAACATGCATCTACTGTGCGCTTTGATCCAATTCATGAGTGTGTGCGAGTGCATGTCGGCCTTGTTTGAAAACGCCAAGGACGGAACAAAGTAGGGGACATTACTATCTAATTTTTTTTTTTAAATTTTTTTCAATAACAATCAACATTAAAATATTTTCATTTTTTTCACTTTTTATATCACATTAATAATTTTTTATTACTATTCAAATAAAAAATTTCACAACAATATAAAATTTGTATACTGTTCTATACAAATATTTTTTACTTTATATCACATTAATACCTTTTACTAATTTTAAAATTAACGATGTACTACTTTATTGTGTAAATGTATTTGCCAAACAACAGCGTCATCTCTCCCTTTCATGTACTCCAACAGTCAATTTGCAAATATCTTTGTCGTAAGGGCCGGGTCTTCTCCCATGTGCCAGACAAATTAGTAAGGCCAAGGCTGCTTCTCAAAGTATTTATCGAAAGCTACTCGATCGATCGCATCAGCTCGGATGGCCGGGCAGCTTTTAGCCAACTGTTTCAGTCACTTTTAAAAATTCAGGGAGCAATTTGATAATCTAGCTAGTATACTTTTATCTCTTACCCTAGACGGCCTGATGGTATATATATATATATATATATATATATATATATATATATATATATATATATATATATATATATGTGATTGCTTTTGTGATTTCCCACCATTTTTTTTTCAAACTCACACTACAAAAAAACATGCAATTAGCCACGTGGCTACAGTAGCCGTTACTGTAGCCACGTGGCCAATTAGCCACGTGTATTAAATAAACGTGGCTAGATGACAGTTAGCCACGTGTATTAATTACACGTGGCTAATTGGCCACGTGTAATTGATATGCGTGGCTAAAATATTTATATTTTTTTATATTTATATTTGTAATTGGCCACGTGTATTAATATGCGTGGCCAAGTAGCCACGTGTATTTATTACACGTGGCTAATTGGCCATGTGTAATTAATACACGTGGCTAATTGGCCACGTGTAATAAATACGCGTGGCTAAAATATTTATATTTTTTTTTTAATTTTTTATATTTATATTTGCAATTGGCCACGTATATTAATTACACGTGGCCAATTAGCCACGTGTAATAAATACGCTTGGCTAAAATATTTATATTTTTTTATATTTATATTTGCAATTGGCCACGTGTATTTAAAAATATAAAATAAAAATATATATATAAAATAAAAATATATTTAAAATGTAAATAAAAAAGAATTTGGCCACGTGGCCAAAATTGGTGCAGGTAGGTGCGCGGGAGTTGTCCCGCGCGCCTACCTGCACCAGTTTTGAAATATATCATATATATATATTCTCTCGCTCTCAATTCTCTCAAGCTCTCAATTCTCTCTCTCTTTCCGTTCTCTCTGTTCTCTCTCTCTCCCTCTCGCTCGCTCTCTCTCTCGCTCTCGCAGTGTTCTCTCTCTCTCTCTCTCTCTCTCAGTGTTCTCTCTCGCTCGCTCTCTCTCGCTCTCTCCCTCTCACTCGCTCTCTCTCTCTCTCCCTCTCGCTCCTCTCTCTCTCTCTCTCTCTCTCTGTGTATTGCTCTCTCTCTCTCTCTCTCTCTCTCTCTCTCTCCGTCAGACGTGCACCACTGGCCAACTCTCCGTCAGGCGCGCACCACCGGCCAGCTCCCCGACCACCGTGTGGCCGGCCTTCCCGACGGCCTTCCCGACGTCGACGTCTCTCTCTCTCTGTCTCTAATACCTCTCTCTCTCGGTCTGTCTCACTCTCTGTCTCTCTCACTCTCTGTATCTCTCTCACTCTCGACGTCGAAGGAAAAAAAAAAAAAAAAACATTTAGCCGCGTGTATTTTAATACACGTGGCCAAATTGCCGCGTGTATTAAAATACACGCGGCCAACTGTGCAGTTAGTGTCACCCGGATCCACCACGTGTATTTACGTGGCCAACAGTTCGCCACGTGTACAGTCACTGTACACGTGGCGAACTGCAAGTGACAAAAAACAATTTTTTTTGTAGTGCCAGACTATAAACTTGACTTATAATATATGCGCGCTAGCTCCTCATAAAACTGCATGTATTATATAAAACAGGCTTCGACGTTCCAGATTATTAGAGCCTTGCTAGCTACCTCTTCTTAAAAGAGACGTACATACGTATACTACAAATAAAGTTAGAAGGTGCAGGCCTCTCATTCTAAAAAATGTTCCTGAAAGTTGGACATGAGCAACATCCATTATTACATGCAATACTGATCGATCTCCCTAATTTGAGCTGTTCTGGTTGTCAATCTAGCTAGTCATCACTGAATCAGTAGTAAAAGAAAAGAAACAGAAAGCTATATATATATATATATATATATATATATATATATTTTTTTTTTTTCTTTTTCTATTTTTGTCTTTACGCAGCACATGTAAAATACTATTTTTCAATAAAACCAAACAGTGAAGTATAAAATATAATATTTATCACTTTTTAACATCTTAGGCCTTTTAGACATCCAATTGTTAATCTATTATTTTAACAGAATATATAGATATGGCTGCATGTGTTTGATAAAAGTATAAAAAAAATTTCCTTTTTTTTAAAAAAAATACTAACAAGTAACCCTAAAAAATAATTAATTCACAAAATACTTAAAATTATTTAAACTTTATGTCTCATCAAAACTATTTGGTTATAGAAAAAAAAACCCTAAAAACCATTCATATGTATTCTTGAGTGGAGTAATGTTAGAAGTCGATCTATCTTGTGTTACTCTTGTGTCCCTTAAAAAATGAAGTGGCTTTTAAAATTATCATTGGCTAGCTTGTGATTGATCACAATTGAATTTTGATCAAACAGTAATTTTAAAAGCCACATCATTTTTTTAAGGATACTAAAATGACACATGAGTAACTTATAAAAATATTACTCTCTCTAGTGCCCCAAAACCAAGAAGTAATGTTAGAAGTTATTCTTTTATCACTCTTATATCCATCTAAAAATGAATAATCAACTTTTAAAATTACAATTTAGCTTATGATTCGTCGCTATTAAATTTTTATCAAGTGATAATTTTAAAAATTCTACCATTTTTAAAAAGATAAAAATAAAAATAAACATAAAATTGACTTTTAATTAAAATTACCCCTAAACTAAGATATGGTTTGTTGACTTGCAACGTGGCCTCAAGTTGTACGTACGAAAGTCTGTCTTCGAAAAGGTCTAACTTTATGGTGACGGCCATGTGGGGCCAAATGCATTTACAATTTGTTTCTCTCCCATTATCGTTGGTGCTGTCATCTCTCAGTGCCTTTTGTTGGTAATTCTTGTTTTTCCCTTTGTTTAAGAATTAAGACAGATGCTTTGGCTGATTGGCTATCTCTATGATGCTTAATTAGTCCCACTGGTTGTTCTTTCCTCTCTGACTTTTAGGGGTGGACGTTTCTCAACTTATTTTTAGGAAGAATTTCAGTTATAAACTCTGATTTTTTATTATTTTTAAAAAAATGTATTTAAATTTTAAATAATTATCAATTTAAGGTATTCATATTTCAATTTTTTTTTTTAATTTCAACACTCCATTAGAATTTTTCATTAAATTTTATCAAAATTTTCAAAATACCCATGTGTTTATTTAAAAAAAAAAAAGAATATATAAATTTTTTCAAAGATTTAGACATGAATATTTTTGCAAATTCTGTTAAATTTTGACCGATATCTAAATCATAAATTATTTATTTTTTAAAAGTATTGAAAGATAAAAAATTATAAGTGAAGTTCTCCATATTCTTTATTCACTAGCCGACGAGAATTACATGAAATTAATTTGTTTGCCTTGGATAAGCAATTTGGTTTCCCTACATTTATCTTCTGCAACAACATATATAAAAAGTTCTCATAAGAATTTACATGATTGATGTCCAAATTACTAGAACAAATGCTGTATGCTACTAGCCTACTATGGCAAAAATATGGTCCAAAAAGTAATTCCTACCTTCATAAATTGGCTTCGTTTTGTAAAAAATTCTTTTTAGACCCCAATTAAGTTATAACACTTCAGGGTACCAAACAACACGTACAATTAATAAGCCAATGCAAACACTACGGTTAAAATCACCACAATCAAATAAAGGGAAAAAAAAAAAAAATCAAAAATCAAAACAAAAATTTGGTGATAAAGTGAAAACTTTTGAAGAACTTTTCAAATTTAAAACTAATTTGGAGGCCAGCCTGCTCCAAATGTATACACTATAGAATATTTATGTCATTAAAAACTAGTCAACTTACATAACCTTTGTAACCCAAGACTCGGCTTGCAACCTCGGCAAACGACCATTTCATCTTTTACCGTAGTGGCTGAAGAATCTTTGACCATTTTAATTTCTACTTGAATAACTTCACGAACAAACCTTGTCCCTTGCTGTAACGTACGACCTAAGAAAAATGCTAGCGACATTCGATTTATTATCATAAAAAAACTAGTCAATTTGAAACTTTTCTGAAATTACTTATAAATCTCAGTATCACAAAGTAAGGAACCAATGTAAGACTTAACACCTATGGACTCATTAATTTATAAACCACCGACTCTATCTGGACTATTCGTGTTCCCAATTAATTTGGGACTAGGGTGCATTACAGCTAGAATCCAGAACTCTGATGGCGAAAAGGTTTTCTATAATTTGAACAATGATAATCAAATAGAGAAATAAAATCTATTTAGACTTAATTAATAGTGTTTAGAGAACTGATCTCCAAGAACAATGTAATACAACCTAAGGGTCTTTTGACAAGTCATAAGGCTAGCTTTTATAGGTGAGGAACAGTTTAGTATTAAACACTCTGTGGCTGCATGCTTCGTTCGAACAAGCTATAGGGTTTCAAGGGATTGCATTATCTTGTTTGAACGATCTTGAACCCTATTTTATACCGACAAAACTCTAAATCATAACCCTAAATACTACAACCTAAACGATGTGTTTTAACACTAAATTTGCTAACTTTGCGTTTTCTAGCTTAGTCTTACTTGCCCCTTTTCTAATATATAGTGACAATGAAATCTTGGATTATTTTCTAATTATATTCTCTAAAGTAATTAATTGGCGTTCTCGATCTGGTTGGCAAGTTTCACTTACCTTGGTCTTGTTCTTATTGGCCGGAGTGATTTTTGGCATGATGTGGCTAGCAGGAAGCTAGAAGGGCAATTCTCTCTTACATTTGGTTGTTAAGCTCATAATGTTGGCCGCCGCTGGGGTTTACTTTTGGAAAGATCGAGAATTCAAGATTGATCGCTAGGAAGAACATGAATGTTTCTGGCCTGGTACTGTTCTGCCATCCCTTTACATGTAAGGTTTAGTATCAATTCTTTCTCTGGCTGTAGGCCTTCTTATATTAATAGATGGTTGGTCGATCAATTAATTCTTCGAGTATTGCAGAGGATGTCTTGCTTGTTGGGTAATTGTATAGCTGGTTTTTTTTTCCTTGGCTGGTGTTGTGATCAACATGAGGCGCGTTGCTGTTGTTTCTTCTGTTGTTTTGTTCTATCTATTCTTTCTTATTCATAAAAATAAATAAATAGTATTCCACATGCACTGTGAGACCAATATATATAATTTATGGCATGTTATTTGGGGGCTCACAAATTATCCATAATATTTGGTTTTTGAGTTATACAAATTAAAGAACTCGAAGGTATGGTACGGTGCTCCTGTTGCTGCTTTTGCATCTTTCTTCTTCAGCCAATAAACATGCATGCAAGCTGATTGAAGGGACAATAAACAAGCCTGATCAATATTGCACTAATGCACTATGTACAGAATAAACAAAGCGCTCGATCATCCACTATATGGAAGCTTGCCACCCTTTACGCACCCTGCATGGGCACTCAGAAAAACTATAACACTTGTATATATATGAGCATCAGAAAAGACGGAGATTCTATCATAAACTGTTGAGCTTTGTGTATAAATCTAAAATAAAATAAAAGCGGAAGTAAGAGAGAGAATAGATACATATCGAAAATTTATGTGGTTCAGTCTATGACTTATGTCCATAAAATAAAGTCCAAATAGCTACATTATGCTCAATAAATTAGTTGTTTACAATACATATGTCCCTATTTTTAGTTAAATAAAGTCGACCTATACAAATAAACTTAAATCTACTTACACAAAGAAATACAAATCGATCTAGACGAAGAAATATTAATCAATAATATTATATTAAGAATATATTTAATTCTAAAACTAACCAACCACTGTTGTAGGAGGCCCGAACAAAATCACTCTAAAAGTGAATAAGGCATATATATATATATATATATATATATATCAATGGCAATTATGGCATGACAAATGAATAACTTAATTAAACTTTAACCATTTTGTTTCTTATCTAATATTTCTGATGTTCTTGATTTATTACGTGTGGTTGTCTTCATATTCTTGCCGTGCGTTCTATTTAGTTGCAAATGATCATTATCGGTTACGAAAATGGAAGAGAAAAATGACAGAATACCGTATAAAAGTGACCCAAATGTCTGAATTGTACGTATTGCTTGGAGGGGTTGACTGTGCAACATTGTATTATGATTTACAATTGAAGTAGTTGTGATCGAATGTACAGTACTTGTAGTACTGATTCCCCGGCCCCATGGTTTGAGTTCATGCATATACATATATATATAGCACACTCGACCAAGGACCATGTCCCTTCCTCCCCTTCCCTTGGGGCCGTTTACTAATTTTGAGGAAAAAAAAAAACTTTGAAAAAAGAAAACCCTAATATTGCTAAGCATTTTGCTTACTTTGCTACGGGGTACAATTAATGATCGACTATATATATCTTCTCTTCCTTCGATCAAAGGATCATGAGGATATATAGGATCGAGGTTTTCTCAATTAATTGCTATCATCTTTCACTAGTTCAACATGTCTTTGAACTATATATTAATGACTATAACATATATAAAGTAGAGAGAAATTTTCGAGAGGGACTTCTGAGCTAATTAAAATGACCAAGCCTAGATAAGTGCTGCTCATCATGATGAGGCTTAACTATGTATTCAAAACAAAGAGAAAACAGAAAATAAGGAAAATTAATCTTGATGCAAAGAAGCATACAAGAGTGATATTGGTCCCGGCTCGTCTCTAAGCTCTTGATACTATGGTAGAAGATGAGCCGGACCAACATCATGCCGTGTCTACTTATCTGGAAATTAGTTGTGTGAGCTTAATTTCTCGATCCCCATGTTGAAAGAGTTGAAGCCTGCCCCCTATATATAAATAGGGCAAATAATGGTAATTAATTGTGACGTCATGGTCGTTGAACTGTTTATGGCAATTCTCATTTAAAAGGACTAATTAATAATAGGGAACGGCATATCCTAATTAATTAATTAAGCAAATATATGGGAGATTTATCATGACCAATTAATAGTTGGGATCGAATCCCACTACCAGTCCCTCTCAATATTTTTTTTTATATATTCAACCAGCATAATGGGGGATTAATTCTTTCGTCATGCATAGAGAACTCGTATCAAAAGCATGTCGCACATCACGAATGTCGTAAAAATGCACGTCATGGTTATTCACTTCTGAAAGTCAAACAAGTGCACCTTCTATGATTAATGAATCATCATAACTAATTACATCATTTTTTTATACATCAAGACGTTATACTTTATATGGGTTTGGAATATCTTCAAATTCAATATATATTAGAATAAATAGAAGATCTTTAAAATGCGAGTAAGCTAGATCTTGGCAAAGATGCATATATTTTGGAATCTTACTGATTGACCAAATCTAAGTTGAGATCTTTCGCTTTCTAGCAAGTTCTTGGCAAAATACGGAGACAATTCAATGTACAGAACATATTCTAATTACTTGCAAACATGATTAGTGAAGTTTTTGTGCATTTTAATTTATATTAAAGAAGCATATATAAAGAGGGAAAGACAAATTATTAAGTTAAGGCCTGAGTTTTTTTTTTTTTTTTTTTTGGAGTGGGAAAAAAAAAACTCATGCAACCACGTCAACTCCATATAAAATGTTTTATATATAAAGTACTTCTACATTTTTTTTGTCTTTTTTTTTTTAATTAAAAAATGCTTAGAAACATCGGATAAGGGATCAATAATAATTGTTAAAATTTCATTTTTTGGTCTCATTATCAATTAAACTCTTCGATCTCCTAAATTATTATTATTATTATTTTTTTCTTTCAGACATTTTTATACTCATGAGTCATGAATTAACTTATAGACATAGTCTTCATTGTTGAGGTGATCGATCAGAATTCTTATCCGATACGTATATATATAATTCCTAGGATTAATGCATATATCCTTCGTGCATGGCCTTTTAAAGAACTTCTACTGTGAATTATATGACAATCTTGTTAAAAAAAATTATACAACAAGTATTATTCAAGGGAAACTTTGTAGAGTTTTACCTCTCGATCGTAAGCTGATTTGGAGATATATATTGTTCGTACAGTTTTCGGTATGGAAACGTGTTGCCTTGTAATTTGCTCATTCTTCTCAATCTGCAAAATAAGAATAATCAACTGTCGGAGGGTGCCGATCGATCCCTCTTCGATGCCTAAGTCAGTAGACAATTTCAAGGAATATTCAGTATAATTGAGATAATAACGCTAGCTTGACACCTGAGGTTCGTGTTTATTTATAGATACACAAATGCAGTTGGAGTGTACTGAGGATCCCGGATTTCCCTGGATTCACGATGTCATCGTGGACGATTAAGCCACAATCTCCTCCACGGATCTCTCGGGATCCACGATCTCATTTGTAGATCTCTATGGTCCGTGATCTCCTCAGGGAGAGGGTGCTGAGATTCCGGGATTCCGGATCTTCCGGGAGCGCTATATGTTCAGGGAGATAACGCCCTACAGTTTCCAAGCCTTACGAAATCCATGATCTCGACGACTCTCGGTTGTGGCATTATGACCGACCGGACGTCCTTAGGTCGGTCAAATCGACTGGGCCCATAATTTGGTTATGGGCTTACTTGGGTTTTGGGAAGTATAATATATATATATATAAAAAAAAAAAAAAAAAAAAATATATATATATATATATATGATTCAGGGCTAGCAAGGGTGGAGCTCTATTGTCTAGGCTATTATTATTATGGTTACAGAGAGAAATTGGCCTTTGCTTCAATTCATGAAATAAATAGTGATCAGAGATGCTGTTCATAAAGATCTTACAAGTGAATCAGATGATGATGCAGCAGATAGAGTAGATAATGTAGAACAAATTATTGTGCTGATTGATTTATTGTATTTATTATATTTAATTGGTGGTAATTTATGTGGTTATTTGCTATAATTATAAATTGGTATAATTTTGAAAACACCATTTCACTCTTCTCTAAGGATTGTTTGGGGTCAACTGGGATTTTTCATATTGAAACCTCTTAATAAATCAAACAATTAATATATTTAATTTGCTGATCACCACATAGTCGTAGTACATATATAGGGGATCGAAAGACATCTTTTGATCTATATATATATATGACTTGCAATTATGGACATGCATTTTAATCTCTTGCATACCCAGATGCATGATTTGTGATTGATTTTGTGATCACCCACCAACTGTAATTAATACCCACAAGAAATATATATATATATAATATATATATTTGAAAAAAATGTTCTTGGGGAACTATATATAAATATAATCTCTTTGAAACAGACCCCAGGTTAGAATTGGGGAATTTGTAATGAGTGATGGGCTAGCTGGATAGAATATCACACATTAATTATACATTACTTCAAATAGTACAACTTGTTTTAACTTTTAACTTGTACAAAATAACGTGAATGGGATGTAATATGGCGTAGGGGTTAATTAATTAATTAACAATTAAGCATGCAATGTAATATATTATTCCTTTTTGGTTGTGGCCTTTATATCACATTTACGGTGTTTACTATGTTTATTATTTTTTAATAAACATATACGGTATTATGGATATTTCTATTAATTTAGATTACCGTAAATATGGAATCGGTATTATGGTTATTTCTATTAATTTAGATTACCGTAAATATGGAATCGGTTAATTGATTTTAAAAATCAATTAACGATATTGTTTCCTTGATGGAAGGAAACAATACGGTGTTTACCATTTGAGGGTCCCTAACCTAGCCTATAAATAGAGTGCCTGTGTACACCATCAGTACAGCCATCAAGCAATAGGCATAGGTTAGAAGATCCCTCAAATAATCTTTTTCTTGTTGTTCAGATGGATCGTGGAAAAGCTTGAGCAAATATGGCTAGAGGTAAGCCTGAATCCTGTCTTATTTGTTTTTCCGCTGCGCATGTTAGGTTAAAGAAATAATTGTTATTTAATTATTTCTAACATGTGGTATCAGAGCCATCCTCTGTGCTATTTTGCTTAGCGTATAATTTTACTATGCGTTATCAATATTGAATCAAGTATTTTTTATTGGTTATCAATATTGAATCAAGTATATTCTATTTGGTATTGTTCACTTCTGTTTGTCAATATTGTTTGAGCAATATTTCGTCTTTTGTGACATGATAGAAACGCATTAGCGATTATTTTGTGAATATTTGTTGTTTACGTACTGTTTATGAAAACCCATAAATTTGATATAACTATTTTTTGTTTTATCACTATTCGGTGTATTGTGATATATTGCCTAATTTTGAGTTGTTGTAATCTTGATATGGGTATTTTCATAAAGGGGTGGCGGCTAGGGTTCTATTTTTAGGGTTTTCAACCCATCTGGAACATTACGGGTCGGGTTGGTTGGTGACTGGGTAGGGTTTCGACCCATTAAGGTTTTTGGGTTGGATATATTTTTCGGGTAGGGTTTTTTAAAACCCATGCAGTTTTGGGCCATTTGAGTGGGCTGACCTAGTTTGGGCCAGCACTATACATAGACCCAGAGGCCTGACCCGATTAAGTGGGTTGACCCAATTGCCCAAATACAGTAGCCCATTTGGAGTCTTGTGACCCAGAAACCCAACCCAATATAGTAGCCCATTACAGTAGCATTTAAATAAAATAAAAGATTTGGCTCATATGGGGTTCGAACTTGGGACCTTCATGTCCATAAAGTGACAAGCTTCAAACCATTGAGCTAAGCCTGGTTCTATGCTTTCACATTAAGGTTTTATTCCCTTTATTATTTACAGTACTGTGTATTAAAATTATTGTTTATTTAATACATGAATTGAGGAATGTATATTTTTAATTGTTGAATTTATATTGTTTAAATATAAATTGCTTGATGCCTAGACCTAAGAATAATTAACAATACCATATATACTGGTGTGTTTACAGTAATATCTAAGAATGCAATGTCGGGGAAAGTTCTGGCAAGGAAAGTCTTGGGATTTAAGTGTGTCCGGTGTGACCCCCCTCACTTTCCTGGGAGCTCATCTGCTTGCACCTTGGAAAATGCTGTTTACCCCATTTAAGTATTGGTTTGTTATATTCCTGGGGTTATTAAGGGGGCATCTATAAAGTTGTTAGATGTTAATGAAGTAGCAATTATCATGATAATTTTGGGAGAGCCACAGCATCCCAATTTTGAATGACAATTGCATCAAGATTACACACACGTAATTATCATTATGATTTTGGGGAGCCACAGCATCCCAAATTTTAATGATAATTACATCAGGATTACACGCATGAACCTCATAAAGATTTATTAGATGTTCATGAATTACAACATGATTATTATGATTTTGGGAGAGCCACAGCATCTCGATTTTATAATAATTGCATAAAGATCGTACACGTGAACTTCATATAGAAAAATTAACATCGTCTTGTAATTAATTCATAAATTTAATTACTTATCCCCACAGGGAAGTTTTTATTTTTATGACTTAATTAGAATAAGATAACAAATTTAGTATTGAAAGTAAAATTTCTCTCGGTTGCCCACAGGTACGAAGAATTTTATTTATCAATATTTAAATTTATTAGTCTTATTGATAAAGAGTAAATTTCATGCGCGATGCAACCTTTGCCCACAGGTAGGTTGAAATTTACTATTTAAATTGGCATTGGCTAATTTAAAATAAAGTTCATTCATAGCATTAAAGTATTTATTTTATTTTTGGGTTATTGCAGCTATTTATATTACTCTACCTTGGTAGTTTCATATTCCAATACATTATGGTAATATTTTTCTGACTGAAAAATATTAATATGCTTTTTCATTTGGGGTGTTAAAAAAAAAAAAAATAAATAAAATTTGGTACTCCGTGTGGACAAACCACCTACTCCCGCGGAATTAAGTACGCCACGTGAGATTATTAAGCATGAACGGTGGGAGTGATTTACTCACTTAAGTTAGATGTTCATGAAATCTCATGTCACTAAAGTCATCAGGGATTTATTCCTGAATGTTTTAGAGCCAAAGTTTTATAAAGGTTGTTTATGAACATTTAGTAAGTTCAAACAAAAACTTGGCCAGAACCCTAATAGAAAAAGCTTTAAAGACAAACCTTTTACAGTTTCTAAAGTGTTTATAATCTCATTATGGGAATGAAGGAAATTATAGCTTAGCCTAAGTCTATAAAGATTGAGATTTTTTGAGTCATTATTGGTCTATTTCATTTTTTGAATTCTCTCTTCTAAGTGTAGAATTTTATCTTTTACTACACATAAGGATAAATGGTTAGTAAGTGAACTTCTAACCATGTGTGTTCAAGAGAATCTATAAAGTGTTCACATGATTACTCATGTTAAGGGAAAGACCGATAAATGCAATTATGCCCAACACTTAAAGCATGAGAATAAGGTGCCAATAAAGTATTATGGCAATCAAGATACCTATTTCTCATGCAATAAGGAAAATTAAGGGCATATAAAGAAAGATTGCGTGAAGTATGAGAAATGACTTAAAATAAAGATAATCTCATATATCTAGTATGTCGTGAATCTCTTTTAGTGACTCATTCAAATATGTTGTGGATTGATTGTGGTTTAACAATCCACGTTGTCAACACAAATGCAGAATCTTTTTAAAAGTGAATAACACGTGTTTATAATTTGAGGATGTTGGGATCTATAGGTTAATTTTGAGATTCAGTTATATTTTTTACCTAAAAAATAATTTATATTCCATAATCTTTTAGAAATTTATTTTCTAGTTTGGTTTGTTAAAAATTTCAATTTTATTTTTGAAATTTTTCTTATTTTAGGTGGAATATTGGTTGGGGTTTATTTAAAGTCTATTTAAAATTGACCTACATCCCAATTTTTGAAACAAAATTATTTGTTTGTTTCTGCATACTGATGTTGACGTAAAGTAGAGTCTTTGAGAATTTAAAAATGCTCTTGTTATGGCTTTGGAGATTGAAATATATCTCTATACAGAAAATAAAAGTCGGTAATTTACTGACTTTGGTACTTGTGTGGACTGCATAAGGGAAAGTATACCAACAAGACCATTAGAGGTGCCAAAGAGAGTCTTTTAAAATTCTTGAGATCATGTACATTGAAAGGTGTTAACCTTTCCATACTCATTGCCTAAATGGTCAGAGATATTTTTATCTCTTTTAGTGATGACCATATAAAGTTTATGTATCTCTATCTTCTAAATATTAAAGCTGGGGTATTGAATGTTTTTAATACCTATAAGGAAGAAGAGGAGAAACAATTTGAAGATCATAAGATCTAATATAGGCATAGAGTATTAAGGTAGGTACACACAAAGGGAAATGATTAGTAATACTAATCTGTTATTACCCTTACAGAGTAAAGCTTTGAAGACCGTTGTGTATATGTTGAACTGGATTCCATTTACGGTTGTCCATAAGACACTTTTAAAGTATGAAATAGATGGAAGCTTAGTTTAAATTATTTACACATATGGGGTTGCCTTGCTAAAGAGAAGATTTATAATCCTCGCCTTAGGAAATTAGATTCAAGGACAACTAGCGGATCTTTTATAAGCTATCTAGTAAACTTTAAAGGGTTTTAATGTTTTATTGTCCTTCATATAAGCCTAGAGTTGTTGATTGTAAAATTTCTAGAGGATACGGAACCTAGTGGGAGTGCTCATTCACATAAATTGGAATTTGAGGAAGCACTAGAGTTGGTCAAATCTCCTCCTCATAAAGGATGATTGATTGTATTCAGGAAAAATCAGATTGATTATCCTGAACCACAATCACTTCTAGAACAACCAACTCATACAGAACAGGTTCAAAATCTATTCTCCCATTGCAAAATGCAGAGGAAGTAGAATTAAGAAAATCCTATAGAATAAGGAGATCAACAATTCTTAGTGATCATGTTGTATATCTCTCAGAGTCTGATGTTAACATTGGACATAAAGATGATCCAAAATTGTTTTCACATGCTATGAGTGGAGAAAACTCCACATTGTTATTCAGTGCCATGAAGTAAGAGATAAATCCATTGCTCAAAAGTCAAGCTAGACTCGTAGCCAATGGTTTTACTCATAAGGAAGACATTGATTATCGTGAAACATTCTCTCCAGTGTCTAAGGATGGTTCATCAAGATGATCATAGCATTAGTAGCTTATTTTTGATCCAGAGCTACATCAAGTGGATGCGAAAACAACTTTTCTGAATAGGGATCTTAAGGACGAGGTTTACATGAAACAATCAAAAGGTTTTATAAATAACAGTCAGGAAGCTTGCAAATTAAAGAATTCTATTTATGGGCTGTGATAGATCTCTCAATGGTAAGATACTTTTTACAAGGTTATTGTTTATAGAAAACCTTGTTGATTAGTATATATACCTTAAGGTCAGTGGGAGTACAGTAATCTTTCTAGTCCAAAATTTGCAAGTGGTGATTTAGGTTTGCTACATAAAGTTCACAAAACTTTGAAATGAAGGATTTGGGTGAAACCTCTTGTCTTTTGACATAGAGATTCACAGAGACATAAAGAATATTAACATTGTCTCGGAAGGCCTACATTGAAAAAGTTTTGGAAAAATTTAGAATGAAGGATTTGCACCTTCAGTAGCAATTAAGAGGGACTAATTAAATACAGATTAATGTCCCAAAAGGTATTGGAATAAGGGCAGATGAAAAGTTTTAAGTGTCTGCATTATACATAACCATATGACTGACAATAAGTATATTGAGTCAATAAAGTGCTGCAAATAAAGTCTTGCGGTATATACAAGGAACCAAGAAGTACAACTTAACCTAAGGATACACTTTCCATTTGAAGGTGGTTAGTTGTTCAGATTTGAGTTTTGCTGATTGTGTAGATAGTAGAAAGTCTACTTTAGGGTATATATCTTTTTATTGAAGGATATATCCTAGAGATGCAGTATGCAGACTATAGTTGCTACGTCTACCAAGAAAGCTAAAAGTCTAGCGTGCTATGAATTTAGTACACAGGCATGATGGTTGAGGCATTTGTTGAAAGTCTCAATCTTGTCGATTTTACAGTTAGACCATAAAGATACTCTGCGGTAATTCTACTATAATCTTCTTTTATAAGAATAAAGAGTAGAAGCAGAAGTAAATCGACATCAAGTATCTCAGTACGAGAGATAACATTAAGAGACATAATGGGTCTATTAAGCATATAAGTACTGAATTAATGATTGCGGATCCCATGACTTAAAGTTTAACGGTAAAGAAAGAATAAAGTCATGCGGAATATATGAGACTCATTAATTCATTTTCGCTTGGTTTGTCTCTTTTTGGTCTATAGACATAAAGTTATTTTAATAAAGTTTATTGTGCACATTTGTTATTTTTATCCATGAGGATAAATAAAGTTGGACCCGAATGACTTATAGGAAGTTCATTCATAAAGTTTGATTATCCATAAGGTACTCATGTAAGGAGTGTTTTGCATTGTGATACATGGAAGGGACGACCTAATTTTATAATGGTTTTACCGCCATGATTCGTGTGAAACATTTCTTATTTGAGTGGGAGGATTCCATAAAAGGATTGGCCAAAACTAAAGAACCTAATACCATATGGTCATGTGTTATAAAGTCCAAGTGGGAGAATGTAATATATTATTCCTTTTTGGTTGTGGCCTTTATATCACATTTACGGTGTTTACTATGTTTATTATTTTTTAATAAACATATACGGTATTATGGATATTTCTATTAATTTAGATTACCGTAAATATGGAATCGGTATTATGATTATTTCTATTAATTTAGATTACCGTAAATATGGAATCGGTTAATTGATTTTAAAAATCAATTAACGATATTGTTTCCTTGATGGAAGGAAACAATACGGTGTTTACCATTTGAGGGTCCCTAACCTAGCCTATAAATAGAGTGCCTGTGTACACCATCAGTACAGCCATCAAGCAATAGGCATAGGTTAGAAGATCCCTCAAATAATCTTTTTCTTGTTGTTCAGATGGATCGTGGAAAAGCTTGAGCAAATATGGCTAGAGGTAAGCCTGAATCCTGTCTTATTTGTTTTTCCGCTGCGCATGTTAGGTTAAAGAAATAATTGTTATTTAATTATTTCTAACATGCAACTCACAACTCTTTTACAAGACCAAAAAAATTCAAAGAATTGCAAGAAAACAAAAAATAAATGACTCATAGAGTGTTTGTTATTAAAAATATGAGAATAACAATATAAAACTGGTGGTCAAGTCATCCCTATTAGGCTTTAATAGAATTGAAATACGGTCGCAGTCTTGAAAGAAAATAATTACAAAATTACCCTGATAAAACCTCTTAAAACAATCTCAAAAGGGCAGTCCTCATGATCAGTTCGGTCGACCAAACTTCGACCGAGTCATCGACTGAACTTCGTGAAACATTCTTTCGTGTTTCGATCTATTGATTGGCATTTTTTACCTAGTAAACGTTGAAATTATAAAATTCTCATAAAATATGAATTTGTTACTCTTTTGAGCAAACTTTCCAATTCTATCAAGATTGTTTTCATTTGATATTGGCATCACCGTGTATGACAGTTTTATTTGAATCGATCTGCTCCTAAACTGGCCTGCATATATGAGTACTGAAGCTGTAACTCTTTCTGCTACTTTTGTGTATAATTCTAGCTTCTACCTCCTCTTCTTTCCCTATTCATTTGGTGGTTAAACATGCATGACCGAGAAAAAAGGAGTACTAGTGATAAAAAGTAGAAAATTTCACCATCAGTTTCAGCTCTAAGCCTCTAATTAACTTCTGAACGAAAAACTCAATTCCTTTTTTGGCATGCCAATTAATTATGGCCCTCTTTATCTTCATTATGGGCATAGGGTTGTCTATGATGCAGAAATTAATTGCTCCATTCAAGCCAGAGTATCCAGTGTAATTCCTCAGGATATATGGAAATGGCACCAGCTAGGTCAGATAATTTTTTTTTTTTTTGATGAACTAAAATCTTTATAACCAAACACAACAAACTACACTCCAGTCAAAACTGGATTCGAAGTTCAACAAGACACAAACTTGGATGTCTGCATCAAAACATCAAACCGAGACACACCCAGCTCAACAACAGAGCAAACACCACAGCACACAACACAATACAACCAAAGAAACAAGAAGCACACAGCTCCACAACACAAGAAAAAACAAAATAGAGTAACAGCCACTGCCAACAGATTAAAAGCGATGAATGTCCATTCTAGCTGGGAACTTGGCCATCACTCTAGACCTCACTTCCCAACGAATTCTGGAAATAATTTGGTCTTTAGTTCTAGGAGTTATTCCATGAATGAGAGCATTTCTTTGAAGCCACAAATGATACACAACAACCCCAAAACATAGCTTCCGAACACTACTCTCCAGAGTATTACCCTTCATTGCTGTAATACTCCATATAGCAACCTCATCCCATTCAGAAGGATAATAACTCACCGAACAATCATTCATAAGAGAGGTCCAAATCCTCCTGCTGAAACTACATTCAAAGAAAAGATGACTCTGGCTTTCTATGGAAGCTCGACAGAAAAGGCATAAACTGTCACCTTCAAATCCCCATCCACACATTTTCTCCCGAGTATAAATAGCCTTATGGAATGCTAACCAGAGAAAGAAAGAATGTCTAGGAATAGCAGAAGCAAACCAGACTATATTATACCAATCAACAATAGGATACTTTACCCTCAGCTTATCCCATGTTTCTGCACTTGAGAACCTACCACTTTTTGAATCCCAAATTACTTGATCAGAACCTCCCAACTCCACCTCAGGAAGACAACTTTGAATAGCAACAATAGCTACAGATCTGGCACTAGGCCAGTACCAAGAACCATCGTTAATGATAGAAGATAGTTTTGGTCCAATATCATGTCCTGCATCATATAAAGCTCTATGCCCATAGACATCAAATAAACACCCAGCTGGATGCCACTTATCATACCAAAGAAAAATATTTTGGCCATCTCCTACCTTATAACTAATAAACCTTTTTGCAAGATCCCTTAGATTGAGAATCTTCTCCCCAGCACCAGGAAGCATTTTGAGGGATGGAGACCTGCCAAAAACTCTTCCCTTTAAGCCAGTTGACTTGCACCCAAGCCACCCACAAAGACCCTGATCTGGAAAAGCGAGACCATATATGGTTCAACATAGAGACCTTATTCCTCAAAGCCAAACTTTTGATACCCAAACCTCCTTCAGCTTTTGGAACACATACTCAATCCCAAGCAACTTTAGCATTGGCCTTCGAGTCTTTCCCATTCCATAAGAATCTATTGAACTTCTGCTCCATAAGATGAATAATCTTTTTTGGAAGGATAAAGACCCTTGACCAAAAAATCTGGATGCTAAAAAGAATGGAAGTTAAAAGCTGCAGCCTCCTAGCAAACACTACAAAAATTTCTACAATTTGCCACTTTCATCTAGCCACGTGTACGGACACTGTACACATGGCTAACAGGTGGCCACGTGTCACTGGCCACGTGTTCGGAGCGTGTTAGATCCTGGTGTAGCTAATTGTACATTTGGCCGCGTGTATGGTAATACATGTGTCCACTAAGCCACGTGTATTGGAATACACGTGGCAAAATGTTTTATTTATTTAATTTATATTATTTTTAATATAATTTTCCAATTAATTTAATTTCTATATATTATTCTTTTTTCAATTTTTAATTGTATTTTTATTTAATTTAATTCTTTTATAAATACCTAATTGTATTTTTATTTAGGTTAATTATTTTTGAAATTTGTTTTGTAATTTCTTTTTTTGCTGTAATTTTGTTATTGCCGGCCTAAAATATCGCGAAATCTATTTTACCCTAAAATATCACAACATTAAATTACACAAATCAATAATTAATAACGTATTTGTTAACTACACAAATATTTACAAATAAAAAATAATTACATAAAATATCTACGAATCTGAAGGACGTCTATGCGGATCATGCGATACCGTCGCAGGTGTGTACTGGCCACCCGGCGATAGCTGTGCAAGGGATGGTGTAACAGGCGATGGTGTCCCGACAGGGGAGTACGGGCTCAGCCGTCGTCCAGAGGGCGACAACGGACCAATCGTTGTCGCATTACCTGCAAATAATAAAAAACCATTATAATATATAATACTATACGCAAAGTTAGACAAGTAATGAAAAGAAATTTAAAATAATTATGTCGTATACATAATATGAATCATACCTGTAGATGCACTACTAACAGAGGACGTGCTACCTACGTTTGCAGGTGGAGATTGCTGAGCACCTATTGTGCCATGTGATACTCCCATAGAGGACATGAATGCCTCGAACTGTCGCATGTGCTACCCATTTCTTACGATCTCTCTCTCTCTCTCTCTCTCTCTCTCTCTCTCTCTCCGTCGAGCTCAGCCGGCCGGTGACAGCCCGTCCCGGTGCCTCTTGGCCTTGTCTCCGGCGTGGTGACCTCTCTCTCTCACTGACTGTCTCTCTCTCTCTCTCTCTCTCATGTGTATATACACCGGATCTTAGCTCACTCTCTCTCTCTCTCTCTCCCTCTCTCTCTCTTTTTCTCTCTACTGGGATTACTATCCGGCAGCTGGGCACGGCAGTCACCCTTGATTTGCTCTGGTAATGGTCATTAGCTCTCTCTGTTTACCGGATTCTACATATATACATGTAGATATTTTGCTAACTTTTTTTTCTTCTTTGTTCCTCCAAATATGCAGGTATATATATAAGCAACCCTAAATCCATAAACCCAATTTGGCAGTGAGTATTTTGTCCCTGATTTTTTGTATTTAATTTTTTCTTCCACATGTATATCCGGCCGAGTGCATTTTCTTCAACATTTTGAGGTCTAAATTTGTTTGGACTATAAACTGGGCAAACAACAGATTTATTGTAATAATTTTTATTTGTTCTAGAGTGATTTTTGTAATAATTTTTTGACTTTGTTCTATTTTTTTATTGCAATGTTACTGATTTTTTGTAATTTGTATACATATAATTTGGTTTTTTTTTTCCCTGTTTTTATGGACTAGGTATTTCGGTTTTGCTATATTTTGTATGGTTTTTTTTTTTTTTTTTTTTTTTTTAACAATGCTGCATGTATTTGGTTAGTACACATTTGATGAATTTTTTATGTAGACCTTTGTATTTTTGTGTCATTTAGGGTTATATTTATTTTGATTTTTTTTGGAAGCCATGTACTTTTTCACTATGTTGTTGTGTTTTTATTGTTTTTAATTTTTTTGGTTCTAATTTTTTTTGAGAGGTTTTATATATATATTTTAATGTGTTATTATGGATTAAGGAGTTTTTTTGTTAGTGGAAAAAAATCAAACAATATCCGATATTAGTTTAGCGTTATAAACCAACGATAACACTTTTGAAAATGATAAATGAAAAAAAAAAATTGGTTTGAATAAGAAAGAAAAAAATTAAAATTGACCGTCTACTTTTTAAGAAATACCTAAACTCTAACCCTAAACTTTAAATCCTAAAATCATAACCGTAAAACCAACACAAACCCTTAAAAAAAAAACATCAACACAAACCCTTAAAAAAAACACCAACACAAACCCTAAAAAAAAATTCAAAAACTCTAAACCCTAAATCCACAACCTTAACCCTAAACCTAAACCCTTCAAAACAAACAAAAACCCTAACCATAAACCCTACACCCTTAAAACCCTAACCCTAAACCCTTTTAAAAAAATAAAAATAAAACCCTAACCCTAAACCCTAAACCCTTAAAAAAAAAAATCCTACACCCTTAAAAAAAAAATAAAATCTAAAACCCTAACCCTAAACCCTAAACCCTTTAAAAAAAAAATCCTACACCCTTTAAAAAAAAATCTAAAACCCTAACCCTAAACCCTAAACCCTTAAAAAAAAAAATCCTACACTTTCTAAAAAAAAACTAAAACCTTAAACCCTAAACCAACACAAACCCTAAACCCTAAACCCTCTAACAAAAAAAAATCCAACACTTTCTAAAAAAAAACTAAAACCATAAACCCTAAACCCTAAACCAACACAAACCCTAAACCCTAAACCCTCTAACAAAAAAAAATCCAACACTTTCTAAAAAAAAACTAAAACCATAAACCCTAAACCCTAAACCAACACAAACCCTAAACCCATAACCCTAAACCCTTAAAAAAAAATCTAAAACCCTAACCCTAAACCCTTAAAAAATCCAACACTTTCTAAAAAAAAACTAAAATCATAAACCATAAACCCTAAACCCTAAACCAACACAAACCCTAAACCCATAACCCTAAACCCTTAAAAAAAAATCCTACACTTTCTAAAAAAAAACTAAAACCATAAACCCTAAACCCTAAACCAACACAAACCCTAAACCCATAACCCTAAACCCTTAAAAAAAAGAATCTAAAACCCTAACCCTTAAAAAAATAATCCTACACTTTCTAAAAAAAAACTAAAACCCCTAAACCCTTTGCAGGTAATTCGACAACGGTTGGTACGTTGTCGCCTGTTGGACGACGGCTGAGCCAGCACTCCCCTGTCGCTACACCTTCGCCCGCTACACCATCCCTTGCGCAGCAATCGTCGGTTGGCGATAACACGCCTGGGACGGTACCTCGTGCTTCGCAGGGACGCCCTTCGGATTTGTAGATATTTTGTGTAATTATTTTTTGTTTGTAAAGATTTGCATATTTAACAAATACGTTATTAATTATTGGTTTGTGTAATTTGTATTTTTTTTATTTTTAAATGCAATATTTTTTTAAATATTGCGTTTAAAAGAAAAAAAAATTAATTAACCCAAACAAATTTAAAAAGACAATAATCAAAACTAAATTAAGAAAAAATTTCAAATTGTATTTTTTTATTTAATTATTTAATTGTATTTTTAATTTAAATTAAAAATATAATTAAAGAATTAAATTAAAAAATACAATTTGAATTTTTTTTTTAAAAAAAAACATAAAATAGACACGTGTATTGAGATACACGTGTCTAACAGTTTGACACGTGTATTAAATACACGTGTCGAACAGTTGGACACGTGTATTAAATACACGTGTCGAACAGTTGGACACGCGTATTTAATACATGTGTCTAGTTAGACACGAGTATTGGAATACACGTGTCCAACTGTTTGACACGTGTATTTAATACACGTGTCTAACTGTCAGACACGTGTCCAAATGTTTGACACGTGTATTTAATACACGTGTCTAACTGTCAGACACGTGTATTTCATTACACGTGTCTAATTTGACACGTGTATTTCAATACACGTGTCAAAATGCACAGTTAGTGACATCCACATCTGACACGCGTCGCACACGTGGCGAAGCGCGCGTGGCAACCTGTTTAACACGTGTACAGTATCCGTACACGTGTCAAAATGCATGTGGCAAATTTCATAAATTTTTGTAGTGGTGATTGGTGAAAAAATTTTATTTTCTTCAAATAGCTACAAAACTGGATTCCGCTGTCATTTTGTGCTCTACATTTACTAAAATATTAATCAAGCATTTGTAAGTTTAAACCACAGTAAGATCGAACAAGATGAAAATAAAAATAGGGTAGAGATAACTTGCATTTTACAAGAAAAGAATCTTAAATCAAGCATATATATATATATATACATACATAGAGCTGTACGTTGATGATAGCTTCAATTAAGGAAAGAAAACCTATATACGCAAAGAAGCATACAAGAGTGATATTGGTTCAGGCTCGTCTTAGAGCTTTTGAAGTAACATTATAGATCTAGAAGATGAGCAGAACCAATACCACACCATGTCTACTTCCCAGGAAAACACTTATTAGAGCTTCTTCCCCATGTTTGGAGAGCTGAAGCATACCCCCTATATATAGAATTAAGGACTATAATATCTAACGTATTGCTGCTCATATTCATTTAACTGTATACCCCTGATCATTACAAAGGACTAATCATAAGAAAAGAGCATTATACCTGGCATAATATGGACATGCAATAATAATCATGGTCAGTATATATTTAGGAATCCCACTAGCTAGCTTGCAATCCCTTTTATTTGTTTATAATCTAGCTCTGTATGCATGGTGAAAATTATTTACTCTACCCTCAATCGTCATGGCACGTGACGCACGTCAACCGGCTTGGATTCTACAGCAGCATGTCGTGGCATGCACGGTGCATGGTGATTGAATCTCTTACTCAAATAGTTAAGAGGCACCTCTTAGTTTCGGTTAACGAAACATCGGGGCCGAAAAGTGTTGCTGATAATTCGTTTTCACGTGTTGGTCAGGTTTAGGTTGTAACGAGTATAAATATAAGATTATATAGGTGATTAACTCTAATTTAATCCATTTAATTAAATGAGTTAGATCTCTCAACCATAACCTGATAATTTCGTATTGATATAGTTCACGGGTCGTGTCAAAACATGGATATAAGACTATATATATATATATATATATGTTAACTCTAACCCAACCTATTTAATTATGCGGTTCAGGTCCTTCAACCATAACGTACCCACTAATTTCTTATTAAGTTTGTGTCGAGTTTACTGCTGCATGTAAAAAGTTGCTAGCCCTAACGAAAAGTCTTTACAATAATAACATGATGTGCTCTGCATGAAATTGTTACAGTAATTTTATGAAAAGAAGTAGACAATTAGTCATTTTCAGTTAGTTATTCAATAGAAAATTCTATAAATGTGTAATAGATATTTAAATGCGAGTAAGATCTTGGCAAATATGCGTATATTTTGTAATCTTACCAGCTGACCAAATCGATGTCGAGATTGCAAGGAAATTGATTAGGTTCAATGTATGGAACATATTCTACTTAAGCGTCTTTTGCAAAATTAGTAAGATGGAACCCTGCCCTTTGTACATAAATTGGATTAAATATTGGAAAGCATAAAAGTAAGAGGCATAAAGTTAAGCATAGGATTAGTTACTCCAAGCAGCAAGGTATATAGCCATATATGAATGGACTAGATCACGTTGTGGATACAAATTCCACCATTTGCAGCCAAAAGTAAAAATAAAATAATAATGCAAAAATTGGTTTAGTAATATTTTTAAGATGGACATGTCTGATATATGTAGTTTCAAAACTTAGTGGCCAATTCGTGAAGAAAATGTGACAACTTTTAATGCATATATATATATATATATATATATATATATATATATATATATGTTATCTTATTTAGTGACAAATATTGGGCTTAGCTAGTGTAACGACCAACCCCCAATGACACAATATTGTCCGCTTTTGGCTCCCAATACCAGACTTCCTAGGAGGTCACCCATCATGGGATTGCTCTCGCAGAAGCACGCTTAACTGCGGAGTTCTGATAATTAAGTTCATAACCATCACGGCTTTAAAACGCGTTGTATCATAAATGATGCATTTATACATATAAGTACATCCTCATTCTCAGACGATGTGGGACGTCACAATCACCCCCTCTTTGGACCCAGCGTCTCCGCTGGCGTCCCTCATTGGGCTTGTGCACGCTCCCACCATTTCAGGCTGGGCAATGGCTCTGATACCATTTGTAACGACCCATCCCCAATGACACAAGATTGTCCGCTTTTGGCTCCCTATACCAGACTTCCCAGGAGGTCACCCATCCTGGGATTGACCTCGCAGAAGCACGCTTAACTGCGGAGTTCTAATAAGTTCATAACCATCACGGCTTTAAAACGCGTTGTGTCATAAATGATGCATTTATACATATAAGCACATAGCAACTAGCTAGACACATCGCCAACACAAATGAGAATATTGTAAAGTAACTTTTATTGTATATATTTTGCAGCATTATCTTTAAAATCCTCATTCCTTTAATAATTATATTTCTCAACTACAAACTCCGAGCCTTACAAGTTACAAGAGTTGATGATCGATCATTTAAAAAAATCGATATCGATCTATACTTTCTCAAACGTGAAGGAAACATGAGTTCTTTGCTTGTCATCTGTTTTAGTAACCACACATGAATTAGTCATTTTTTTTTCAAGATTAGCATTTCACAACTTTCTATATATATTTTGCTGTTAATTTTTGTTTCTTGTACTTGTAACTTGAGTAAAGAACTCAAAAAATATATATCCATTGAAAAATTAATGTCCAGTAATTAAGATTGATCAGAAAGAGTAGAGGTAAGCAAGAAATTATTCAAGTAGTGCGAGTAATGGTGAAAGCATTCAAGAGTAGAGTGATATTGCTTAAGAATACAATAAAATTTTATTACATTTTTTTTTTCTTCTAATTGAGTAGAGAAAAATGGCTACAGGGAAAGATCTTTCTCACTCTTGATCCGGATGGAAGAGAGAATGAGAGAACTTATAGGAATGTTTCCAAATACAAAATGAGAAGCGGCTCATTTAACTAAAGCATGTGAACGATAATTGGCACATCGAGACACTTTCAAAACATTCCAATTTTGAAATGAGGATATAAAAACTTAAACTAATATCAGAAACTAAATTAGAAAAGTTTCACAAAGAGAAAAGCTCAAGAGAATTAATCACAAGAATAACTAAAAGAGCATCCCCTCAATACTAAAATGATCAAAACCCGAAGATAAAGCCAACCGAGAAGCACGCAAGAAGAGCCACAGAAGTTTCACCAACAAGAATATCCGTAGAATTAATACAATCTTTGGGAAGCAGCCATAATAATATTAATTACCAGAAGAATATCCGTAGCAAATGCAGCAAAAGAATCCCTTACAGCCATGTCAAAATTCCCTTTAACACCATTTGCAATTACAAATTCAATTACAAGTTAATATTTTCAATTGCAATAGAAGCTAGCGTGCGTGCTACCCGCAATATTCCAAATCGATCATGATTTTCATGATCAGCTGCTTTTGTGATACGTGTGCATGGTTTGTCAACTCATCATTCACATCAATTTGTAAGTCTTTCCGGATAAAATCTATGATGTCTCAAACATTTATCTCAAGAATTAATTAATTAATATTCCATTATGATCAATGGAAAATTTCATTTTAGCACTATACCCACGAGTCTTTTTTTATTCAAGTGATAATAAAGGTTCATTTTCTATCCCTTGTGCAATATTGGGGGATGTTGAGAGCCTGCATGAGCTGTTGTTTTCTTTTTGGACAGATATTTTCTTCAAATTACTTTTTTTTTTTTTTTTTTTTAATTTATTGAACTTAAATTTTCTATAAACTAGCTTGTTGAAAATTTTAATCCTATACTTTTTTTTCATGCCAGTTCTCTAGTAGAATTTGGCATTCCCTGATTGGAAGGTGTAATTTGCCTTGTGAGTATATTTTGTCTTTCTTTTTGTAGGAGTTTCAACACTTTATAGCCTATATATTCTCTCTGTGACAGGTTTGTATTTTGGCCGTTCATTTCTACTCGTGTGGGAGATATATATAGTCTACCACTAAAACAAAATAAAAACTTAATTAGTAAAACGAGAAGAATAGATTTTAAAGGAAAAAAATAAATATAAATAATAATTAATTTTATAAATATAAAAAAGGTCTTTTTTAAAAAAGGTCCTACTTGTGCTTATTCTTAATTGTTGGGGAGTAATGTTGTTATTTGCCACACTATATATGTAGGTACTATCCTACTATATTGACGTGACATGGTCAATCCATTACTATATTGGTTGGTTTTTTTTTGTTTTTTGGTCGATGATGAATCTAAGAGTAGATTGGCAATATCACGGCAGCCACGATGAGATAGTGGTATGATGATAGCATTTCTCATTGCTGGGAGGATCTGTTTCAAGATGTTGATACAGTTTGAAAGCAAGTATCTCTGTGACCTTAATTATAGTTAAACTCATGTTGGGTGCAAGTGATCAGAATATCATAATTAGAGCCAAAAAGGCCATGAAGAAGAAAACAATGCAAAGGAGCAATTAAACCCCATAAAGCAGCCCACTCCCAAAAGGAGTGGAGACTAAAAGCACATTACACAAGAAAGAATAGCAACCCGGTCTAATTAGGTTTTTAAGATATTAAAAAAAAAAAAATCCCACAATCTCAGCAACCATCTATTCTCATGGGAAGGCTAGGGTTCGTATATATATGCTATCCATGGGATTGAATCTCATCCTAACTCATAAAATAATATCATGGAGGACATTGATAGCGGTTCTAAATCTCTTAAAGTATATGT
Source organism: Alnus rubra (assembly GCA_028654335.1). NCBI lineage: Eukaryota > Viridiplantae > Streptophyta > Magnoliopsida > Fagales > Betulaceae > Alnus > Alnus rubra. The sequence continues at coordinate 629,515 of JAJPGS010001186.1, forward strand.
TAGGTTTTATATTTGTGTTACCAAATTCAAGTGTTAAAACAAGAGCTTTTTTTTGGGTCGTATTTAGTACGTACTACGTGAGTTAGGGTTGAATATAGTTCAAGAATTCAAATTTATGAATGCACACAGTCAAGTAAAAATTAGTTGGAGTGAAAGTACTATTAAATCTTTTGATTCCGACATCATATAAAAGACAAGTTTGATGGTGTTGGAAAGCTAATTCAGACTCAGAGGGCTACATTAATTATGCATTTAACGAAAAGTTTTCATGAAGTTCATTGTTTATTAAGTTAAAATGAGTTGTCAACAAAAGTTTGAAAATCTTATACATAAAGTATGATTGAACTTGGATTGATGTTGGATCGATCAAACTTGTGCATAAAGTCTAGTACTACTAAAACCCAAAAAGTACGATCAAATTGGATTGATGCATGTTAGATCAATCGAAGTTGCAACAGACAATATTTTTTATTTAAAATCGACTTATCTTATTAAAACAGACATCACTATATATATGTATATATATATGCTAAACCAACGTAACTTTGTGGGACTTCGCTGTAACTGCTGCTGTCATTAGTGATTTTTTTGGTAATTGTATTATTATGGTTGCTACTCAAAGATTGCATTCTACGGATATTCTTTTTGGTAAATCTTCTGCAGCTCTTCTAGCTTCTTGGGCTTTGTCTTCTGGTATTGACAATTTTGTTCTTGAGGGATATGCTCTTTAAGTTTATCCTTATTTCAAAACTGGAATATATACTTTGAAAGTGTCTCGTTATGCAAATTATCGTATATATGCTTTAGCTAAATGAGCCGCTTCTCATTTTGCATGTATTTGGAAGCATTCTCATAGGTTTTCCCATTTTTTGTTCCATCCGGATCAAGAGTGTGAAAGATCTTCTCTGTAGCCCTTTTTCCCTACTCATTTTTTTATTTTATTTTTTTAAAAAAAGTGACTTTTATCCCCTTTCTTTTGTTATTTTGTGGGCGTAGTTGACCAATAATGACTCCGCCGTCACGCATGATCAGAATTGGATCTCATAAACTCCCTTATATTTTTATGTTTGTTAATGTGTTTTAGGGTTTCTTATTTTATTTTTTTAAAAAAAATGTTCTAATGTGATATAAATATATATAAAAGAAATTATTCTTACGGTTTTAGTAGCGTTTTGTATTTTAAAGTGTTTGCTAATGTTTCTATTTTCATAACAGAAAACAAAGTACAAAACAAACATTCTAAGAATCATAGCCGTAGTAAGATTACTCTTGCATGCTTTCTGCTTTATTTTTCTTGGAAGCACAAGTTCTTTCAGGCCGGACAAAGATGGTTGTGTCTCATACAAAGCAGAAGATCATAAGATGTCTAATATAAATCTCTCAAAGCTTGAAACATTCCTTGTATCGATCAGTGCAAAATAAGCTCACAACAACTGACATATTTTATTTTGATTTTAAAGTGACTGCAATAAACAAAGGATCATCACAAAACAACTGATCATCGTTTTGATGGGTAAATGGATTTGGAACAGGATAGTGGTAATGCATGAGTCAAAAAAGATCGCGTTCGATCTCTGATGATTAATCAAAGTCTGTATGCATGAAATATATGAAGAATAAGTCAAGCGTTACACCTAAGACAGCATGCCAATTCTTCTGGAAACAAGAGTCTAAAGAAAGAGGGGTTTTTCTGATATCAAACTACGTACCTCTGTTATCATTCAACAGGTTGATCACGGCTTATATTCCACACATGCACACACGCACACACAAAAAGCTAGGAAAATATGGAAAGAAAAGAAGCATACAAGAGTGATATTGGTTCGGCTCGTCTCGGAGCTTTGATGTGAAGCAGAAGATGAGCCAAGCCAATATCACGCCTTGTCTACTTCCCCAGGAATATTGTCTTCTTAGAGATTTCTGAGCTTTCACCTCCCTATGCTGGGAATGATATATGGAGCTTCCTTCCTACATATATATAGGACTGAAAAGGTTTTTCTCGACGGATCCTGTTGTCAATTAATGACGTGCATATACTAAGCATATGTGAGATTTATCGTGATCAAGATTTAGGAATATATCTAGCAACTTTTTGAAAAAAGCTGCATAATGGAGAGGAATAATTATTCTCTTGTCATGACATGAAAACTAGATAGTATGAATACTATGCCAACGTATATACGTATACGTACGTAAATCACCAAAATTTCACAGAAATGCAGGTGATATATATATAGTTATTTGGTTGATTAATACTTGCTGGGGGTGTGAAATGATTCTGAAATTTCTCTCTTGTCCCATATACATTGGTGGGATATGGAAATTAATCCCGTCCACATCACCTATACATCAAAATGTTACATCTTATGAAAAGAGGTTTGGGGGGGGGGGGGGGGGGGGGGGAGGGTTATTTTCAATCTATAATGTTACATCATAGATGTTGAGGATTCAATATATTATAGCCAAAAGAATTTTTTTTGAAGTGTAAATCATCCAATAAAATCTCTAAAATTGTTTAGCAGTCTTAAAATATTAGAATTAACTTGATGGGTATAAATATTATGGAGCAGGAATAGTGAGTTTTAAATATCCTATTTTTTGATAAAAAGAACAAAGAAAAAAAAAACGAAAGGAAAGGATTTTAAATTGCTCGTAAGATCTTGGAAAAGAAGCATATATATATGCTCTAGAATCTAAGGGGTTGACAAAATCTGAATTGAGATTTCAAGGAAAAAGATAAGTTCGGTGTATGGGACATATATATATTGAAGATGTTAGATACAAAAGCTAAAGGTCCGCCATTGACATATACATTCTAATTAAATACTTGAAAAGGCAACATATTTTGAGATTTGCTTAGCTCCTGATGCTAGAGCTAGATTTGCTCAGCTAGAAAAGCTAAAGGTCCTCCCGGCCATTAAGCATTTTAATTAACTTGGATTAGATTGGAAAGCATAATTAGAGAGAAAACACAAAGTTGAGCATAAAATTAGTCATTTCATGGGTCGTTGCAAGATTATGTGATAAACATGCCATGCCAATTTAAACTTTGGGAAAAATTAAATGTAATGAAGCTATTTTTTTTTTTTTTCCCTGAGTCCATATTAATTTGTTGCAGTTTATATTTAATATCCTATCCTTTTTTTTTATTATTGTTTTTTAATTTATTTTATACTTTTAGATAACCTGGATTCCTATATATATGGCCAGGGACCCATATTTGAGATGTCAAAATTTCCGGCCATGTCTGCTTTTAGGTCGCCGGCCTTAATTTACATGATAAGGATGCTTTTAGCTAGAAAGATTCTATAAATCACAAAATAATCTTATGACGCCGGAGTAACAAATTAATTTACAACTTTTACGATTTTTATACATTATTAACACACAATGACTCACAGTTTAGATTCATATTTAATTGGGATATCGATCAAGCCCAAGTACTTGGATTAAATGTCTTTCACATAATTATTATATATGCGTACATATCAAAATTCAAAATATTACTCAAATTCATAGAGAGAGAGAGAGAGAGAGAGAGAGGAAAAGAAATAAAAATATTAAAAATCTAGCAATTATTACAAACAAACCTACGTAATCAGTACTATAGAGGAAATATGATTGGGAATATATAACTGCAGAAATGAGACTATTTAATTGAGATTGACAGTACTATTATAATTATGAGCAATGCCATTCAATTAATTGAAGGCCCGGTTTGAAATTTTTTTTTCTTTATTTTTACTTTCTCAAAAAACATATACTTCAAAATATTTTTAACTTTTCTCACTTTTTATATTACATCAACATTTTTATTATTTTTTAAATAAAAAACTCACTACAATATAAATTTTTTTATTTTTTTTATTTGAATTATTTCAACTTTATATTACATCAATCATATTTTTCAATCATTAAAAAAAATTTCAAAGGAAAGTGAACGGTGAATTTCAAATGGGACCGAAGTCTGCAGACTTTTGAGAATTATTGTTTAAGAGGAGAATAACATGCATTTACTGCACCCTTTGATCCAATTCATGAGTGCGTGCGAGTGCATGTCGGCCTTGTTTGAAAACGCCAGGGACGGAACAAAGTAGGGGACATTACTGTTTATTTATTTATTTTTTTAAATTTTCAATAACAATCAACAATAAAATGTTTTCACTTTTTATATCACATCAATAATTTTTTATTACTATTCAAATAAAAAAATTCATTACAATATAAAATTTTTATACTTTCCTATACAAATACCTTTTACTTTATATCACATTATTACTTTTTATTAATTTTAAAATTAACGATCTACTACTTGTGTAAATCTATTTGCCAAACAACAGCGTCATCTCTCCCTTTCATGTACTCCGATCCAACAGTCAATTTGCAAATATCTTTGTCGTAAGGGCCGGGTCTTCTCCCATGTGCCAGACAAATTAGTAAGGCCAAGGCTGCTTCTCAAAGTATTTATCGAAAGCTACTCGATCGATCGCATCAGCTCGGATGGCCGGGCAGCTTTTAGCCAACCGTTTCAGTCACTTTTGAAAATTCAGGGAGCATTTTGATAATCTAGCTAGTACACTTTTATCTCTTACCCTAGCCGGCCTGATGGTATATATATATATATATATATGTGATTGCTTTTGTGATTTCCCACCATTTTTTTTCAAACCCAGACTATAAACTTGACTTATAATATATGCGCGCTAGCTCCTCATAAAATTGCATGTATTATATAAAACAGGCTTCGACGTTCCAGATTATAAGAGCCTTGCTAGCTACCTCTTCTTAAAAGAAACGTACATACGTATACAAATAAAGTTAGAAGGTGCAGGCCTCTCATTCTCAAAAATACTACAACCTAAACAATGTGTTTTAACACTAAATTTGCTAACTTTGCGTTTTCTAGCTTAGTCTTACTTGCCCCTTTTCTAATATATAGTGACAATGAAATCTTGGATTATTTTCTAATTATATTCTCTTGTAATTTCTCTAAAGTAATTAACTGGCGTTCTCGATCTGGTTGGCTAGTGTCACTTACCTTGGTCTTGTTCTTATTGGCCGGAGTGATTTTTGGCATGATGTGGCTAGCAGGAAGAAGGGCAATTCTCTCTTACATTTGGTTGTTAAGCTCATAATGTTGGCCGCCGCTGGGGTTTACTTTTGGAAAGATCGAGAATTCAAGATTGATCGCTAGGAAGAACATGAATGTTTCTGGCCTGGTACTGTTCTGCCATCCCTTTACATGTAAGGTTTAGTATCAATTCTTTCTCTGGCTTTAGGCCTTCTTATATTAATAGATGGTTGGTCGATCAATTAATTCTTCGAGTATTGCAGAGGATGTCTTGCTTGTTGGGTAATTGTATAGCTGGTTTTTTTTTTCCTTGGTTGGTGTTGTGATCAACATGAGGCGCGTTGCTGTTGTTTCTTCTGTTGTTTTGTTCTATCTATTCTTTCTTATTCATAATTAAAAATAAATAAATAGTATTCCACATGCACTGTGAGACCAATATATATAATTTATGGCATGTTATTTGGGGGCTCACAAATTATCCGTAATATTTGGTTTTTGAGTTATACAAATTAAAGAACTCGAAGGTATGGTACGGTGCTCCTGTTGCTTTTTTTGCATCTTTCTTCTTCAGCCAATAAACATGCATGCAAGCTGATCGAAGGGACAATAAACAAGCCTGATCAATATTGCACTAATGCACTATGTACAGAATAAACAAAGCGCTCGATCATCCACTATATGGAAGCTTGCCACCCTTTACGCACCCTGCATGGGCCTCAGAAAAACTATAACACTTGTATATATATGTGCATCAGAAAAGACGGAGATTCTATCATAAACGGTTGAGCTTTGTGTATAAATCTAGAATAAAATAAAAGCGGAAGTAAGAGAGAGAATAGATACAGATCGAAAATTTATGTAGTTCAGTCTATGACTTATGTCTATAAAGTGAAGCCCAAATAGCTATATTATGTTCAATAAATTAGTTGTTTACAATACATAGGTTCCTATTTATAGTTAAATAAAGTCGACCTATACAAATAAACTTAAATCTACTTGCACAAAGAAATACAAATCGATCTGGACTAAGAAATATAAATCAATAATATTATATTAAGAATATATTTAATTCTAACACTAACCAACCACTGTTGTAGGAGGCCCGAACAAAATCACTTTAAAATTAAGTGAATAATGCATATATATATATATATATATATATATATATATATATATATATATATATCAATGGCAATTATGGCATGACAAATGAATAACTTAATTAAACTTTAACCATTTTGTTTCTTATCTAATATTTCTGATGTTCTTGATTTATTACGTGTGGTTGTCTTCATATTCTTGCCGTAAGTTCTATTTAGTTGCAAATGATCATTATCGGTTACGAAAATGCAAGAGAAAAATGACAGAATAAATCTACAAGTGGGTTATGGCCGGGAAAGCAACAGAGCTTACCGTAGAAAAGTGACCCAAATGTCTGAATTGTACGTATTGCTTGGAGGGGTTGACTGTGCAACATTGTATTATGATTTACAATTGAAGTAGTTGTGATCGAATGTACAGTACTTGTAGTACTGATTCCCCGGCCCCATGGTTTGAGTTCATGCATATACATATATATATATAGCACACTCGACCAAGGACCATGTCCCTTCCTCCCCTTCCCTTGGGGCCGTTTACTAATTTTGAGGAAAAAAAGTAACTATGAAAAAGGAAAACCCTAATATTGCTAAGCATTTTGCTTACTTTGCTACAGGGTACAATTAATGACTATATCTTCTCTTCCTTCAAATGATCATGAGGATATATAGGATCGAGGTTTTCTTAATTAATTGCTATCATCTTTCACTAGTTCAACATGTTTAAGTTCTAAAAAACCACATGAAATCAAATTAATGACTATAACATAAAGTAGAGAGAAATTTTCAAGAGGGACTTCTGAGCTAATTAAAATGACCAAGCCTAGCTAAGTGCTGCTCATCATGATGAGGCTTAACTATATATTCAAAACAAAGAGAAACGAGAAAATAAGGAAAATTAATCTTGATGCAAAGAAGCATACAAGAGTGATATTGGTCCCGGCTCGTCTCTAAGCTCTTGATACTATGGTAGAAGATGAGCCGGACCAACATCACGCCGTGTCTACTTCTCTGGAAATTAGTTGTGTGAGTTTAATTTCTCGATCCCCATGTTGAAAGAGTTGGAGCCTGCCCCCTATAAATAGGACAAATTATGGTAATTAATTTGTCATGCATGGTCGTTGAACTGTTTATGGCAATTCTCATTTAAAAGGACTAATTAATAATAGGGAACGGCATATCCTAATTAATTAATTAAGCAAATATGTGGGAGATTTATCATGACCAATTAATAGTTGGGATCGAATGCCACAAGCAGTCCCTCTCAATATTTTTTTTATATATTCAACCAGCATAATGCGGGATTAATTCTTTCGTCATGCATAGAGAACTCGTATCAAAAGCATGTCGAACATAACGAATGTCGTAAAAATGCACGTCATGGTTATTCACTTCTGAAAGGCAAACAAGTGCACCTTCTATGATTAATGAATCATCAAGCCGAAAGTTCTCGTAATAATTACATCATTTTTTATATATCAAGACGTTATTCTTTATATGGATTTGGAATTAATATCTTCAAATTCAATATATATTAGAATAAATAGAAGATCTTTAAAATGCGAGTAAGCTAGATCTTGGCAAAGATGCATATATTTTGGAATCTTACTGATTGACCAAATCTAAGTTGAGATCTTTCGGTTTCTAGCAAGTTCTTGGCAAAATACGGAGACAATTCAATGTACAGAACATATTCTAATTACTTGCAAACATGATTAGTGAAGTTTTTGTGCATTTTAATTTACATTAAAGAAGCATATATATACAAAGAGGGAAAGACAAATTATCGCGCGGCCTGGTTTTTTTTATTTTATTTTTGGAGTGGAAAAAAAAAAACTCATGCAACCACGTCAACTCTCATATAAAATATTATATATATATAAGTACTTCTACATTTTGTCTTTTTTTTTTTTTTTTTTTTTTTTTTTTTTTTTAAAAAAAATTGCTTAGAAACATCGGATAAGGGATCAATATTAAATGTTAAAATTTCTTTTTTTGGTCTCATTATCAATTAAACTCTTTGATCTCCTAAATTATTATTATTATTATTATTATTTCTTTCAGACATTTTTATGCCCCCCCAAATTTCCTAAAAAAAAAAAAATTTATTAGATGGGAATTTTTTTTTCTAAAAAATTAAAAAATATTAGATAAAAATAAAAATTTAGCTTACTTGGCCCCTACCAAATTTTTTTTTGGCCATTGACCCTACCTACAAGAACTTCTGATTCCGTCTCTGTTTATACTCATGAGTCATGAAATAACTTATAAACATAGTCTTCATTGTTGAGGTAATCGATCAGAACTCTTATCCGATACGTGTATATATATAATTCCTAGGACTAATGCATACATCCTTCATGCATGGCCTTTTAAAGAACTTCTACTGTGAATTATATGACAATCTTGTTAAAAAAAATTATACAACAAGTATTATTCATTGGCAACTTTGTAGAGTTTTACCTCTTGATCGTAAGCCGATTTGGAAATATATATTATTGTTGGTACAGTTTTCGATATGGTAACGTATCGCCTTATGATTTGCTCATTCTTCTCAATTTGCAAAATAAGAATAATCAACTGTCGGGGGGTGCCGACCGATCCCTCTTCGATGCCTAAGTCAGTAGACAATTCCAGAGAATATTCAGTATAATTGAGATAATAACGCTAGCTTGATACCTGGGGTTTGTGTTTATTTATAGATACACAATTGCGGTTGGAGTGCATTGAGGATCCCGGATTTCCCTAAATTCACGATCTCATCGTGGCCGATTAAGCCGGCCACGATCTCCTATACGGATCTCTCGGGATCCACGATCTCATTTGCAAATCTCTCTGGTCCACGATCTCCTAAGTGAGAGGGTGTTGAGATTCCGGATCTTGCGGGAGTAGGGCTGAGCATGGGGCGGGGGGGGGGGGGGGGGGCGGGGATGGGGATTTTTTGACCCCGCCCCGCAGAGGTGCGGGTTCCCCAAAGTGAACCCGCACCCCGCAGAAAACCCCATGCACCCGCATGGGGCGGGTGTGTATGGGGCGGGGGTGCGGGGCGGGGATCCCCGCGGGTTTTTATTACTTTTTTTTTGTTTTTGAATAGGGGTTTTTATTACTTACACCAGGCACTATACTGTTGAGATAACACTATAAATTATGTTTACCCTGCACAAAACAATCAACCAACATTACAAAGCAAAAAAAAAAAAAGGAAGATGATTTTGACCATTATAAAATGGACCTGACCTGAGGTTAAAATATTAAAGGCACAGGATATGCGTGCTAGATTCTGTGGTTGCGGGAAATCAAAAGAAAGTAAAGACAATAGCAAGATTACAATAGCTCTTCTTTTGTTTTCAGTTTTTAGTGCAAAAAAAAAAGAAAAAAAAAAAAGAAAAAAGAAAAAAAAAAGATTACAAAGCAAAAACATAATATTACAAATATTACACATAACTGCTAATTACGAATGGAAATTCAATGTTCCAAATATTAAATGTTCCAAAGCATCAAGCATCTCCCAATCGGATTGAATCTTCATTCTTCACTTCACTAATCCTCCTCAAGCAAAAGATTGATGTTCTTCAAATTGATTTCTACAAAGATTGGAACCGATAATTAGAAATTTAGAATATTTAAATAGCAAAATAAATTAAGAAGTGAATAATAGAAAGCTAAAGGCCTAAAAGATTACCTGACTCGAGCTTATAACTTTCAGGATCTTCATGGCCAATTACACATGACTTCAAAGCACAGAATTCTAGTCAATTAAAACAGAAGATTTCAACCGAAATCATCAACAACCCAAAAGCCAGAGTTACACGACTAAACACCAAACAACTAACCCTTTAACCCAAATCTACTACTCAATTCATGGTTCAATAACCTAACAGAAAATCAGTTTCAAAACTATCTTCAATATATTAATGATTTCTTTTTGTCACAAATTTTAATGCTTATGATGTATACAATGTAATCTTATTCCAAATAATATGCTTGCTAACTTCTATAATTCCAAGTAGTTTGTGTGGAAAGTTTCAAGGAAATGCTACTCTAGGTAAAGAGGTAGTGAAGAAGTTCCCTAATGGATCACCCCTTACACTTTATGGCACTCAAGTCTCAAGAGTGGAGTTCCTCAAACCTGAAGGCCCCACTAAAGAGAAGGATGAGCTTTCCATCCTTTAGCAGATAAGGTAAAAGTTTGCGTTCAATTCCTATGCCTAAGAATAAGGTTAAAAAAGGTCTAGTTTCTGTTAGAAGTCGCAGGACAAGGAGACTCAATCCTAAATACCAGCACTGATGGGAGAATCATAAGATAAGGTTTGCTTATCTTAATCCTTGGGCTTGGTTATCTTAATCCTTAGTTGTTGTCTTTGGATTGTTTTTGTTACCAGTTATTGTTTAAATTCAAATAAGCTAGCATCATTGTTATCCCTTAGTTTTCAAAGAGGCAGTAGAATAATGGATCATGTGATCCTTGTAATAAAAGAGGTCAATTAAGTCTAGGAGAGGTCATTGAGGAATTTTATCGAACAGATTGTATGCGGTGAACTCCTACCCTGAGTGGAAAACCATTTTCAATTCAACCATTTCCCTTTTTGCAACCGCAACCAATCTCAATCAAACTAACATCAACTAGAACCTATCAGTTTCTAACCTAGAGATATTCATTCATCCCAAAAAGGAAGGCTCTGAAACTATCAAAGGGAACTTGATTAGCCATGATATTGCACAGATATCAACAACAAAGAAGGCATAGATGCATGGCAAAGGACAAAGGTTTCTTACCAAAGATCTTGCAAGTTGGAATGAAATGCCGATCTGCTCCAGCAGCTGCTGTGGCCTGCTGCTGCTCTGTGCCGGACCGTGCGTGCGGGGAGGTGACTAGGTGCAAGGAGTGACTGCTGCTGCTCTGTGCCGGACCTTGCTGCTGCACTGTGCAAGGAGTGATGTGGGCACTGGGAAGGGGCGAAGGGCGGTCTGCTGGGATGGGAGACTGGGGCAGTGCGGCGCAACTCAACAGAGAAGGAAAAGTTAGGAAATTAGGGTTAGCCGGTTACTTTTTAGAAAGCTTTCTTCCTTTCTTTTTTTTTAAACATATGCGGGGCGGGTGCGGGGTGGGGCGGGGACCCGAGAAATTTTAAGGGTCCCCCCCGCAACCCGCTCCGCCCCGCGCGGGGGTGCCAAAAACAGCCCCATGGCCCGCACCATGGGTGCGGGTTTTGAGCTCTGCGGGGAGGGTTGGGGCGGTTTCTGCGGGGCGGGGCGGGTTTTGCGGGGATTTGCTCACTCCTATGCGGGAGCGCTATCTCTTTAGGGAGATAACACTCTACAGTTCTCGGGCCTTACGGATACAACTCTCGGTTGTGGCATTATGACCGACTGGACCTCCATAGGTCGGTCAAACCGACTGGGCCCAGAATTTGGTTATGGCTTACTTGGGTTTTGGAAAATATAATTTCCCCAACATATATATAGGTATTTTTGATTCTGGGCTAGCAAGGGTGGAGCTCTATTGTCTATTGTCTAAGCTATTATTATTATGGTTACAGAGAGAAATTGGCCTTTGCTTCAATTCATGAAATAAATAGTGATCAGAGATGCTATTCCTAAAGATCTTACAAGTGAATCAGATGATGATGCAGCAGATAGAGTAGATGATGTAGAGCAAATTATTGTGCTGATTGATTTATTGTATTTATTATATTTAATTGGTGATAATTTATGTGCTTAATTGCTATAATTATAAATTGGTATAATTTTGAAAAAACCATTTCACTCTTCTCTAGGGATTGTTTGGGGTCAATTGGGATTTTTCATATTGGAACCTCATAATAAATCAAACAATTAATATATTTAATTTGCTGATCACCACATAGTCGTAGTACATATATAGGGGATCGAAAGACATCATATCTTTTGATCTATATATATATATATATATATATATATGACTTGCACTTATGGACATGCATTTTAATCTCTTGCATACCCAGATGATTTGTGATTGATTTTGTGATCACCCACTAATTGTAATTAATACCCACAAGAAATATATATATTTGAAAAAAAATTCTTGGGGAACTATAATTATATTCTCTTTGAAACAGACCCCAGGTTAGAATTGGGGAATTTGTAATGAGTGATGGGCTGGGTAGAGTATCACATATTAATTATACATTACTTCATATAGTACAACTGGTTTTAACTTGTACAAAAGAACGTGAATGGGATGTAATATGGCGTAGTGGGTTAATTAATTAACAATTAAGCATGCAACTCACAACTCTTTTACAAGACCAAAAAAATTCAAAGAATTGCAAGAAAACAAAAAATAAATCACTCATAGAGTGTTTCTTATTAAAAATATGAGAATAACAATATAAATTAAACTGGTGGTCAAGTCATCCCTATTAGGCTTTAATAGAATTGAAATACGGTCGCAGTCATGAAAGAATAAAATTACAAAATTACCCTGATAAAACCTCTTGAACAATCTCAAAAGGGCAGTCCTCATCAGTTTGGTCGACCAAACTTCGACCGAGTTATCGACTGAACTTCGTGAAACATTCTTTCGTGTTTCGATCTATTGATCGGCATTTTTTACCTAGTAAACGTTGAAATTATAAAATTCTAGAATTCTCATAAAATATGAATTTGTTACCCTTTTGAGCAAACTTTCCAATTCTATCAAGATTGTTTTCATGTGATATTGGAATCACAGTATACGACAGTTTTGGTAGAATTGATCTGCCCCTAAACTGGCCTGCATATATGAGTACTGAAGCTGTAACTCCTGCTATTTTTGTATATAATTCTAGCTTCTACCTCCTCTTTCCCTATTCATTTGGTGGTTAAACATGCATATATGACCGAGAAAAAAGGAGTACTAGTGAAAAAAAGTAGAAAATTTCACCATCATCAGTTTCAGCTCTAAGCCTCTAATTAACTTCTGAACGAAAAACTCAATTCCTTTTTTGGCATGACAATTGGCATGCATGATTATGGCCCTCTTTATCTTCATTATGGGCATAGGTTTGTCTATGATGCAGAAATTAATTGCTCCATTCAAGCCAGAGTATCCAGTGTAATTCCTCAGGATATATGGAAATTAAATGGCACCAGCTAGGTCAGATAATTATTAGAGATGGTAAAGGAGAGCTACAATGGGGTATTGATGGTACCAGGGGGAAGAGCGTACGTGTAGGTTATTATGTGAAGCTTAATTACCTGGTCAGCTTATATCTATGCAGTCAAATTTCTGATATGACACTACAAAAAAAATTGTTTTTTTGCCACTTGCAGGTCGTCACGTGTACGAAGGCTATACATGTGGCAAACAGTTTACCACGTGTAAATGGCCACGTGTGCGAGGCGTGGTAGATCCGATTGTCGCTAAATGTACAATTCGCCACGTGTACAGTAAATACACGTGGCCATTGTGCCACGTGGCACATGAAACACGCAGCTGACAATCTACCACGCGTATAAAACACGTGGCAGACAGTCAGCCACGTGTTCTGTGGAACACGTGGCCATTGTGCCACGTGTATTTACTGTACACGTGGCAGACTGTTTGCCACATGTATATTACACATGGCAGACTGTCAGTCGCGTGTACAAATATACATGTGGCACAGTGGCCACGTGTTTTGCAGTACACGTAGCTGATTGTTTGCCACGTGTAATATACACGTGGCAAACAGTCTGCCACGTGTACAATAAATACACATGGCCATTTTTTTATTTTTTTTATTTCAATTTATTTTTAATTTTTTAATTTATTTTTTTTGTTATTATTAATTTATTTTTAATTTCTTATTTCCGCCCAAAAATATCACAAAATCTATTTAACCAAAAAAATCACAAACTCAAATTACACAAATCAATAATTAATAACGTGTTTGTTAACTAAACAAACCAACACAACAATATCTACAAATTTGAATACCATATACTAATAAAAGTGTTCGTTACTAACAAACAATAATTACACAAAATATCTACAAATCTGAAGGGCGTTCCTGCGGATCACGAGGTACCATCCCAGGCGTGTACTCGCCAACCGGCGATTGTTGGGCAATGGATGGTGTAGCGGGCGATGGTGTCCTGACAGGGGAGTGCTGGTTCAGCCGTCGTCCAATAGGCGACAACAGACCAATCGTTGTCGCATTACCTGCAAGTAATAAAAACAATTAAAGTATATAAAATTATATACAAATTTAAACAAGTAATGAAAACAAATTAAAAATAATTTTGTCGTATACACAATATGAATCATACCTGCAGATGCACTACTAATAGACGATGTACTACATACGTTTGCAGGTGAAGACTGCTGAGCACCAGGGCATACATGTGATGATCCCATAGAGGTCATGAAGGCCTCGAATTCTTGCATGCGCTGCTCCAAGGCGTCGAATTGTCGCATGCGCTGCTCCAAGGCGTCACTCCTCTCTCTCTCAGCCCGTAGCATCGCCTCTATTTTTGCCATCTTCCGGGCATGTACGACCCAATCTCGAGATGTGCCCTCAGATGGTCCCCCTTGTGAGCGAGCCTTGTACGAGAAACACGTTCCACGAACAAGAGTAACGTTCGACCCAACCTGCCGACCCTCCCCGCGTACTTAGTCCTCTCAACCGCCTGTTCGTATGCGTTGTTCGGTGCCCAATGCACCGTGTCTTATGAGACACTCTGCATGGCGGCAGGGTCACTGGATAAACCCTGCGTCATCCTCTCTTGCGAACAAAGTCAACATAAAATATACATGTATTGAATACATACTTTCTTATAAACATAACTTAGAAATATTAGTAAAATAGATCAGTAGCATACGCATAGGACCCATGTACGTTCATTCAGGTAAGTGCCGTCCTTTCTTGTGTGCGTCTTCACGCGAGAGTGGGGGGGCGTGCCAAATGCAGATGCCTGTCGCCATCCAGTTGAAATATATAACAAACAGTAATATTCATTTAATGTAAAAAATGAAAACAATTATGCACAAATATGAAAAACATATACATATATTTGTTCATACCACAGTAAGATCGAACAAGATGAAAATAAAAATAGGGTAGAGATAGCTTGCATTTTACAAGAAAAGAATCTAAAATCAAGCATATATATATATATACATAGAGCTGTACGTTGATGATCGCTTCAATTAAGGAAAGAAAACCTATATACGCAAAGAAGCATACAAGAGTGATATTGGTTCAGGCTCGTCTTAGAGCTTTTGAAGTAACATTATAGATCTAGAAGATGAGCCGAACCAATACCACACCATGTCTACTTCCCAGGAAAACACTTATTAGAGCTTCTTCCCCATGTTTGGAGAGCTGAAGCATACCCCCTATATATAGAATTAAGGACTATAATATCTAACGTATTATATGCTGCTCATATTCATTTAACTGTCTACCCCTGATCATTACAAAGGACTAATCATAAGAAAAGAGCATTATACCTGGCATATATAATATGGACATGCAATAATAATCATGGTCAGTATATATTTAGGAATCCCACTAGCTTGCAATCCCTTTTATTTGTTTATAATCTAGCTCTGTATGCATGGTGAAAATTATTTACTCTACCCTCAATCGTCATGGCACGTCAACCAGCTTGGATTCTACAGCAGCATGTGGCGGCATGCACGGTGCATGGTCATTGAATCTCCTACTCAAATAGTTAAGAGGCACCTCTTAGTTTTGGTTAATGAAACATCGTGCAGGGCCGAAAAGTGTTGCTGATAATTCGTTTTCATGTGGTCAGATTTAGGTCGTAACGAGTATAAATATAAGATTATATAGGTAATTAACTCTAATTTAATTCATTTAATTAAATGAGTTAGACTCCTCAACCATAACCTGATAATTTCGTATTGATGGGATTCGCGGGTCGTGTCGAAACATGAATATAAGACTATACATATATATATATATATGTTAACTATAACCCGACCCATTTAATTATACAGTTCAGGTCCTTCAACCATAACGTACCCACTAATTTCTTATTAAGTTTGTGTCGAGTTTACTGCTGCATGTAAAAAGTTCCTAGCCCTAGTGAAAAGTCCTTACAATAATAACATGATGTGCTTTGCATGAAATTGTTACAGTAATTTTATGAAAAGAAGTTGACAATTAGTCATTTTCAGTTAGTTATGCAATAGAAAATTCTATAAATGTGTAATAGATATTTAAATGCGAGTAAGATCTTGGCAAATATGCGTATATTTTGTAATCTTACAAGCTGACCAAATCGATGTCGAGATTGCAAGGAAATTGATTAGGTTCAATGTATGGAACATATTCTATTAAGCATCTTTTGCAAAATTAGTAAGATGGAACCCTGCCCTTTGTACATAAATTGGATTAAATATTGGAAAGCATAAAAGTAAGAGGCATAAAGTTAAGCATAGGATTGGTTACTCCAAAGTGTCTAATTAAGTACTTGGCAGCAAGGTATATAGCCATATATGAATGGACAAGATCACGTTGTGGATACAAATTCCACCATTTGCAGCCAAAAGTAAAAATAAAATAATAATGCAAAAATTGGTTTAGTAATATTTTTAAGATGGACGTGTCTGATATATGTAGTTTCGAAACTTAGTTGGCCAATTCGTGAAGAAAATGTGACAACTTTTAATGCATATATATATATATATATATATATATATATATATATATATATATATATATATATATATATATATATATATGTTATCTTATTTAGTGACAAATATTGGGCTTAGCTAGCTAGAGACATCGCCAACACAAATGAGAATATTGTAAAGTAACTTTTATTTGTATACATACGTTTTGCAGCATTATCTTTAAAATCCTCATTCCTTTAATAATTTTCTCAACTACAAACTCCGAGCCTTACAAGTTACAAGAGTTGATGATCGATCAGTTAAAAAAATCGATATCGATCTATACTTTCTCAAACGTGAAGGAAACTTGATCAGTTCTTTGCTTGTCATCTGTTTTAGTAACCACACATGAATTAGTCATTTTTTTTCAAGATTAGCGTTTCACAACTTTCCATATATATTTTGCTGTTAATTTTTGTTTCTTGTACTTGTAACTTGAGTAAAGAACTCAAAAACTAAATATCCATTGAAAAATTAATGTCCAGTGATTAAGATTGATCAGAAAGAGTAGATCGAGGTAAGCAGGAAATTATTCAAGTAGTGCGAGTAATGGTGAGAGCATTCTAGAGTAGAGTGATATTACTTAAGAATACAGTAAAATTTTATTACATATTCTTCTTCTTCTTCTTCTTCTATTTATTTAATTGAGTAGGGAAAAATGGCTACATGGAAAAATCTTTCTCACTCTTGATCCGGATGGAAGAGAGAATGTGATAACTTATGGGAATGTTTCCAAATACAAGATGAGAAGCGGCTTATTTAGCTAAAACATGTACGCGATAATTGGCACATCGAGATACTTTCAAAGCATTCCAATTTTGAAAGAAGGATATATGAACTTAAACTAATATCAGAAACTAAATTAGAAAAGTTCCACAAGGAGAAAAGCTCAAGAGAACTAATCGCAAGAATAACTAAAACAACATATATCCCCTCAATACTATCCTGAAGATAAAGCAAGATAAAGCCAACTGAGAAGCAAGAAGAGCTGCAGAAGTTTCACCAACAAGAATATCTATAGAATTAATATAATCTTTGGGTAGCAGCCATAATAATATTAATTACCAAAAAAATCACTAATGACAGCAACAGCTACAGCAAAAGAGTCCCTTACAGCCACATCAAAATTCCCTTCAACACCATTTGCAATTACATATTCAATTACGTACAAGTTAATATTATCATTTGCAATAGAAGCTAGCGTGCGTGCTACCCGCAATATTCCAAATCGATCATGATTTTCATGATCAACTGCTTTTGTGATACGTGTGGTTTGTCAACTCATCATTCACATCAATTTGTTAGTCTTTCCGGATAAAATCTATGATGTCTCAAACATTTATCTCAAGAATTAATTAATAATCCATTATGATCAATGGGAAATTTCATTTTAGCACTTACCCATGAGTCTTTTTTTATTCAAGTGATAATAACGGTTCCTTTTCTATCCCTTGTGCAATATTGGGGGATGTTGAGAGCCTGAGCCGTTGTTTTCTTTTTGGACAAATATTTCCTTCAAATTTCCTTTTTTATTTTTTTTTAATTTATTGAACTTAAATATTTTATAAACCGGTTTGTTGAAAATTTTAATCCAATATTTTTTTTTCATGCCAGTTCTCTAGTAGAATTTGGCATTCCCTGATTGGAAGGTGTAATTTGCCTTGTGAGTATATTTTGTCTTTCTTTTTGTAGGAGTTTCAACACTTTATAGCCTATATATTCTCTCTGTGACAGCTGGTTTGTATTTTGGCCGTTCATTTCTACTCGTGTGGGGGATATATATCGTCTACCACTAAAACAAAATAAAAACTTAAGTAGTAAAACGAGAAGAATAGATTTAAAAGGAAAAAATTAAATATAAATAAAAATTTTATAAATATAAAAAAGGTCTTTTTTAAAAATATCGCCCTAAGCTTCAAAATTTATTGAACCGGTCCTACTTGTGCTTAATTATTCTTGTTGGGGAGTAATGTTGTTATTATATATGTAGGTACTATCTTACTATGCTGACGTGACATGGTCAATTCATTACTAGATTGGTTCTTTTTTTCTTTTTCTTTTTTTGTCGAGGATTGATCTAATAATGGATTGTCAATATCACGTCATGCAGCACGATGAGATAGTGATATGATGATAGCATTACTCATTGCTGGGAGGATATATCTGTTTCAAGATGTTGATACAGTTTGAAAGCAAGTATCTCTGTGACCTTATGGTTAAACTCATGATGGGTGCAAGTGATCAGAATATCATAATTAGAGTCAAAACGGCCATGAAGAAGAAAACAATGCAAAGGAGCAAACCCCATAAAGCAGCCCACTCCCAAAAGGAGTGGAGGCTAAAAACACACAAGAAAGAATAGTAACCCGGTCTAATTAGGTTTTTAAGATATTAAAAAAAAAAATTCCCACAATCTCAGCAACCATCTATTCTCATGGGAAGGCTAGGGTTCGTATATATATGCTATCCATGCAGTGACGGAAGCAAGGGGGGCCGGTAGGGGCCATGCCCCCCCCCCCCCCCCTAACTCTTAAGAAAAAAAAACTAACTAAATGAAACATCATTAAGAACCTAATCATGAAGCGAATCATCCTTGTCCCTACCGGTTGAAGATGCAAGCAGATGTGAACCTTTGGGTGTTGTTTTATAATTAAATCATAAAAAAAAAATAAAAAAATTATAAGATATTTTGCCTATTGACCCCTAGCAATAATTTTTTTTTGGCCCCTTGGCCCATTCCCTTTTATCATCTCTTCAACTGGTTTCATCTCATTTGGAACAATAGCTTCATTGTTAAAACTTTTTCCTCTAATATTTCACAGGTAGCAACAGACATGTTTGAGAAGGGTAACAATGGAAGTAGCTTTACAAAGTTCCATATGTTTTGTTCAAAGTAAATGAAAGAGGTTTAGTAAAGCAGTGCATTGGAAGAAAATAGGTGTGGACTCGATGAGTCACGCACCTGGCAAAGCTCGATTTTCTAAGGATGTGTGGCAAAGAATAAAGATAACGTAAAATGAAAATTCATTTCAATATAGTTAGATGGCATTAGAAAAATTTAACAGATATGTGATTTGTTTTGTGTTGCGTTTAGCAAAATGTGTTTTGTGTAGAATATATTGTGTTTTGTATAACAATTAATGGGCTATTGTGTTAGTTAGAGTGGGATGTTCTAACAAAAGGAGCAAAATAATGTTAGCTTCAGGAGCCATGCATGTCATCTTGGTAAAGCCTTGCGAGAACGTTGAGAAGCACACAATTCATCCAACTGAAATTTCTCAATTTCAGTATAAAAACTAAGACATTTTTTTTTCTTTCATTATCTGAATCTTTGGAAATCGGTTTTCTTTACTTTTTCAAATTTTTTTTTTTCAATTTTGCTTATTTATTTTTAAATTTGAAGGGAATAATAAAAATATAAAAAATGGGTTATGTTTAATTTACTTCGCTATATATATATATATATACACACTTTAACCCCTACTTAAAAAAAAAAAAAATATTTGGCCCCCTCTCACTAAAATGTCTGGCTCTATCCCTGTTAATCCATGGGATTGAATCTCATCCTAACTCATAAAATAATATAGTGGAGGACATTGGTAGCGGTTCTAAATCTCCTAAAGTATATGTTAGGTTTTATATTTGTGTTGCCAAATTCAAGTATTAAAACAAGAGCGTTTTTTGGGTCGTATTTAGTAGTTCTTGAGTTAGGGTTCAATATAGTTCAAGAATTCAAATTTATGAATGCGCACAGTCAAGTAAAAATTAGTTGGAGTGAAAGTACTATTAAATCTTTTGATTCCGACATCATATAAAAGGCAAGTTTTATGGTGTTGGAAAGCTAATTCAGACTTAGAGGGCTACATTAATTATGTATTTAACGAAAAGTTTTCATGAAGTTCATTGCTTATTAAGTTAAAATGAGTTGTCAACAAAAGTTTGAAAATCTTATACATAAAGTACGATCAAACTTGTGCATAAAGTCTAGTACTACTAAAACCCAAAAAGTACGATCAAACTAGATTGATGTTAGATCGATCGAAGTTGCAATAGACAATATTTTTTATTTAAAACCGACTTACCTTATTAAACACAGGTTTTACCCTACTTATTTAAAGCATACTTTGCACAATTTTCAATGTGAGACAGACTGTTTTTTTGAATACTTTGGAGAGAGATTCTAAACCTTTGTGCCTAAATTGAAACCTTTCTTTTGTTCTCTATGTTACCATTAAACCACAAAAAGAAAACCTTTAGCGGCCAAAGTTTTGGGCTGCAGCAAGCGAGCGAGTTCATGTGTAATGAACTTTCTTGTTTAAGGGATATAATAGTATAAAGGGTTAAATACCCTATTGGTACTTGAGTTTTACGTGATTTTAAATTTAGTACCTCAGTTTTGTTTTGTATCATAGGTGGTACCTGAATTAAGGGTAAAAACCCATTTGGTACCTCTGTTAGATTTTCCATCCAAATTTTAACGTCTCGCCACGTGTCAACCGCTGAGGTTGACACGTGGCACTACATAAAAAAAATTAAAAATTAAAAATTGAAATCTTTAAAAAATGATAAAAAAATAATAAAATTTTAAAAAAGAAAATTAAAAAAAGAAAAAAGAAGAGGGGTGGCTGAGCCACCCCCCTTGGCCACCATGGGGGTGGCCGGCCACCCCCATTTTGGCCAAGGAGGTGGCCCAACCACCCCACAGTTGAAAAAATAAAATAAAATTTTTTTTTGAAGGGTTTTGGCCCTAGGGGGTGGCCGAACCACCCCCTAGGGCCACGGGGGTGATTCGGCCACCCCCAGGCCGGCCGGACTGGGGGTGGCCGAACCACCCCCGTGGCCCTAGGGGGTGGTTCGGCCACCCCGTAGGGCCAAAACCCATCAAAAAAAAATTGAGGGTTTGCCCTTGGGGTGGCCGAACCACCCTCTAGGGCCACGGGGGTGGTTCGGCCACCCCAAGCCTGTATGGGGGTGGCCGAACCACCCCCGTGGCCCATGGGGGTGGTTCGGCCACCCCAAGGGCAAACCCTCAATTTCTTTTTGGATGGATTTTGGCCCTTGGGGGTGGCCGAACCACCCTCTAGGGCCACGGGGGTGGTTCGGCCACCCCAGGCCGGCCTGTATGGGGGTGGTCGAACCACCCCCGTGGCCCTAGAGGGTGGTTCGCCCACCCCCAAGGGCAAACCCTCAATTTTTTTTTGATGGGTTTTGGCCCTTGGGGGTGGCCGAACCACCCCCTAGGGCCATGGGGGTGGTTCGGCCACCCCCATACCGGCTGGACTGGGGGTGGCCGATCCACCCCCAAGGGCCAAAACCCATAATTTTTTTTCTTTTTTTCTTTTTTTCTACCATGGGGTGGCCGAGCCACCCCATGGGGGGTGGTTGGGCCACCCCAGACTGGCCAGACCGGCCAAGGGGGTGGCTCAGCCACCCCTCTTCTTTTTTCTTTTTTTAATTTTCTTTTTTAAAATTTTATTATTTTTAATCATTTTTTATAGATTTCAATTTTTAATTTTTAATTTTTTTTTATGTAGTGCCACGTGTCAACCTTAGCGGTTGACACGTGGCGAGACGTTAAAATTCAGACGGAAAATCTAACAGAGGTACCAAATGGGTTTTTACCCTTAATTCAGGTACCACCTATGATACAAAACAAAACTGAGGTACTAAATTTAAAATCACGTAAAACTCAGGTACCAATAGGGTATTTAACCCTAGTATAAAAGGTATAATTGTAATAATAAGACTTTAGACTTTTGTTAGTTAGATAGTTGGGCTTTTGTTAGTTAGTTAACAGACGTAAGCTAAGAGTATAAAAGCCCAATATATGAGAAAGAAAGGTTATCGATTGTGTAAGAGAATTCTCATAATTGTGTAGTACTTGGAGCCTTTGTGGGTGAGCTCGAATCGTCCATTCTTGGAGCCCGACTAAGCTCAAATTAGTCAACATTTTATCGATTTCAATATACAGTTTATCCATTCCATTCTTTCATTCTTCAAATCCATCAATATCCATTCCAATTTCACATCCATTTCCATCTAAATCATAGAAAATATTCTATAAACAAGAAAGCATATTACAAGTGGTATCAGAGCCGTTCGATCGAACAATGGCGACAATCAGGAGAAATATACATTCAAGATGGCAACAGGATCAAAGTTAATCCATGGAGAACAATTGCAGTGCAAGAAATCCAAGAATGCAGTTCCAAAACAAGTATTCTGAAGAAAGAAGAAAGAACGAGAGACAAAATAAAGAAAAGGATTCTCAGGAGAATCAGTATTGTTATGAAAAAATAAGGGTTGGTAGAAGGTGTGATGAGGATCAATGGAAAAGAAACCAACAACCTCGTCCTGCAAGATTGGAATTTCCAAGATTTACAGGTAAAAATCCTAATACCTGGCTTTTAAAGGCAAACACTTTCTTTGAATATTATCAAACTCCAGTTTGGGACCGAATTCCCATTGCTGCATTTCACATGAGAGGGGAAGCTGCCATTTGGTTTCGGGACGTTGAACATTAGAGATTGATTGGCAATTGGGAATCATTTATCAGCAAATTGAAGTACCAGTTCCGAAAGGAAATACAAGAAGAACAGGAAGAAATTCAAAGACTTCGTGAAGCAGATTACCAGTTTCGAAAGGTAATACAAGAAGTAAAGGAAATGCAAGAAGAAGAGGAAGCAAACCAAAAAGTGCAGCAACAGATTTTACGGAGGCAAATTGATGAGGAATTACGCCAGGCTATGGAGAAATTGTGTGAGTGGTTTAGCAAAGGGAACAACGGTGTTGTGAATTTGCAAGGTGTTGCACAAGAAGATGCAATCGAAATTCCTAACTCCCTGAAGAGCAATGACCAACCACTTGTAATGAACTTTCTTGTTTTTGGATTTTGTTTGTGTATTTTGTAATCTAAAAGATAGAGAAAAGAATGGAAATTGAATGAAGAATACGTAGACTATTGTATTGAAGATAGAATAGGCTGATTCGAGCTCAGCCAAAGCTCCAATAATGGATGATTCAAGCTCACTCAAAAAGGCTCCAAGATTACAATTCCTAAGAAAACACTTCAACACTTTCGATAACCTTTCTTTCCCATACATTAGGCTTTTTATACTCTCAACCTACATCTGCTAACTAACTAACAAAAGCTCAACTATTTAACTAACAAAAGTCTAAAGTCTTATTATTACAATTATACCCTTTATACTATTATATCCCTTATATTATGGAGGAGATTCAGGATATATAATATCAAAGATCAGAAGTTTTGGAGGCATTGCGGTGAAAGAAAAATGGGTCGTTTGCTGGGTTACAAGCATGTGTCTAGACTAGAATTTTTTTTCTTCTAGTGGACTTCCTTTGGGGTTTGTTGGACAAAGTGGTTTTTCTTTTAAAGAATTCTTTAAAAGTTTCTACTTCATTACCAAAATCGTTTTGTTGTACTTGCTTATTATTTGAATTTTGGTAGCATATATAATACCCAGCGTTTGGTTTGATTAATTGCTAATTCAATTGATAATTGGAACAGTGTGATAAAATTGAGATATTTTCTATATTGTTATAAATTGGGGTCAAGTATATATATTATGTTGTTCTGATCCTCTCCTTCCAAGTACAAAATACAAAGATAGTAAGCTTTAGCTTAAGAATCATACATAACAGAGAACTGTAATGAAAATTCCTAGTCAACTCATTAATGCATTATGTCCTCTAATTAGCTACGTTGGTCCCAGGTTAAGTTCCATTTATCATGCACTGAGAGAACCCTAGACTTGGTCCGATCGATCGAGAAGGTGTATGCATGAGAAGAACAAATTGGTTGAGGTCTTGCAGGTGAAGATTGCAAAGAGCACATTGATTTGTCTGCTGGATGATGCCTTGGGCAAGCCGTTCGCCTTGGAATTGTCAGCCAGAGAATCATGGTGCCATGGGTCCATTATATTTCGCCTTATCAATAAGCGCGGCATTAAGCTTGCAAGCTAATAATTGTCTTAATTGCCAGTCAAAGGAGGTGGCTAATTAATTAGGTTCCATTTCCAATTCATGGCTTCAATGATAGTCTCCACTTTGGCCACCTCACCTAATTAAGGACACGTTAGTTATAATATCTAAGTAGTCTGATGACAGAATTGGGGTTGTGAGGAAATCCCCAGGTCTTTCTAAGGGAAAGGAAAAAAATGAAAGGGGTCAGACTCTCAAATTCCTTTGCTGCTATTGGTAGAGGAAATCTGGATAAGGAAGATGATGAAGGGGCTGCGTTGAGAACTCCTATTACTTTTCTAGAGGTGTTTGAAAAATGCCTTTCTTCTAATGACAAGGGGAAAGGAATTGTAGGAGATCAAGGTGAGGGGTTCCCTTTGAGAGAGGGTTCTCACCAACCCGGGGATGGAGATCCTTTTTTGGAATGTAAGGGGTCTTAATGATCCCTTCAAACAAAAAGAGGTTAAAAAGTTGGTGAGGCAATTGAATATTTCTATTATTTGTATTGTGGAAACTAGAATTCGGGAGGAGAAAGCTCAGAAGATCAAAGATTTTATTGTTCCAAAGTGGGGCTGGTTTCATAACTATGATAATCATTGTTTGGGAAGAATTTGGATCTGTTGGGATCCGAATATTGTTTCTATTCAATCTATCTCTATTCATGAGCAAATTATTACTTGTAGGATAATTTCTCAGGATAAGAGATGTTGGTTTATTTCAGTTGTGTATGGTTCTAGGAAAGGGGCTGAGAGAAGATTGCTTTGGCAGGAAATGTTTGGTGTTAAGGATCATATAGGGATTTGTCCTTGGATAATTGGGGGTGATTTTAATGTTGTGAGGTCTTTACAGGAAAAATGGGGAGGTTCTGATCTCTCTGGTTATGAAAGAGATTTTGGAGACTGCATTAATAGATTGGAGGTGGAGGATTTAACCTTTACATGGTTTTTTTCATACTTGGTCTAATAAACAGGAGGGAGATGCTTTTATATCCAAGAAATTGGATAAGGTTATGACCAATTTTAGTTGGTTATCTGGTTATGGTAACACTTCAGTTGAATTTCTAGCTGGAGGTATTTCTGATCATTCACCTACTCTGGTTTCGGCGGAGAAGTATGTCAGTTATGGTCCTAAGCCTTTTAAGTTTTTCAATTTTTGGGCTGACCATAAGGATTTTCTGGATTGGATTAAGAAGGGCTGGAATATTGATCAAGTTGGTTTTTCAATGTTCCAACTTTATACTAAATTCAAAGTTGTTAAGCAGATTCTGATAATAAAAAATAAGGAGATTTTTTGTGGTTTGAGGCAGAGAGTTATCAAAGCCAGGCAGGATCTTGATGTTGCTCAAGCTGCTTTCATAAATTCTCATGGTTCTATGAGATGTCGGTTAAGGGAAAATGAGTGTTTACATCACTACGTATCTATTTCTTTGGCTGAGGAGAAGTTCTTAAAGCAGAAATCTAGAGTCCAATGGTTGAATTTGAGGAATAGTAATACCAGTTTTTTTTTTCTTCATAAAATGGTTAAAGTGAGGAACTCCTCTAATCTTATCAAGTCTATTAAGGATGAGGCAGGGGTTGTTGTGGATGATAACTAGCCCCTATTTTTTCATTGCTCTTTATGGATCACTAGTGGGTTTTTTTCTCGGGTAGGAAGGGACTTAGGCAAGGAGATCCCACCTCTCCTTACCTATTTGTTATCGCTATGGAGGTTCTTTCCTCGCTGTTGGTTGATGCGGTTGGCAGTATTCCTAGATTTGGTTTTCATCCTAGATGCCAAGTTTTAGGTCTCACTCATCTGTGTTTTGCAAATGATCTACTCATCTTCTCTGCTGCTAATTCAGATTCCATTAGTATTATTTTGGTTGTTTTGAAGGATTTTGAGGAGATTACTGGGTTGAAGGCTAACCCTTTGAAGAGTTCTGTTTTTTGCTCTGGTCTTTCAGATATGGTTAAGCAAGAGATTCTGAGTTTGCTGCAGATGGTAGAGGGTAAATTGCCGGTCCGTTATTTGGGAGTTCCATTAATTACTTCTAGGCTTACTGCACCAGATTGTGAGGGATTGGTGGCCAAGTTTACTGCCCGGATTGATTCCTGGTGTTCTAAACACCTTTCTTTTGCTGGAAGACTACAACTTATCTCTTCGATCCTGTTTAGTATTCAAGTTTTTTGGTCAAGTATCTTTATTCTTCCTAAAGGTGTTATCACTCTTTTATAACAAAAACTTAATCGGTTTTTGTGGAGTGGGAAAGATGAAAAAGCTAAGGCTAAGGTCTCTTGGGAGAAAATTTGTGTTCCAAAGAAAGAAGGAGGGTTGGGACTCAAGAGGATAGGTGCTTGGAATAAAGCAGCTATGCTTTGACATATCTGGAATCTCTTCACCCAATCTGGATCTTTGTGGGTGGCTTGGGTGCATGAGAACTAGTTGAGGGGGAGGAGTTTTTGGCAAATCCCAATTCCTCAAGGTTGCTCTTGGAGCTGGAAACAACTCATTAAGCTTAGAGGCATTGCTAAAACTTTCTTAAGCTTCAAGGTGGGTGATGGGTGTAAAATTTTTCTTTGGTTGGATGTATGGCACCCAGATGGTTGTCTTTTAAATAACTATGGGCATCGTGTTGTCTATGAAGCTGGAAGTTCAATTGGTGCCAAATTGTCTACCATTATTCGTAATGGTGATTGGTTTTGGCCTGCTGCAAGGTCAGACCATTTAGTTGCCTTACAAAGTAAGCTTCCGGAGGTGGAAATTGGTGATTATGATCTACCTGTTTGGAATTGTAAGAAGGAGAAATATGCTTGTTCTGAAACTTGGGATGCAATTAGAAAGAAGGTGGCTCGGGTACAATGGTGGAAAGTGGTTTGGCATTCTGTGGCAATTCCTAAGCATGCTTTTATGTTATGGCTTGTTTTCAGGGATGCTATGATTACTAAAAGCATGTGTGGTTGGGGATACGAGGGAGATTGTCTTTGTTCTTTTTGTCGAAGTGGTATGGAGTCAAGGGATCATCTCTTCTTTGAGTGTAGCTTTAGCTACAGAATATGGAAGGAAATTCTTGGCCTTTGTTTGATTTCTGAGCCGAAGAAATATTGGGAGGAAGTTGCTGATTGGAGTGTGGTTGAGATGATGCATGATTGTCTTAGAAGCAGGTTGTGTATCTTGAGCCTGGGTGCTACGGTTTATAACTTGTGGAAGCTAGAAATGATATCTTACATGGGAATGTCTTGAGTTTGGAGGAACATATATAGGATGATCAAATTAATGGCTCATGCGATATATATATGCATGAGTTCAGAACACCACGTTAATTTATTAATGTAACCATCAAAAAGGAGTCAAGGACGACAGAAGAGCAGTACTACTTATCAACAGATTTTCGCTTGAGGCCGTACTTACAAACTACAAGTGCTAACAGCACACTGGTATTGCTTTTCAGTCAAGCAGAAAGAAACAACTCCATGAAGCTCGCTCAACTTCAAAGTGAATAACGGCCGCTATCTTTTTGTGCTTTAATTACTTCACTAAAATCAATCTAGCATTGGTAAGTTTACAACCACAATAAGAATAAGATGAAAATAAAATAGGATCGATATATAGAGAGTACTCGTATTTTGCAAAAGGAATATTCTAGCTTGGATAATCAGGCAGAAGCGCTGTTGACGATATATGGCTTCAATTCAGAAAAGAAAAGCGAGCTATGCATGCAAAGAAGCATACAAGAGTGATATTGGTTCCGGCTCATCTTAATTAGAGCTTTCGATGACATTAGAAGATGAGCCGAACCAATAACACCCCATGTCTACTTCCCCGGAACTCACTTCTAGCTTAGAACTTTCTCCCTCATGTTTGGAGAGTTGAAGCCCTACTCCCTTTATATAGGATTGATAATCGATAGAGACTACTGCAGGTGGTCATATTCATTAATTTAACTGTATATATATCGCTTGTTACAAAGGACGAATTAATTGTATCGAGAAAGAGCATTATACTATAAGTATATGGGACAATATTTATCAAGATCAGTATTTAGGAATCCCACTAGCTAGTATCCCTTTTATTGTTTATAATAAGTACCTGCATGATGTACGTACGTAGGACGGAAGTTACTAAAGTTTTTGGTGAAAATGAAAAATAGAAAAAATGTCAAAAATAATATTGGAGTAATGCCGTTTAATTAGAATTTTACCTGTTTTAGAAAATGAAAGTACAAAAGAAAAGATCGACTTGATCGTCAAACCCGATTTTTTATTTTATTTTTCTTATTTAATTACAATTAAGACTTTATTTCATTTCCTAATTACTAAGACTAAATTTACTTTATTTATTTATTTTCCTTATAACTAGGATTATATTTACTTTCACCGCTAAGAATAGGTTTACTTTCTGTACAAGTATTTTCTTTCCTTACTAGCATTAGGTTAATTTACTTTTATTACTAGGAATAATTTACTCTCTCTATAAGTATTGCTCGACTATTTATAGGTGAGTTTGCAATGTAATAAGAAAAAAAAAAAAAAAAAAACCATTGAATTGTTATTAAATCAGAAATTTTTTTGAAACACTCTGCAAAGTTAAGCGTATTTTTTAGCCTGTCAACTTATTTTATCTTTTAATCAGAAAGACACTTTTAATTGTTGTTACCATGTCTTCCATAACTGCATGATGGAGCACAATATTATTTACTCTTCCTTATAGTCATGCATGCATCACGTGAAGTAGCTAGGATGCTATTGCATGCAGAATATCGCTGATAGACATATAATTAATGAAACATCGTCAAGCCAATGGTTCTTGATACAAATATTTTGTAATCTTACCAGCTGACCAGATCAATGTCGACATCGCAACGAAATCGATTAGTTCAATGTATGGAACATATTCTAATTAATTAAATTAAGCGCAGATCCTCTGCAGAATTAGTTTAATGGGAAGTTTCCTTAAAAAAAAAATTATGGAAAATTAAAGGTGCTTCCCTTTGTACATAAAAGTGGATTAATTATCCCTTCAAAAAAAAAAAAAGTGGATTAATTATAATATTGGAAAGCAATAAAAATAAGAGGCCAGGCCAGCATAAAGTTATATAAGGATATATAAGATTGGCCGGTTACTCCCAAGCTAGTGTTCCAACTTGGTCAATTTGGGAAAAAAACTTTGATAAAACTTTCAGTGCATGTTAGGAAGACGTTACTAAAATAAAATTTACAAGGACCATTAGAGCTAGGTTTATTTGTCTCTTAGGTCCTTAATTTCTCAAGCTAATATTCTCATTTAGGGCCTGGCCGGCCGATTTGCACTAGAAAAATACTCCTAGCAGGGGTGTGCAGCACACTTTTAAATAGAGAAACACTTGGCCATGCACAAAGTGAAAATCAGTATTTTAGTATTTAGGAATCCCATGAGCTAGCTAGTTATATTATATATATATCCCTTTTCATTGTTTATAATATATACCTGCATGATGGAGCAATAATATTATTTACTCTTCCTTAGTCATGACACGTGAACTAGGCTGCTATTGCAGAATGTCGCGCGCGGCGCCATGGTTATTGAATCTTTGAGAGTCAAATAGTTAAAGATGCACTCATGCACCTACATTAATGGCTAATGAAATATCGAGAGAAAGGTCCTTGAAGTATATATATATTCAATACTTAATTAATTGCTAGTAAGATCTTGGCGCTCAAAGATGCAAATATTTTGTAATCTTACGAGTTGACCAAATCAATGTCGAGATTGCAAGGAAATTGATCAAGTTCAATGTATGGAACATATTCTATATAACTAAATTAGGCATCTTTAATTTAATTTTGCAGGATTGGTTTGATGGAAAGTTAGAGGTCCTTCCTTAATTGGTACATAAATTGGATTAAATATATATAGTATTGGAGAGCATAAAACTATAGGAGGCATAAAGTTAAGGATTGGATTGGTTACTCCCAATGCAAGTGTTCTAACTTGCGATGGGCTTGTGACTTAGCTTGTCTGATATTTTTAGTTTCACATGCATTATCTAATTATTTAATTAGTATAAACTAATGGGCTAGCTCAGAAACATATCCAAGCCTGTCAATATATATATATATATATATATATATATATATATATATATATATATATATATATATATTTTGTTTTTTTGTTTTTATTGTTGTTTGTTGTGTGTGTGTGTGTGTGTGTGTATATATAGCCAAGAAAACTAAGGTTTTTTTTTTAATTATTATTATTATATTATTTTCCCATTTTGCCACATAATTATCCTCATTTCTTTATTAATTCAGCAACTACGAATTCCGAGCCTTAGAAGAATATTGATGATCAACTAATTAATTAATAGTTCTATACTTCTCCAACGTGAAGGAAGGTGATTTATTTGCTTGTCATCTGTTCTATTAATTTTTTTTCTTCAAGATTGGCATTTCATCTCTTTCCATATTTTGCTGCTTAAGTAGATTGGTGGGTGTACTTGTAGCTTATTGAGCAAAGAACTCAAAAAACTATCTTTTGAAAAAAGTCCAGTAATACAAAGATCAGTGGGAATTAACTCCCTGAGGGGGTCATGCAACAACAACTAAGGCTTCAAAGAGCAGCCTCAGCCAGGAGAGCTAATCGATCTGTCACTAATTCAATTAATTATATAATAATAATAATAATAAACACTCCAAAAACCCATCAGCCACCTCCTAATAGGAGATGGCTATATATCATCCAAGGAATTTATCCTAACTCTAACAATGAGGATAATTTCTGAGATGTTAGGTTTTTAGTGTACGTGTTGACAAATTCATGCCTCAGACACATGTATTTGGGTAATTGGGTTGTAATGTTTAGGTTTTGAGTTTTGGTTGAGTCGGTGTAAAAGTTGATTCAATGCATAAAGAATTAGACATAATTCAATACTTTGATCGATGCACGATCAACTTCTCTCAACCGAACTAGTGTGACATGAGTTTTTTCAAATTCTTGAGAGTTCTATCGACACTTTAATTGGTTTGATCGAAAGAAGTAGTGCATTGAAGATGATAACATAAACATGAGAGTTTGATCGATTCCACGATCGATGTTGAATCGATTGAATGTGTACATCAAGTGGAATATTGAAACCCAAGATTTCGATTGAGCAAACCTGCAACAACCTGTTTTTTTTTTTTTTGGGAAAAATACATTTTATTCTCTCAAAGTTTGACAACTCGCTTTTACCTCTAATGTTTAAGAAATGCCAATGTACCCCAACAAAGTTTTTGAATTTTTCAATATAAGCACTCTGTTAATTATTTATGTGTTCTTTAATATAAATTATGGAAAATACCCAAATTCTCCTATTTTTTTAATGAGAAAAGAAGAAGAAAAAAACAAAGGGGTGGCCGTAGCCACCCCCATCTAATCAGAATTGGGGAGGCCGAAACCACCCCCAAACCCTTTGGGAGTGGTTCGGCCACCTTCATTTGGCCAAACGGTTGGCCGATTCACCCCCGCCTGCTTGGAATGAGGGTGGCGGGCTACCCTCATGGCCCATAGGAGTGGTTCGGTTACCCCCAAACCATTTGGGAGTGGTCGTAGCCACTTTTTTTTTTTTTTTAAAAAAAAAAAAACGAGGCAGTTTGAAAATTAACACAGCTTGTATATGGGGCAATTTTAAAAATTTTGTACAAAAAAATGCACATGCGACACAGGTGAGCAATTTTAGTCAAAGAAGAAGGAAATGGCTAACGGAGTGCTTACATTGAAAAATTTGAAAAAAACTTTGTTGGGGTACATTCCCACTTTTTAAACATCGGATGTAAAAGTGAAAATGTTGTCAAACTTTAGAAAGTAAAATGTATTTTTCCCTTTTTTTTTTAGTTGACTTTCCCAACCTGACCAAGTTTTACCCTAAATATTTAAGCCTCAGTTATAGGATTTTGAGAGAGTGCAGTTGTTCCAAAAACCTTGGAGAGAAAACCAAAACTATTTGAGCCAAACAGATATTCCAAACCTCTCATTGTTTATATCATTAAACTACAATAAACCTTCATCATCCACCAGAGTTCCGGGTTGTAGCAAGAAAGTTCGTTCATGGAGGGAACATAAAGTTATAAAACAATAACCTTTCAATTAACCCTAACAAAGTTTCAAAAATTTGCAATAAACCCTAATAAAGTTTAAAAAATTTGCAATGTAGCCATTCCGTTAGCTGATTCCATCTTCCCTGATGGAAAGTACCGCACGTGCGATTTTTGGTCCCGATTTCACGAAAATGCCCTCATTTTTCCACCCACTTGCCATGGCCTTTGACATTGCCACTAAATCCAGTCTCCAACGCCTACTCCACCCAAGTTTTCTTTGGAGATTGGGAAAGATATTCAGTATCAAAGCATAGAGGAGATTGAAAGAAAGACTTCAAGTCGTCAAAAACTACATGAACGATGCCATCACGGCGCGTAAAGAATCTCTGTCAAATGATTTATCCTCTCGCTTCATGAACAAATGTGACGTCGATGACAAACCCTTCTCAATGTCCGTCCTCCAAAGCATCGCTCTAAACTTTGTCCTCGCTGGCTGTGACACATCGTTGGTAGTGCTGAGCTGGTTCTTCTAGCTTGTCATGCACTACCCGGAGGTTGAGGACAAGATTGTTGAGGAGATATCAACAGTCCTGAACGACACACATGGCGTCGACCACCGGAAATGTGTCCAAGAGCCGTTTGTTTTCGATGAGGCAGACCAACTAGTCTACCTGAAAGCTGCACTGGCCAAAACGCTGTGTTTGTTCCCATTTGTGTCAGAGGACTTCAAGTATGTCGTCTCGAACGATGTTTTGCCGGATGACACGTTCATACCGGCTGGTTTGACGGTGATGTATTTGATATATTCGATTGGGAGGATGAAGAGTATATGGGGTGAGGACTGCATGGAGTTCAAACCGGACTGATGGCTCTCGGCCGATGGAGACCGGTTCGAATTGCCCAAAGATGGGTACAAGTTTGTGGCCTTCAATGCTGGACAGAGGACTTGTTTGGGGAAGGACTTGGCTTACCTGCAAATGAAGTTTGTGGCTTCGGTTGTGCTTTTGAGGTACCAGTTATCGTCGGATCCCGGTCACCGGGTGGAGTAGAAGATGTCTCTCACGCTGTTCATGAAGAATGGGCTCCACGTGTACCTGAATGCATGTCAGCTTTTTGGTTGAAAAGGGAGGGAGGAAAATTCAACAGGTGGCAAAATGAGGGCATTTTCGTGAAGTCGAGACCAAAAATTGCACTGCAGCATTCCATTAGGGAAGACAGAATCAACCAACGGAATTGCTATATTGCAAATTTTTGATACTTTGTTAGGGTCCATTGCAAATTTTTTCACTTTTGAGGCAAGATTGCAATTCGGATGAAACTTTTGGAGAGGGTGAGTTATAGTTTTCCCTAAAATCTAAGATAAGCCTCGTTCGTTCTTGTACGCAATTGGTAGCTTTTCTTTTTTAACAAGGCCAGGGTATGTATTTTGGATTCAACCCACGGAAGAGGACTTGGAAAGGTAGAGTTACCATCCAATATGCGCATGTTAAACTAGCATATTAAGTTATTAATAATTAGTATTATAATTTGTAGTTATATTACTTTGATAATATAATTATATTGAATAGTTAGTATATATATACATAAACACACATATATCACATGACACATGGTTAACAATAATTATATATTATACTTATATTATAGTTACTTAGTTATATAGAATATATTAAACTTATTACTTGTTCACATTATACTACCATAATTTATACTCTCTAGCTAGTTATATATAATAACATATTGTTAATTTGTTACTTGTAGACTATATTTTTTTTTTGAACAAAAGATCTGAGTATTTCATTGATCAAAGATCACGAGCATAAAGCTCTTACATCATAAAACATAAAGCTCTACAAAATCATAGTCACATGCTATAAGGTTACGTAGTCATAGATACAAACAAAATTCTTACAATAAAGTATTATCTATTACTCTCATCTTCCGCTAACTTATGTACAAAAATAGTGAAATAGTAGATTTGCTCCGAGCAGACTAGATCTAAGATAAAGGTAGCATCCTAAAAATTTATTTAAACCGGTCCTGAGAGATAACTCCTCACACCGACCGACCTATTTAGACTGTGAGAGATAACCCTTCACACCTGACTAACCTTCATCCCATAGATCGCCCATGTGGACAGATCTAAATAGAAGAAAATTCTTATTCAAAACAAAAACACAATCAGCAAACAGTAGTAACGGCCAGGGAGGAGATGGGCGGCACAACACGGAGGTAGATATACGGATGCATAACGGAGATACAAAAATTGTTAATCTAGTCGGAGAACACCTACAAACAAAAGAAAAAACCAGAATGGGAGGGGGGGTAGGAGCGGAGAGTAGAAAGGGAAAGGGAGAGGAGGAGAGAGCAGATTTACTCCCTCCTCCTCTCAGATCTGTTTTCTGAGGGGTGAAGTCAAACTTATAGACTATAGTTATGTACTATATTTTATAATATGCCTTATACATATACTATTAATAAATGTATTGAGGTTGGTCACAAACTCATGTTTGAACTCCGCTTTGATCACACATTGAAAAATTTAATAGCCTAACTCGAGCTCTAGTTAATCCGAGCTTGTCGAGTAACCCAGCTTGGCTCGAATGACATTTTAAACGAACCAAGCTTAAACACACATTTCATAGCTCGACTCGAGTTCGAGCTCAGCTTGACTCGAGTTCGAGCTCGACTCGACTCGACTCGATTCGATCACAGCCCTGTATGCCTGAGTTCAGAACAGCGGTCACGTTAATTAATTTATGTAACCATAAAAAAGGAGTCAAGGACGACAGAAGAGCATTACTACTTATCAACAGATTTTCGCTTGAGGCCGTACTTAATTACCAACTATAAGTGCTAACAGCACACCGCTATTGCTTTTCAGTCAAGCAGAAAGAAACAACTCCATGAAGCTCGCTCACCTTCAAAGTGAATAACGTATAATTATATATGATCCTTCACCAATGGTTATTTATGCGGTTTAACTTCACCAATGGGCTGAAGATCATAATATTAGAATTAATTAAAGTTTAATGAGTAAATGACTAGAGAGATATCGATCAACTGTCTATCCAATACTTGATTGTAGAAGGTTTTCCCGGCCGCTATCTTTTTGTGCTGTAACTTCATTAAAATCAAGCTAGCTAGCATTGGTAAGTTTACAATTAACCACAGTAAGAACAAGATGAAAATAGAATAGGATCGATAGAGAGTACTCGTATTTTGCAAAAGGAATATTCTAGCTTGGATGATCAGGCAGAAGCTGTTGACGAATGCCGATATATATATGGCTTCAATTCAGGAAAGAAAAGCTAGCTATGCATGCAAAGAAGCATACAAGAGTGATATTGGTTCCGGCTCGTCTTAATTAGAGCTTTTGATGACATGATCAGAAGATGAGCCGAACCAATAACACGCCATGTCTACTTCCCAGGAGCTCACTTCTAGCTTAGAGCTTTCTCCCCCATGTTTGGAGAGTTGAAGCCCTACTCCCTTTATATAGAATTAATAATCGATGCAGAGTACAGCAGGTGGTCATATTCATTTATTTAACTGTTTGTATACCGCTTTTTACAAAGGACTAATTAATCATATCGAGAAAGAGCATTATACTATAAGCATATGGGATAATATTTATCAAGATCAGTATTTAGGAATCCCACTAGCTAGTTATCCCTTTTATTAATTGTTTATAATAAGTACCCGCATGATGTATGTATGACAGAATTTACTTATATTTTCGGTAAAAATGAAAATTAAAAAAATGTTAAAAATAATATTGGAGCAACGACGTACGCTGTTTGATTAGAATTTTACATATGTTCTTAGACAATGGAAGTACAAAAGGAAAAACTTGATCAAGTCATGATTTTATTTTATTTTATTTTTCTTATTTAAAATTAAGACTTTATTTCATTTGCTAATTACAAGGACTAGATTTGCTTTATTTATTTATTTTCTTTACTAGGATTAGATTTGCTTTCACTCTTATAAGAATAGGTTTACTTTCTATACAAGTATTTTCTTTTTTTACTAGGATTAGGTTTACTTTTTGCTATTAGATATAGTTTACTTTCTCTGCAAGTATTTCTCTACTGTTTATAAGTGAGTTTGCAATGTTAAAAAAAAAAAAAAAAAAAACCCTTGAATTTATTATTATTAAGTCAGAGAATTTTTTCAAACACTCTGCAAAGTTTATCATTCTTTTAGCATGCGAGCTTTTTTTATCTTTTGACCAGAAGACACAAACACTTTTAATTATTGTTACCAAATCTTCCGCTACGTCATTGCATGATGGAGCGCAATATTATTTACTCTTCCTTATAATCATGCATGCAATATCACGTGAAGTAGCTAGCTAGGATGCTATTGCATACAGAACATCGCCGGCGGCGCCATGGTGTTATTGAATCCTTCGAGTCAAATAGTACTTAAGCTGCTACATATAGTCTTATAGACATATAGTTAATGAAACATCAAGCCAATGGTTCTTGATGCAAATATTTTGAAATCTTATTAGTTGACCAAATCAATGTCGACATTGCAACGAAATCGATTAAGTTCAATGTATGGAAATATTCTAATTACTTAAATTAAGCGTAATCGTTTGTAGAATTAGTTTGATGGGAAGTTTCCTTTAAAAAAAAATTATGGAAAATTAAAGGTCCTTCCCTTTGTACATAAAAGTGGATTAATTATCCCTTCAAAAAAAAAAAAAAAAGTGGATTAATTATAATATTGGAAAGCAATAAAAATAAGAGGCCAGGGCAGCATAAAGTTATATAAGGATATATAGGATTGGCCGGTTACTCTCAAGCTAGTGTTCCAACTTGGTCAATTTGGGAAAAAAAACTTCGATAAAACTTTCAGTGCATGTTAGGAAGACGTTACTAAAATAAAATTTTCTAGGATCATTAGAGCTAGGTTTATTTGTCTCTTAGGTCCTTTCTCAAGCTAATATTCTTATTTAGGGCCTGGCCGGCCGATTTGCACTAGAAAAATACTCCTAGCAGGGGTGCGCAGTACACTTAGAAATAGAGAAACACTTGGCCATGCACAAAGTGAAAATCAGTATTTAGGAATCCCATGAGCTAGCTAGTTATATTATATATATATATATATATATATATATATATATATATATATATATATATATCCCTTTTTATTGTTTATAATATACTAGCATGTAACCCGCGTCATGCGCAAGTTTTTACTAATTAAAATTGTATAACAAAATAGAATTTTACATTTAATTTAAAAAAATAAAATAAAAATTTAGGAATAAAAGTGAAAATACGTAAATGTATATCGTAAATTATCTTGTTAAGAATCAAAATAAATCACATGTATTCAATTTTTTTTTTTTTTTATAAGTAATCACATTATTCAATTTTTATAGACGTTAATTTAAGAGACATTTTACATAATATAGGAATTCACAAAAACAAAGAATAAAATAGTGTACTCACATTATTGCTATAACTTGTATTCAATATTTACAAAAGAAACCTAAAAGAAAATTTTGTTAACAATTAACATCTTTAAACTAAAGCAAATCACACACTCACCATAATCAAATAATGAATAATTAACAATTTATAAACCATCAAACATGAAGCCAAATATTATATAGTCATTTTTATAAATATTGTTTTCTTATTACCTTTAAAATTGAAGGCAATATGGAATGAAATGTAACTCATACAACATTCTAGAAGTGTATATATACATGTGTTGCATGTATAACGTAAAAGAAACTACATTTAGAACAAAAAATAAGGACAAAAAATTGAAACGTAAGATTTGTATTTTTTGTATATTTTTCTCGATTTCAATGAAACTTAGAGGTATAGAAAGAAGTCCCGACAAAATGAGATCTTTTTATTTTTATTTTCCCGACCACCGTCCTTCACATATATATCATAAAAGAAAATATTTTTAGCACAAAATAAGCAATAATATATAAATTAGAACATAAAATAAGGACAAAAAATAAAAACAGATGACAAACGAAAAAAAATGAAAATACTCATATAGTATAAAAATAATTTTATTTTTCTTTTATTGTAATTTTCTCCAATTACAATAAATTCAAAGCCTCATAGGTATAGAAAGAAGTTATGTCTAACATAAATTCTTTTTCTCGACAATTCTTTGCATATATAACATTAAAAAAAACTACTTCTGAACAAAAATAAAAATAATATATAAATTAGAACAGAAAATAA
The DNA here is from genome assembly GCA_028654335.1 of Alnus rubra. Lineage (NCBI taxonomy): Eukaryota > Viridiplantae > Streptophyta > Magnoliopsida > Fagales > Betulaceae > Alnus > Alnus rubra. Next base: position 668,574 of record JAJPGS010001186.1, read on the forward strand.
GGACAAAATATGAAACCGGACAATAAATAGAAACTGGAAAAATACTCCTATAATATAATTTATAGAGAGAGAACCTTTTGGTTGATCAGATTTGAAGACAAACTCCAAGGGATAGCAGATAGTTTTGAATTTTGTACAGAGAACAATTTTATAAAGGGTTGTGATTTTATACTCCTATAATATAAAATAACTGTATTTTTTTTTATATAAATTATAACATCAAATAAGGAAGAAAAATAAAATAAAACGGACAACCTAAGATTCACATTTTGGCATATGTTCTGCTTTTTCCACATCCATCTCCATACTCACCCTCAAAGTTACCCATTGAAAACCGTTGCACTTTATAAAAAAAATACTTGCAATATAAAATTTAATCAAGAACCGATACAACTCGGAAAATAAATAAAGAAGAAGAAGAAGAAGAAGGCACTTTATAAAAAAACTTTCAAAAGAACCCATTGAAAACCGTTGCACTTTATAAAAAAAATACTTGCAATATAAAATTTAATCAAGAACCGATACAACTCGGAAAACAAATAAAGAAAAGCTTTGTCTTGCAAAAGGCAACTTGACCCAAACATATACTTTCAACAGAGAAAAAAAAAAAAGCCAAGAACAAATTTTCTGCATTTGAAAATTACTTGGGTTAAAGTGGTTTTCTTTTTCTATACTACTATTTTATTTTCTTTTCCAGTTTTCATGTGCCTTCTCAGCAGCCAAAGAGAACTCTTTGAAAAACCTCATGCTCAACAACAACAAAGAACAATGAATTTTGTATATTAACTTCACATGGTTCAGCGAAATACAACTACAAAACACAGAAGGAAAAGAATTAAAAAATAAAATCATATAATCGTAAATCAATATATATATATATATATATATATATATAAAATAAAATACGTATGATCCCCACAAATCTACATAGAGAAAACCTTTTGGTTGATCAAATTTGAAGACGAACTCCAAGGGACAGTAGAACGATTTTGTTAAAGGGTTGTGATTTTGAGAGTGCAGTAAATAATTACAGTTAGTATGAAACACTACGTTTTAGTTTTAGTTAGTTTGTAGGAAAAAAATAACTGATGCTTTTATGAGTTGGTTACCGCATGTTTAAAACCAAATTAGAGTTCAGTTTTTTTTTTTTAGAGAGAAAAAATAGGGATTCAGTTTTTATTTAGCATGGAAATAGGGATTGGTTTACTATCACATTTTAACACAAACTTAAACTCACGTTTAACTTAAAATAAACACTTGGAAGCATTTTAAGATGCCACTTGTCTGAATGTTATGCAATCTTTTTAGTGATTCCTCTATTATATATATATATATATATATATATATATATATATATATATATATATATATATGATATATGATACTTGAGCAATAATATTATTTTCTCTTCCTTAGTCGTGACACGTGAACTAGGCTGCTATTGCAGAATGTCGCGCGCGGCGCAATGGTTATTGAATCTTTGAGAGTCAAATAGTTAAAGATGCACCTACATTAATGGTTAATGAAACATCGAGAGAAAGGTTCTTGACTTATATATATATGAGTAATGATTGAATATCACCCAAATATACAATTTTTCACCATCTTGTCTATGTGGCAAGGTGATCCTCTACTACTTTTTGAATATTTTTATTTTTTAAAAATAAATTAAGGTTGGGGACCACCTTGCCACATAGGCAAGGTGGTGAAAAGTTGTATATTTGGGTGGTATTCAATCATTACTCATATATATATATAGAGAGAGAGAGTAATGATTCACTACCACCTAAATATACAACTTTCTACCACATTGTCTATGTGGCAAGGTGGTCCCCCACTTTAATTTATTTTTAAAAAATAAAAAAAATTCAAAAAGTAGTGGGGGACCACCTTGCCACATAGGCAAGGTGGTGAAAAATTGTATATTTAGGTGGCATTGAATCATTATTCATATATATATAAGATCTTGGCGCTCAAAGATGCAAATATTTTGTAATCTTACGAGTTGACCAAATCAATGTCGAGATTGCAAGGAAATTGATCAAGTTCAATGTATGGAACATATTCTACATAACTAAATTAGGCAACTTTAATTTAATTTTGCTGAATTGGTTTGATGGAAAATTAAAGGTCCTTCCCTAATTGGTATATAAATTGGATTAAATATGTATAGTATTGGAGAGCATAAAAGTAGGAGGCATAAAGTTAGGGATTGGATTGGTTACTCCCAAGTGTTCTAACATAATTCAATACTTGATTGATGCACCATCGACTTCTTCTCTCAACCGATCGAACTAGTGTGACATGGGTTTTTTCAAATTCCTGAGAGTCCTATCGATACTTTGATTGATGTTTGATCGAAAGAAGTAGTACGTTAAAGATGATACATAAACGACATGAGAGTTTGATCGATTCCATGATCGATGTTGAATCAATTGAATGTGTAAATCAAGTGGAATATTGAAACCCAAGATTTTGATTGAGTGAACCTGCAACAACCTGTTTTTTCTTTGGGAAAAATACATTATATCCTCTCAAAGTTTGACAACTTTTTTACTTTTACCTTTAATGTTTAAAAAGCGGCAATGTATCCCAACAAATTGAAGTTTTTGAATTTTTTAATTTAAACACTCCGTTAATTATTTCTATCCTAAATGCCCTATTCTTTTAAGAAAAAAAAAAAAAAAAAAAAAACGAAGGGTGACCGTAGCCACCTCCATTTGGCCAAAAGGGTGGCCGATGCACCTCCATCTGGCCGGAATGGGGGTAGATGGCCCATGGGGGCGCGAAAGCTTAGAAAGTCACCGTAGCCACTCTTTTTTTTTTAAAAAAAAAAAAAAGAAAGAAAAAAGAGAGGACATTTTGGAAATTAACACGTGTGTATATGTGACAGTTTTAAAAATTTTGTACAAAAAAAATGCACGTACAATGCACGTGAGCCAATTTTCATCAAAGAAGATGAAAATGGTTAACGGAGTGCTTACATTGAAAAATTTGAAAACTTTGTTGGAGTATTTTTAAACATCAGAAGCAAAAGTAAAAAAAACTGATCAAACTTTAAGAGGTAAAATGTATTTTTCCCTTTCTTTTTAGTTACTTTCCCAACCCAAGTTTTACCCTAATTATAATATGTAAGCCTCAGTTACACGATTTTAAGAGAGAAAGAGAGTGCGGTTGTTCCATAAACCTCGAAGAAAAAACCAAAACTTTTTGATCCAAACAGATATTCCAAACCTCTCATTGTTTATATCATTAAACCACAATAAACCATCATCAACCTGAGTTTTGGGTTGCAGCGAGCGAGTTTGTGTTCGTAAATGAAACATAAAGTTATAAAACAATGACCTCTCAATTAAGAAGATAAATATTATCTAAAACTTCTAATTAGCAGTCGTATTAATGAAATCTAAGATAAGCCTCGCCTGTTCTGGTAAGCAATTGGTAGCTTTCTTCTTTTAACAAGGGTATATAGGTATTTTTTATCCAACCCGCAGAAAAGGACTTGGAGAGGTAGAGTTACCGTCCATTGTGCTGATAAAAGGGATAAGATATTAAGATAAGCAGTAAGCATATATATTAGCATCTTCTAGAAGGAGTTGGAAATTTATGTCCCTTCGTAAAGCATATGCTATGGAAGCTTTACAAACTTCCACATATTCAAATGTGATTTGGCAGTGTCTGTTTGCCACGTACGAGATCTAGATATGTATCACTTGACTGTGGTGGGTCATAAGCTTTTTTTTTTTCAATATCGATGGCTGCTAGCTTTACAATTTGCACCTAATTAGCGTGAAGTTCTTTAATTCGGGAGACGATCTCATGTTCATTGGTCCACGATAAATAAGAATCTACCAGCGGGTTGCTTGTTTTCAGTTTGATTGATGGAGTAGTGTTTGAAATATTGTTAGTGCAACTTGATTTTTGTTTTTTTTTTCACAGAAGAAATAATGAATACCAGCAATTTGTTACCCGCAAGACACGACTCTCATACTTTTCCTCCCTAGCCCTTTGGACTCACACGACCCCCGCACCTATGTATATGCACCCCTTTCACCTTTCACAATTAAGCCAAAGAAGAACCAAAACATGGCAACCCATAAACAAGCATTCTTCCTACTATTCTCCCTACTATTCATCACTTTGTGCAAGTCCTCACAAGCGGCTGGGATTGCCATTTATTGGGGCCAAAGCGGCGATGAAGGCTCTTTGGCCAACACTTGCGCAACGGGAAATTATCAATATGTGAACATAGCATTCTTGTCCTCATTTGGTAGTGGCAAAACTCCCGTATTAAACCTAGCCGGCCACTGTAATCCCAGTGCCAATGGTTGCACCCGTCTAAGCACCGACATCAAAGCTTGCCAAGCTCGAGGAATCAAAGTCCTCCTTTCTATTGGTGGCGGTGCCGGAAGCTACTCTCTTTCCTCAGCCAACGATGCAAAGCAAGTAGCCAACTACCTTTGGAATAACTACTTAGGCGGCCGGTCCAATTCACGTCCCTTAGGTGATGCGGTTTTGGATGGCATTGATTTTGACATTGAGGCCGGTTCAGGCCACTGGGATGAACTCGCTAGATCTCTTAACAGGTTCAGCCAACAAAAAAAAGTGTACTTAGCGGCAGCTCCACAGTGTCCATTCCCGGATGCTCACCTAGATGCTGCTATCAAAACAGGTCTGTTTGATTATGTTTGGGTTCAATTCTACAACAACCCTCCATGTCAATACGCTGGCAATGCTAACAATCTTTTGAAGGCTTGGAAGACTTGGACCACGGTTCAAGCTAAACAAGTGTTCTTGGGGCTGCCAGCAGCTGCCGCGGCTGCTCACGGTGGATTTATTCCGGCTAACGTGCTCAAGTCTAAGGTTCTTCCATCCATTAAGAGGTCACCAAAGTATGGAGGGGTTATGCTTTGGAACAAAAAGTTTGATAATGGGTATAGTTCAGCCATAAAGGGCAGCGTCTAGCTCATCACATGCCGTGATGAATAAGTTACACATGCCCTGATGAATAAGTTACACATGCAATTGGGTTTTCCTATCTAAGGAGTGTAACCTAGCTAGCTAGCAAGCCGTTGAATAAGTTACAGATCAATATATATATATATAAAAAAAAAAAAATATATATATATATATATATATATATTATGACAACTAGCCTTTTCGTACGCTTTATTACCCTTTGACTGTTCGATGAAGCTAGTATGCCATATATATATATCCTGGTTTTGCATTTTCATTGGATGGCATTGGATTTAGAGGACTGTGAAGCATTGTTCCACTATAAAAGACATCGCTGTTTTTAAATTATTTATTCGGAACGAACTCGAATACACCCACTTAATGTGCTTTTGGAAATGCGATTTTGTAGAGAAAATATGATTTTAAATTAAATTGTAAAAAATGAACTATTTGAAAATTGCATTTTTAAAAATTGAGATTTGAAAAATGCAGAAAATTATTTTTTTAAATCGCAAGCAATGTGGTGCTTTTTTGAAAAAATAGAATTTTAAAAGGCTAACCTGCAGTTTTAAAGGTCAAATTGCGATTTTGCTAAACGCTTAATTGCGTTTTTAAAAATCAAATTTTCAAATCACACATTTTAAAATTGCTATTTTTAAATTGCACTTTTTAAAATCACAAACTCAAACAAACCCCTTACACTACCGACTTACCGTAATACATTTGTGAAGTAAAGAAATTATCCGTAAGTATTTTATAAAGATCTTTAAAAGCCATAAAATCAGCTGGAAGATCATAAAACATATATAAACACACACACACACACACATATATATATATATAGTTATGGAGCCAATAACAACCATAAAGGACAGAGGACGAAAATTTTCATTAATTGCATGCTCCTCCTTGTTAAAATTAATATTAATTATATACTCTCTCTTTTTTTCTTTTTTTTTTCTTTTTTATCAATTTAAACTTTTGAAACTATAATTTAACATGGTTTCAAAAAAAAAAAAAAAAATCCCTCTGAACTAATAGCCAATTTTAGAATAATCCTCTGAATTTTTAACTGTACTAATGTGATCCATCAAATTACCAAAATGTGCCAAAAATACCATTTTTATCGAAATATAAGTGGCATTAGAACGCTCGAAATATATATAGCATTAGCATTAATAGTTTGATGGGTTATATTAGTGCGCTTGAAAATTCAGTGAGCTATTCTAAAATCGGTTGTTAATTCAATGAGCTTTTTTATATTTTTCCTACAAACCCTACTCAAACTACCACTCAATTGACAATATCTTCCCCCAAACTTTCAATTTGGACAATGTCTCCCAAACTACTAAAAATAGTTAATGTTCCTCCAATAACGAAAATACCCTTAATAAAATAAAATAAAAATTCAAAAAATAGAAAAACTAAAAAATAAAATGAACAAAGAAATAAATAAAAATGAAGGGTAGCCAAATTTAAAAATATTAAAATAAAAAACATAATCATTTTTTAAAAAAAATAATTTTTTTGTTTTTTCAAAGAAATTAAAAAATTTGGCTTTTTTTAAAAAAAAAAATTAAAATTTTTCGTTTTTTTTTGTAAATAATAATTTTCTTTTCCTTTTACAAACAAATTAAAAAAAATTATAATGATATTTTTGTTTTATTAAAAAGAATTCTAAAGTCATTTTTGTCTTTTAACACATCCTCTTCTTCTTGTACGTCTTGCTGTTGACAAGTGACAACAGTCGAAGTGGAAGAGATAACTTCTCTGGGTGCTTATTCAGGGCATAAACGATGCGCTTTAATTTGATCCAACGGTACCCTTCATATATTGGATCCATTAGTGACTCTGATATTGGAATGAGCTCAACATACGAGGCCAAAACAAATTTTGTTTGTATGGGAAATCCGAAAAAAATCTTTACATATCACTACAAAAAACTCTACAATTGGCCGCGTGTCTACAGTACATGTTACTGTAGACACGCGTCCAATTAGCCACGTGTATACAGTACACGTGCCTAAAAGGGGGCGCATCACAGTTGGCCAATTGTTTTTATCAAATATATATTAATAAAAACAAATTTTATTAAGTTTTGTATATGGCCGCGTGTATTTTTTACACACGTGGCTAATTGTTTTTATTAAATATATATATATATTAATATATGTATATATACGTATAATAGAATTGGCCGCGTGGCCTAAAGCCACGCGGCCAGAATTTGCGAAGGTACGTAACAATGGCGTGCGGGATTGTCCCGCGCGCCACTGAACAGGAGTTTCAAATGAAAAAAAAAAACGTTAAATATACATGTTCTCTCTCTCTGTATCGCTCTCTCTCTCTCTCCTCTGTATCGCTCTCTCTCTCTCTCTGTCTCTCGCTCTCTCTCTCTCTGTATCTCTCTCTCTCTCTCTCAGTCTCTGGCTCTCTGTCTCTCGCCCTGTCTCTCTCTCTCTCTCTGTCTCTCTCTCTCTCTCTGTATCTCTCTGTCTCTCGCTCTCTCTCTCTCTCTCTGTATCTCTCTCTCTCTCTCTCTACTGAACTTGCTCGTACGTGTGTTTTCCTCATCTTTTTTTTTTCTTTCAGTTATTATATTTTTTTTCCTCTAAAAATAAAGAATTAAATTAAAAATACAATCAATTATTTAAAAAATAATTAAATACAGATTTAAATTAAATAAAAAATTATTTTTTAATTTTTTTTAAAAAACATATTGCCACGTGTATAATAATACACGCGGCTAATTGTGCAGTTAGTCTCAACCGGATCTACCGCGTATATTTACGTGGCCACTTGCACGCGGCCAACAGTTCGCCACATGTACAGTGACCGTACACGTGCGACTGCAAGTGGCGAAAAACAATTTTTTTTGTAGTGTATGGAGCGAGCAATAGATAAAGACGATTGGACAAAATTTTCATAGAAATTGGTTTTTTTGAAATTTTTTTACAATTCATATATAAAAAGGGTATATGTCCTTTTAAATATGTAAGAAGTACATATTTTTTTATTAATACTATTAAAAAAGCATGTAAGAAGCACATGTTATTTAAATAACATGTGCTTTTCACATGCCAAAAAATACATGTCAATTTTATATGTGGGTTGTATAAAATTTCCTACAAATCAATTTGTAAGAGATTTCTGTTCAAAACGATTGGGGGTATATGCAAACAAATATATTTGATCCGAAAAACCTCCCCAGAAAATGATATTTCTCAAAACATCTTTCGTGCAATTGAGCTCTGTAAAGTTAGGAAGATTTTTTAGCATATTTTCATGTCATATTCAGTATTCACCTTACAGGTTCGTCTATGTGATATATTAATGTAGAGTTTAAATTAATGAACCCACCAACTCAAGGTCAAAAGGTGGCTAGGTGAACTTCCGCAATTATAGGCCGTAGGTAGGGCTGTCAAAACCATTTGACCTGACCCGTTTAACCCACCAACACGTTAGGGGTCAACCTTGACACGACCCATTTAGATAAAAGGGTCAAAATCTTAAACCCTAACACAACCCGACCCATTTGACACGTTTATGAATAAAGTCTATTAAAAAAAACAAATTTAAACTAAAAAAAAAAATCATATTGTTTGAATAATCATATTATTTCACAGTTGAAATATAAAATATTGAGTTGTTTTATTGTTTAGTTGTTTTGGTTCAACTTCTAATTACGAAAACCAGAAAGAAAAAAAAGAACTCCGCTAATTTTTTTTAGTTTTTGCCTTTTTTGTTCAAGTTCTAACTCAATAAAAGTTTTTTTTTTTTTTTTTATTATTTTTTTAGACAATGAGAGAAAGAGAGAGGTAACGTGATTGTTTAGATTTTATTTTTAATGTTAAAAAAAAAAAAGGTTTAAGTATACGGGTCAAGCAGGTTGACATTGTAATGACCATTTTATTAAACGGGTCTAACGGGTCAACCCTTTTATGACCAAAATCCTTTAAGTTTAACCCTAATCCTTTAACTTCGTGTCGAGTTCGTGGGTCATGTCAAAAATTGTCAGCCCTAGTCGTAGGTGGGCTACGATAGCGTCCAAATCAAAAGCTTATTTGGAAGCATAGCTTGTGAGGAAAAAAAAAAAAGACAATTTTTGTTCGCTTATTGGATTCAGTTTATGCTAAGGTATGAATCAACCTTAATCTGATTCTTTTAATTAAATAGATTAGACCCTACAATCTTAATTCACTAATTTCGTATTGAGTTCGTGAGTTGTTTCATAAATTTTTCAATCTTAAATGTTGTGTATTGGGTTCAAATCATATGGAGACATTGAAATAAGACCAAATAAGTCAATCTTAACTTGACTCATTTAGTTAAATCAATCAAATCCCTTTATTGAAACCATGCATTAACAATACTGCATTAAAAAATGAGACGTTACACAGCAGGTGTACAATCAAAATCAAAATCATCAATTGCTATGTTACATCGATCTCATTTAATGTTTTGTTGCATAATATCTCTTTCAATACAGTATCGTCAATGGTCTCAATACCCTTAACCCTAGTCTGTTAATATGTCAAAAATTGAAGATCTTTTCTAAAAAAAAATAAAATAAAGAGATAGATCGACCGTAGACTTTTTTTTTTTCTTTTTTTCTTTTTTATAGATAGACCGTAGACTTTTTGGGCTAAGAAGGAATTTTTCTTTACCTCCATTATAGGAATTTTTGGGCTAAGAAGGAATTTTTTTCTATAGTGGGATCAATTTTTTCTGAGTATTGATTAATGAGATATTGAGATTTCTGTTCTTCAAAAAAATAAAAAAAGTATTAGAGTTCCTTGTCGGGTGAATTTCAATAACAAATTAAAAATGAAACAACTTTGCCAATAGTGCAGCAATGTAAGATTTTTTTTTTTCTTTCTAAATTTAACTTTTATAAAATATGTTATCTGTACATTTCTCATTGAGAAATGTTAGAACATCTCTTGGTGTTCTCCTAGTGTTCTCTTACAATGACATAGATATAATTAAAAAATTACATCTATGCCATTCCAGGATAACATAATGAGATACTCTAACATTCCTCTTTCTCATTAGTATTATCAATTATATATTTTTTATGAGCGTATTATCAATTATATATATCACATATAGTTAATTACCATATTTGTTAACTTCAGCTAAAAATTAATAAGACATATAATAATGATATTTGTTCAAATTAATAACGTTTTGCTGACCATATATCTTTCTTTGTGCAATATGGTTTGTGTTTTCCTCTAATATGCTGAGAAATGCTAGAGCATCTTCTGGTGTTCTCCTAGTGTTCTTCTGGCATGGCATAGATATAATTAAAAAATTACATCTATGTCCTTTTGGATGGCATAGATGCAATTTTTGAATAAAAAAAAATTACATTTATATCATCTCAGAAGAACACTAAGAGAACACCAGAAGATGCTCTAGCATTCTTTTCTTTTTAGACTTTTTTTCACCAATGAGGTCAATTTTCAGTATATACCGAACTTTTGCAAGTACGTTCTAGGAATCAGTAATATCTTTATGGAATCAGTAATTGCTTTTGCTGAAAATCTGTCCCACACTCGTGCATTTTGTTTGACTTTCGCCTGCAAGTTTTACAGGTATGATCCGATAATGATCAAGATTCTTTCAAATTTTCTTTCACATTTGAGATTTTAAATACTTAAATTCTAACTATTATCTAGATTTAACAATCCACATTCAATATGAAACAATAACCTAGCCTTTCAATTAAGAAGATAAACATTATCTAAAACTTCTAATTAGTCATATTAATAAAATCTGAGATAAGCCTCGTCCGTTCTGAAAAGCAATTGGTAGCTGTCTTCTTTTAACAAGAGTATACATGTATTTTTGATCCAACCCACGGAAAAGGATTTGAAGGGGTAGAGTTACCGTCCATTGTGCTGATAAAAGGGATAAGATATTAAGATAAGCAGTCCGCATATCTATTAGCATCTTCTAGAAGAGAGTTGGAAATTTATGTCCCTTCGTAAAGCATATGCTATGGAAGCTTTACAACGTTCCACATATTCAAATGTGATTTGGCAGTGTCTATTTGCCACGTACGAGATCTAGATATGTATCACTAGACTGCATGTGGTGGGTCATAAGCTTTTTTTATTTCAATATCTATGGCTGCTAGCTTTACAATTTGCACCTAATTAGTGTGAAGTTGTTCTTTAATTCGGGAGCCAACCTCATGTTCATGGGTCCACGATAAATAAGAATCTACCAGCGGGTTGCCTGTTTTAGTTTGATTGATGGAGTGGTGTTTGAATTGTTCAGTGAACTTTGCACTAGAATTCTAACTTGATTTTTGTTTTTGTTTTTTTCCTATTTTCTCATACTTTTCCTCCCTAACCCTTTGGACTCACACGACCCCGCACCTATATATATATATATATATATATATGCACTCACTTCACCATTCACAATTAAGCCAAAGAAGAACCAAAACATGGCAACCAATAAACAAGCATCCTTCCTACTACTATTTTCCCTACTATTCATTACTTTGTGCAAGTCCTCACAAGCGGCTGGGATTGCCATTTATTGGGGCCAAAGCGGCAATGAAGGCTCTTTGGCCGACACTTGTGCAACAGGAAATTATCAATATGTGAATATAGCTTTCTTATCCTCATTTGGTAGTGGCAAAACCCCCGTACTAAATCTAGCCGGGCACTGTAATCCCAATGCCAATAGTTGCACCCGTCTAAGCACCGACATCAAAGCTTGCCAAGCTCGAGGCATCAAAGTCCTCCTTTCTATTGGTGGTGGCGTCGGAAGCTACTCTCTTTCTTCAGCCGACGATGCAAAGCAAGTAGCCAACTACCTTTGGAATAACTACTTAGGCGGTCGGTCCAATTCACGTCCCCTAGGTGATGCGGTTTTGGATGGCATTGATTTTGACATTGAGGCCGGTTCAGGCCACTGGGATGAACTCGCTAGATCTCTTAACGAGTTCAGCCAACAAAAAAAAGTGTACTTAGCGGCAGCTCCACAGTGTCCATTCCCAGATGCTCACCTAGATGCCGCTATCAAAACAGGCCTGTTTGATTATGTTTGGGTTCAATTCTACAACAACCCTCCATGTCAATACGCCGGCAATGCTAACAATCTTTTGAGTGCGTGGAAGACATGGACCACGGTTCAAGCTAAACAAGTGTTCTTGGGGCTGCCAGCGGCTACCGCGGCTGCTCCAAGTGGTGGATTTATTCCGGTTGACGTGCTCAAGTCTCAGGTTCTTCCATCCATTAAGAGTTCACCAAAGTATGGAGGGGTTATGCTTTGGAACAAAAGGTTGGATAATGGGTATAGTTCAGCCATAAAGGGCAGCGTCTAGATCATCACATGCCCTGATGAATAAGCTACACATGCCCTCTGAATAAGTTACAGATCAATATATATACAGATGTTTAGCTATCTTTATCTATATAGATATTGTATTTTTATGACATCGGAGGAATTTTAAGAGGAAGAGATAGATACAGACAATCTTACAAGCTTGATCCAACACATCTCTTCAAGATGGCATATCTCTTGAAGAGAGGGAGGAGCTTATAAGGCCATTTCACTCTACTTTCCTTTCCAATGTGGGACAACAACACACACTTTTCTGTTTCTTTTTTCTTTTAATAACAGGGAAAAGGAAAAAGGGGATCAAGTCGCAACACATTGGAAGAATTTTAAGAGGAATCGATGAAGTTAGTATGCCATATATATATCCTGGTTTTGCATTTTCATTAAACTTCCACTATAAAATACATCGTTGTTTTTATATTATTTATTCGGAACAGAACTCGAATACACTCTCTTAGCCTTGCATTACCGACTTACCGTAGTACTTTTGTTAAAGTAAAGAAATTATCCGCAAGTATTTTATAAAGAGATCTTTAAAAGCCATAAAATCAGCTGGCCGGAAGATCATAAAACATTTAGTTATGGAGCCAATAACAGCCATAAAATACTGACGACGAAAATCTTCATTAATTGCATGCTCCTCCTTGTTAAAATTAATATTAAATAAATAATATATATATATATATATATATATATATATATATAATATATATATATATATATATATATATATATTTTATCAATTTGAACTTTTAGAACTATAATTTAACATGATTTCAAAATAAAATATTAAGTTTCAACTTGACTTCATAATTTACTTCTAATCTCACTTAATTGGCTTTACTAGTTAAGAAAAAAAATTTAAGCCCAAGTGTGAAGAGAAGTGTTAAAATATTAATTTAATAATTAAATTCATTATTTTTATTAGTTTACATTTTTTTTAGATAAGCACTATTCATTTAACACATCCTCCTCTTCTTCGATCTTGTACGTCTTGCTGTTGACAAGTGACAACACTCGAAGTGGAAGAGATTATTTCTCTGGGAGCTGCTTATTCAGGGCATAAACGATGCTCTTAATTTAATTTGATCCAACGGTACCCTTCATATTGGATCCATTACTGATATTGGAATCAGCTCAATATACGAGGCCAAAACAAATTTAATTGTTCTTAATTATGGGAAATCCGAACAAAATCTCTACATATGGAGCGAGCAATAGAAGTAGGAACACACTTCATGGATGGTACTTTAGATTCTCGATAAAAAACAAATAATAAAGAAAAACGATTGGGGGATATGCAGACAAATATCTTAAAACATCTTTCGTGCAATTGGGCATCGTAAAGTTATGAATATTTTTAAGAATATTTTCATGTCATATCCATTATAGTTCTAAAGCACTAGTAGCAGTTACTTTATATTGGTTTCCATCTCAATATTTAAAAAAAATTTCATGAAAAATATCAAAAAATCTCCCACAGCAGATGCCCTATATTTAGATGAGGAGATTGATAATGAATAGTAAGAAACTGCTACTAGTGCATAAAATAAGAGTATTTAATTGATATAGGGAAGAGAGAAAAAGTAGGAAAAAGAGAAAAAAAAAATATTTAATTGATATAGGAAAATGTAAATGAATATATTGTGAGATTTTTTTTATAGGAAAGCAAAAAATAGTTTTGTTCCCTAAATATATGAAAAATAGTTAGAAATCTGCTATTAGTACTCTTACAGATTGGTCTCTGTGATATATTCATGTAGAGTTTAAATTAATGAAGCCAACTGAAGGTCAAAAGGTGGCTAGGTGAACCTCTGTAGTTATAGGCCCTAGGTGGGCTACAGTAGTATCCAAATCAAAAGCTTATTTGGAGGTATAGTGCAACCTTAATCTGACCTCTTTAATTAAATGGATTAGAATTTTTAATTCTAATTCGTTAAATTCGTGTTGAGTTTGTTAGTCGTGTAAAAAATTGTCAATTTTAAATGTTGTGTGTCAGATTCGAATCATGTCGAGACATTGATATAAAATTATATAAGTCAACATTAACCTAACTCATTTAGTTAAACGAGTCAAACCCCTTAGCCTTAATCCATTAATTTTATGTTGAATTTATAATGAATTCACGGATCGTGTCAAAAATTGACGATACAAATTAAAAAAAAAAAAAGTAAACTGTAGACTTTTTGGGCTAAGAAGGACCGTTTTCTTTACATCCATTATAGAGTTCCTTGTTGGGTGAATTTCAATAACAACTTAAAAATGAAACAACTTTGCCAATAGTGCAGCAATGCAAGATTATTTTTCCTTTCTAAATTGAACTTTTATTTAAAGTCTTAAAGATATGTTATCTCTACATTTCTCATTAGTATTATCAATTATATTTTTTTTTATGAGCGTATTATCAATTATATATATCACATATATATAGTTACCATATTTGTTAACTTCAGCTAAAAATTAATAAGACATATAATAATAATATTTAATTTGTTCAAATTAATAACGTTTTGCTGACCACATATCTTTCTTTGTGCAATATGGTCTGTGTTTTCCCCTAATATGCTTTTCTTTTTTGACTTTTTTTCAGCAATGTGGTCAATTTTGAGTATATACCGAACTTTTGCAAGTACGTTCTAGGAATTAGCAATATCTTTATGGAGAGCAAAGATGTGACCAAGATGCAAAGATGGATTTAGGGAATATATCATGTGATTTTTTGGTTGAAAGAAGAACATTCATTTGTCCATACAAAAAGAGAATAATTAAAAAGAAAACCCATGATAAGCTAGAGCATATGCCATTTTGAGCTGAGCTTTACAAACGTCCAATAATATCTCTTATGATTAAATAATTTCTTAAATAATAATTTCTTGAATATGTAGGTTCATGTGTAAGATAACATGGACGGTTGATGGATCGTACAAATTCATTGGTAATTTTGACAAATAGGACAATGGAAGATCGAAAGATGAAAAAAAAAAATCATTTCTCTTTTAATTAGTTCAATAAAAATGCTATTTAAGTTTCAGGCTACACTAGTCTTGTGGAATGTGGACAGCTATCTAGCTACCTCTAGAGAAATCCACACCCACAACCATTTTTTCAAAGAAAATTATCAAAATCTTCCAAAACAAAATGATCGATCTTCGGAGAATCTAATATAAATCAAGAAGTCATGCTATGACAAAGCTGCTTCCAAACACAAACACGAGGGTACGTAACGTGGCCTGATCAATATGTTTCAGGAAAATCTGTCCTCTTTTTTGTTTGATTGATGGGTATGCTCGACTTGTCAGTTGTCAGTTGTCAGCTGAAATTGTGGGCAAGAATGTGGAAAATTGTTAAAGTTGAACAGATTTTTTCCTCCCAAACAAGAATTGATGGCTACGGATTTGGATAGGATGTAATTAACCGTTTATAGTGCATGCACATGACAAATAAAAATAATTTCATTTGAAATGAAAATAATGCTATTCGGGGCAAGTTCAATCGGCCCATAGAAGAGACCCAACAACCAATTCGACTAGATTGACCCAATTTGACATTAGCCCATCACTGTAGATTCCACCATCAAGTCGAAGTTGACATTCAGATTCTTAACGAACGCTTAAAAAGAATTCCTTTTAGCTGCACAAATTAGCATCCATCATAAGTAGGTTCTACACAAATTAGCATCTTCTTATGGAGATCGAGCAATTATCTAATCCAAGACACAAAGATGGATTTAGAGGAATATATCAGGTGCTTTTCTGGCTGAAAAAGAAGATAAAGTAAAACACCAATATAAGAAATGATCAGGAGACAATCCTATCGATCTTCTCTGAGAGCTATATATGCTTCCTCAAAAGATCGAGCATATATCATTTTGGGATGAGCTCTCTACAAACCTCCAAAATCCATGTTTGATGACCAGGAAATGTCCATTTTCCATCCATCGGGTCTAGATATTAATGTTACGTTATTTGACCATGCATGCTGGTTAGGCTTAGGATATATAGTGTGCACTCAGGCAACAGCACGCCTGTAGACAACCATATTTAGATGTGAATTTCCTATAATTTACTGTTCCAAGTGCACAAGTGGTAGGGTGAAATTAGCTCACTTATTCAAATAGGTGATTCTTATACGAACAAAGGAGCCCCTGGTCAGGCAAAAGGCCTCATCAAAAGCCTTGCATAGCATTTAGCCCCTATCCGAAGTACAAAAGGACCAAGAATTATAGGAAATTCCAATCCCAATCGGTCTACTGCATCTACCTCTAGGGTCCTAGCCCCTAGGCAGTCAACCAGTTTTTCAAAATGTAACATCATATAGAAAACTATAACAAACTTCCAAAACAGTGTGATCATCTTCGTGATCATAAAAATATGAAGGTTGTGAGTTTTCTAACTGCCTAAAAGAAATGGTAGGCAGAACCTTCATATTTTAAATACGCGCGAATTTGCGTCCAAGGCTAAAGTGGATTTGACGTAAGTTATTTATAAATTTTAAATGACTTACGTAGCAATATTTTTTTTTTTGATATAATGTACACCGTTAAATATATGAAATGAAATATTGATCATGAAATGACTCATTTCTATTTCACTTAAAATGACTTCAAACAATTATTGTCACAAAAAAATTGTATGAGATTTATGTATGGCTTCTGCTTAAACAAGTGTCATGGTCTTTGATGCAAGTGTTTGGTAAAGAGTGTGGATGGCTCTTTAAAGAAAGTTGCATTTGGCGACCAGCAATTAATGCAACCCTTATACGCGTAACACTCTTAGATTTGTAAATGACTCGCATGTGAAGATGAGTTAATTAGGTCAATGTGAAAAAGACTCACACGTGAAGGGAAAGATTAGTTATGAGTAGGGCTGGCAAAATGGGTACCCGACACGACCCGTTAAGACCCGCGACCCGTTTAAGCTAGACCCAAACACGACCCGTTTATGTTAACGGGTCGGAGCTCCAGACACGACACGACACGACAATTTCACGGGTCACCCGACACGACTCGTTTGACCCGTTTAACTGAAAAATCTTCTCCAGCACTACTGCACTAGCCATCCTGCAGAAAAAATCCATAAAATGCAACTAAACATTAAGACCTCAAAGGACAATCTTTTTTTATTATCTTTTTTTTTTTTAGGGGTGGAGGCCGAGGGTGTTTAAGATCTTGAATTGAAGTCTGGGGATCAATCAATTAGAATACCCATCAAACAACAATGAAGAGGAAAAATAATGAATATAAAGATACATTTAACAATTCAAACCTAAGCACTGTTCCGGCAACATCAAGGACAAAACCAAATTAAGTATGCTCCCAATTGGGATTCCCACACCTCAAGTGTACACCATTGTCATCCTACTGATGTTCATTACACATTCTACTTGCACATTAGCATGTAGAATCAACCATTAATCAATTCTTTCTAGATCTAGAGACAAGTGGATTACCTGTGCAGAAGTCGTGCAAAGGCTGAGTTAATTTCCGCTGTGCGTGGGTGTTTTTGATTGCTGTCACAGTGGGTATTGGCCCTATTGGGTAACGCTGTGCGCGAGGTTGAAACGTCGGAATAGTGTCGCTGGGCAGAGTGCGGTAACGACAATCGGTGGCAGACGTCGTTCTCTCTGATAGTGGTGAAGGCTGGAAGCGGTGGTGTGCAGCCGTTGGCGTCACTGCGTCGAATGGGTCCAGCGGGAGGGAGAAGAAGAAAATGGAAGAAGAAGAAGAGGGGGCGGCGGCGGCGGCATGATGTTAAAGAAGAAGAAAATGGAAGAAGAAGAAGAAGAAGAGGGGGCGGCGACGGCGTGATGCTAAAGAAGAAGAAAATAGAAGAAGAGGGGGCGGGGCGATGGGGGCGGCGCTGAAGCTTGAACTTAAAGGAGAAAGAAAATAACCATGAAGAATAGAAGAAGTTAGGGCTTTTCAGCCCTAACCTAATAATAAATTAATAATAATCTATGAACATTTTAAAAAAAAAAAAAAAAAAAAAAAGTTAATTGTGTCTGGCGGGTCACCCACGGGTGACCTGCCACCCGACCCGCCAGACGAAGTTAAACAGGTCATAAACGGGTCGACCCGTTTAAGCTATACCCAAACCCGCTAATTTCGTGTCGTGTTCGTGTCGGATTGTCGGGTCGTGTCAAAATTGCCGGCCCTAGTTATGAGCTAGTACACATGTGAATGTTGCGTCTCATTGAAGAAAATAAATAAAATGAATATTAGTTAATATACATATATAAGTGGACTCAAACTCATTAGCTTAAATTTTTAAATTAAAATGGTGTCTAAATATATATATTGATGTACCCATAGGTGATTCTCTCAAATGCAGTCGTGTTGACATGGTATATATTAAAGAAGATAATGGCTAGCTAGGATCGAGATATGGCCAAATCCTATGAAATAAACTATATATATTTTGTGCTCAATGACAATTCTAGAGAAATGGTTTTCACGTTAACGTTCCCCGAGTTAGTCAACCAATACTTCTTGAACTATTTAAGTAAGCTTTATTCTATTGAAAATTATTTTATGAAAATTTAAGTTTTTCCTTTTATTTAAATATTTTAACTTTTTTCTATTTATTTTTTCAACTACTCTTTATCCCACATTAAAAAGTTATGAATTTTTTGTGTGCTTTATAAGCTTTTATCTTACTCTTATTTAGATTGAAATTTTTTGAGTAAACACATGCTAGTTGTATCACCCAGTTAGTCGTCACATACGAGCTTATTATTTACGTGTGTACAACTGTTATTCTAACAGTCATATTTAACTATTTTTTTTAACTGTTAGAATTACTGGTTTTTCAATAATTAGAAACTACCATAAGTTGCTTCTGTAATTTATAAAATATATTTTTTCCTGAATATTTTAGTAATGTTTTTCCTTCTTCTCTTCTTCTCTGTTGTTATAGAATTCACTACAAAAAATTTGATATTTAGCCACATGCAGTTAGCCTTGTGGATGAGGGTCATCCACGTCACTAACTGCTAGCCACTTGCAGTTAGCCACGTGGGTTCCAAGTGATTAATCAAGTTGTTGCTAAATGTCACTTAGCAACGTGGTATTTTTATACATGTGGTTACTTAGCCGCATGGCTTTTAACCACGTGCCACTCACATGTGGCTAAATGTATTTTATTTTTTATTTTTATTTTTTTAAAAAAAAAGAAAAAAAAAAGAAAAAGGAAAAATAGGCACTTTTAGCAACTTTTAGCCATGCGGAACTAACCCACGTCGCTAAAATCATTTTTCTTCCCTCCCCGGAAACTTCTTCAAAGCCGGCGAAATCTTCCCCTTCCTTCTCCCATGAAATCCAATCCAAAAAATCTTCCAAAAATCCTCAATTGACTGCATTACCAACAAAACACCAAAAAATCACAGAACAATCACCAAAAATCACCAACAAAAACCAAAAATACCACGTCGTTGTTCTTGTTTTACCTGTGGAGATGCATGTTTACCGGAGACGGAGCGAAATGAAACTACAAAAAAAAAACCCCAAAAAACGCCGGAAAAACACCCGATTGGCTTCACCGGCGTCGGGTCGTGACCCTCCGGACTCCTTTGCCGTCATCAACCACGGCTCTCTCTCAGAAACGCTCCAGTTCTCTCTCTCTAGCTCTCTCAGTCTCCCTCTTCCATCTCCCTCTCTGTGTGAAGAAAAGGAAAAAAAAAAGAGAGAAGAAGAAAAGGCCTACGTGGGAAAAAGGGGAAGAATGAAGAAAAAATAAAAGGAAAATGAAAAGAAAAGTTAAAGGGGCAAGGAAAATGAAAAAAAGGGGGGGGGGGGGGGAGAATTTAGAAAAAGTAAGAACGACTAAAGAGATAATTAAAGAGGATGGAAATTAGAAATTGGTTGGAGGGAAGTAATTACCCACGTGGTTTATGTGCCACGTGGCCAATAAACCACGTAACAAAAATTTTAAATCTAAATAAAATTAATTTTTTTTAATAAATTAATCATGTGGTTTATTTACCACATGGCCAATAAACCACGTGGCTAAAATTTTAAATCTTAAAATAAATTAAAATAATTTCAATAAATTAGCCACGTGTTTTATGTGCCATATGGCTAAAATTTCAAACCTCAAAAAATTCGAAAAAAAAATTAAATTCCAAAAAAAATTGGGGAAAAAATATGAATATTTTAGCTACGTGGCTATTTGCCACGTGGCGAAAATCCACGTGGCTAATTACCTACGCAAAGCATTTTGCTAAGTGGTTAATTACCCACATGGCGAAATTGCGACGTGGGTAATCACCATGTAGCAAAATCGCCACGTGGCTACAATACTGGGTACTGTAGCCACGTGACTAAAATACAAGTTTTTTGTAGTGATTTCTTATTTAGAGTAGTGTTCAGAATTTACAATTCGCATGTAAACTACTGATGGAGAAAGACATAAGAGAGCCGGCCCTAGAAAGAAAAAGAAGGAAGAAGAGAGGTGTTTGAGGAGGAGGGGGGCGTGCCCAATGGTGCTTCCCTCCTAGTCCTTCTAGGGCTATGAAGGTTTTTTGTTTTCCCATTAGCTTCGATCCAGTGGAGCTTTTGTTCTCCTAGTCCTTCTAGGATTATGGAGCTTTTGTTTTCCTAGTCATTCTAGGGCTATGAAGCTTTCGGTCTCCTAGTCATTCTAAGGCTATGGAGCTTTGTGTTTTTTTTTTTTTTTTTTTTTTTTTGTTTCTTCAGGCAGGAAGGCTAACACAAGACGTCTCGTAAGTAAGCGACCTTTCCGTTTGTGTTGCCGACGAAAGTTTGGCTGAGCTTTCTTCTTTTACATATACTTTTGAGTCCAGATCTATGTTTTTTCGCCGGATCTTGCAAGACAGGCGCATTTTCTCTTTCGACGTCGGCTTGTGTTGGGTGCTTTCTGTAGTTGTTTTTTTCTCTTTTTTTTTTAGAATTGTTTTTGAAAGTCTGTCTGTTATATTTGCATATTTTACTGGACTTTTTATGGCTTGTTAGCTAGATCAGCCATCTTTTCTTTGTTAGGAGTGCTTTATTGTTAAAGAGTAACTCAAACATTTGTCCTTATAATATTTGTTTATTTGTAGGTAGCACCCAAGTCATATTTTTCTGACTTAGAGTGTTGATGTGCCTCTATTCACTGTATTTGCCTTCGGCCTCTTCAGATTAATCTATGGTAGCTCCGGTTATTTTGTTAAAAAAAAAAAAAAAAAAAAAAAAATTTGTAAGTTGCATGTGAAAAAAAAAAAAAAAAAGTTTTAAGTGTCATTTTTATTAATGGCCTTTATAGGAAACGTCGCTAAATTAAAGCACTAACGTCGTTTAAAATAGAAACAACATTAATCTACGCAGCTGAACCAAAAAGAAGCGACGTTATTTTTAATTGTTCGCGTCGTTTGGTTTCTTAAATGACGCGAACAATGAATTAATCATAGGAAATGCTAGGTATACACCAAACTCCCCACTCCCAAATCCCTATACCCTAACGTGGCAATCCTCGTCCATGACCCCCTCTCACTCTATGTCCATCTCCGGCACTCTCTCTCTCCCCTCTTGCCGGAAATCCAATTTTTTATTTTTTATTTCGTTTTCTTCCTTGTCTACAGCCCCATTTTCCTCTCTTCTTTCTTCTTTCTCTTTTCCTCTTCGTTTTCTATTTTTCTCTTCTTCCTCCCAGTTTCTCCTTATTCTTCTCCCTTCACTTTCTTGTTCTTCCTTTCTTGGTGAAATAGAAAGAGTGAGAGATTGAGAGGGAGATTAACAGAGAGAGATCGAGAGGGAGAGGGAGAGAGATACACGAAGAGAGACGAGAAGAGAGACTAGGAGAGGGAGAGATCAGACCCTGAGAGTGAACCCGTGAGGCTGGAGGACCGAATAGAGGGACCCGATCCTTCCGGGGGTACGGTCAACGGTGGGTCGACGGAGGGCGCGTATTCCGAATGCTTTCGTGGAGGATTTTCCCGGTGAGAACAGAGGCGATTTCCGGTGAATTTTTCTGTATTGAGCGGAAATTCCCCTATGTAAGTGATTCTTGTAATTTCTATTTGATTTATTGTTGATTTGCTTGGTTTACCTAGTTGCTATCAGTGACGGAAGCAAGGGGGCCGGTAGGGGCCATGGCCCCCCCTCCCCCCTCAACTCTTAAGAAAAGAAAAAAAAAAAAAAAAAAAAAAATTATAACATATTTTGCCTATTGGCCCCTAGCAATAATTTTTTTTTTGGCCCCTTGGCCCATTCCATTTTATCATCTCGTCAACTGGTTTCATCTCATTTGGAATGATAGCTTCATTGTTAAAACTTTTTCCTCTAATATTTCACTGGTAGCAACAGACATGTTTGAGAAGAGTAACAATGGAAGTAGCTTTACAAAGTTGCATATGTTTTGTTCAAAGTAAATGAAAGGGGTTTAGTAAAGCAGTGCATTGGAAGAAGATAGGTGTGGACTCGATGAGTCACACACCTGGCAAAGCTCGATTTTCTAAGGATGT
Organism: Alnus rubra; assembly: GCA_028654335.1. Classification (NCBI taxonomy): domain Eukaryota; kingdom Viridiplantae; phylum Streptophyta; class Magnoliopsida; order Fagales; family Betulaceae; genus Alnus; species Alnus rubra. The sequence goes on from JAJPGS010001186.1 coordinate 691,353, forward strand.
GTGGCAAAGAATAAATATAACGTAAAATGGAAATTCATTTCAATATAGTTAGATGACATTAGAAAAATTTAAAAGATATGTGTTTCATTTGTTTTGTGTTGCGTTTAGCAAAATGTGTTTTGTGTAGAATATATTTTGTTTTGTATAACAATTAATGGAATATTGTGTTAGTTAGAGTGGGCTGTTCTAACAAAATGAGCAAAATAATGTTAGCTTCAGGAGCCATGTTATCTTGGTAAAGCCTTGCGAAAACGTCGAGAAGCACACAATTCATCCAACTGAAATTTCTCAATTTCAGTATAAAAACTAAGACATTTTTTTTCTTTTCTTTCATTATCTGAATCTTTGGAAATCGGTTTTCTTTACTTTTTCAAAAAACTTTTTTTCAATTTTGCTTATTTATTTTTAATTTGAAGGGAATAATAAAAATATAAAAAATGGGTTATGTTTAATTTACTTCGCTATATATATATATATATATATACACTTTAACCCCTACTTTAAAAAAAAAAATATTTGGACCCCTCTCACTAAAATGTCTGGCTCTGTCCCTGTTAATCCATGGGATTGAATCTCATCCTAACTCATAAAATAATATAGTTGAGGACATTGGTAGCGATTCGAAATCTCCTAAAGTATATGTTAGGTTTTATATTTGTGTTGCCAAATTCAAGTGTTAAAACAAGAGCGTTTTTTGGGTCGTATTTAGTAGTACTTGAGTTAGGGTTCAAAATAGTTCAAGAATTCAAATTTATGAATGCGCACAGTCAAGTAAAAATTAGTTGGAGTGAAAGTACTATTAAATCTTTTGATTCCGACATCATATAAAAGGCAAGTTTTATGGTGTTGGAAAGCTAATTCAGACTCAGAGGGCTACATTAATTATGTATTTAACAAAAAGTTTTCATGAAGTTCATTGCTTATTAAGTTAAAATGAGTTGTCAACAAAAGTTTGAAAATCTTATACATAAAGTACGATCAAACTTGTGCATAAAGTCTAGTACTACTAAAACCCAAAAAGTACGATCAAACTGGATTGATGTTAGATTGATCGAAGTTGCAATAGACAGTATTTTTTATTTAAAACCGACTTACCTTATTAAACACAGGTTTTACCCTACTTATTTAAAGCATACTCTGCACAATTTTCAATGTGAGACAGACTTTTTTTTGAATACTTTGGAGAGAGATTCTAAACCTTTGTGCCTAAATTGAAACCTTTCTTTTGTTCTCTATGTTACCATTAAACCACAAAAAGAAAACCTTTAGCGGCCGAAGTTTTGGGCTGCATCAAGCGAACGAGTTCATGTGTAATGAACTTTCTTGTTTAAGGGATATAATAGTATAAAAGGTATAATTGTAATAATAAGACTTTAGACTTTTGTTAGTTAGATAGTTGGGCTTTTGTTAGTTAGTTAACAGACGTAGGCTAAGAGTATAAAAGCCCAATATATGAGAAATAAAGGTTATCGATTGTGTAAGGGAATTAGTCAACCTTTTATCAATTTCAATATACAGTTTATCCATTCCATTCTTTCATTCTACAAATTCATCAATATCCATTCCAATTTCATATCCATTTCCATCTAAATCATAGAAAATATTCTATAAACAAGAAAGCACATTACAAGTGGTATCAGAGCCGTTCGATCGAACAATGGCGACAATCAGGAGAAATATACATTCAAGATGGCAATGGGATCAAAGTTAATCCATGGAGAACAATTGCAGTGCAAGAAATCCAAGAATGCAGTTCCAAAACAAGTATTCTGAAGGAAGAAGAAAGAACGAGAGACAAAATAAAGAAGAGGATTCTCAGGAGAATCAGTATTGTTATGAAAAAAGAAGGGTTGGCAGAAGGTGTGATGAGGATCAATGGGAAAGAAACCAACAACCCCGTCCTGCAAGATTGGAATTTCCAAGATTTACAAGTAAAAATCCTAATACCTGGCTTTTTAAGGCAAACACGTTCTTTGAATATTATCAAACTCCAGTTTGGGACCGAATTCCCATTGCTGCATTTCACATGAGAGGGGAAGCTGCCATTTGGTTTGGGGACGTTAAACGATGGGGATTGATTAGCAATTGGGAATCATTTATCAGCAAATTGAAGTACCAGTTCCGAAAGCAAATACAAGAAGAACATGAAGAAATTCAAAGACTTCATGAAACAGAATACCAGTTCCGAAAGGTAATACAAGAAGTAAAGGAAATGCAAGAAGAAGAGGAAGCAAACCAAAAAGTGCAGCAACAGTTTTTACGGAGGCAAATTGATGAGGAATTACACCAGGCTATGGAGAAATTACATGAGTGGTTCAGCAAAGGGAACAACAGTGTTGTGAATTCGCAAGGTGTTGCACAAGAAGATGCATTCGAAATTCCTAACTCCCTAAAGAGCAATGACCAACCACTTGTAATGAACTTTCTTGTTTTTGGATTTTGTTTGTGTATTTTGTAATCTAAAAGATAGAGAAAAGAATGGAAATTGAATGAAGAATACGTAGACTATTGCATTGAAGATAGAATAGGCTGATTCGAGCTCAGCCAAAGCTCCAAGAATGGATGATTCGAGCTCACTCAAAAAGGCTCCAAGATTACAATTCCTAAGAAAACACTTCAACACTTTCGATAACCTTTCTTTCCCATACATTGGCCTTTTTATACTCTCAACCTACATCTGCTAACTAACTAACAAAAACTCAACTATTTAACTAACAAAAGTCTAAAGTCTTATTATTACAATTATACCCTTTATACTATTATATCCCTTACATCATGGAGGAGATTCGGGATATATAATATCAAAGATCAGAAGTTTTGGAGGCACTGCGGTGAAAGAAAAATGGGTCGTTTGCTGGGTTACAAGCATGTGTCTAGACTACAATTTTTTTTTTCTTCTAGTGGACTTCCTTTGGGGTTTGTTGGACAAAATGGTTTTTCTTTTAAAGAATTCTTTAAAAGTTTCTACTTCATTACCAAAATCGTTTTGTTGTACTTGCTTATTATTTGAATTTTGGTAGCATATATAATACCTAGCGTTTGGTTTGATTAATTGTTAATTCAATTGATAATTGGAACTGTGTGATAAAATTGAGATATTTCCTATATTGTTATAAATTGGGGTCAAGTATATATATTATGTTGTTCCGATCCTCTCATTCCAAGTACAAAATACAAAGATAGTAAGCTTTAGCTTAAGAATCATACATAACAGAGAACTGTAATGAAAATTCCTAGTCAACTCATTAATGTATTATGTCATCTAATTAGCTACGTTGGTCCCAGGCTAAGTTCCATTTATCATGCACAGAGAGAACCCTAGACTTGGTCCAATCGATCGAGAAGGTGCGTGCATGAGAAGAACAAATTGGTTGAGGTCTTGCAGGTGAAGATTGCAAAGAGCACATTGATTTGTCTGCTGGATGATGCCTTGGGCAAGCTGTTCGTCTTGGAATTGCCAGCCAGAGAATCATGGTGCCATGGGTCCATTATATTTCTCCTTATCACTAAGCGCGGCATTAAGCTTGAGATTAGCGGGATGGCCGGAGCTAATAATTGGCTTAATTGCCAGTCAAAGGAGGTGGCTAATTAATTAGGTGCCATTTCCGATTCATGGCTTCAATGATAGTCTCCACTTTGGCCACCTCACCTAATTAAGGACACGTTAGTTATAATATCTAAGCAGTCTGATGACAGAATTGGGGTTGTGAGGAAATCCCCAGGTCCTTTTAAGGGAAAGGAAAAAATGAAAGGGGTCAGACTCTCAAATTCCTTTGCTGCTATTGGTAGAGGAAATCTGGATAAGGAAGATGATGAAGGGGTTGCGTTGAGAACTCCTATTACTTTTCTAGAGGTGTTTGAAAAGGCCCTTTCTTCTAATGACAAAGGGAAAGGAATTGTAGGAGATCAAGGTGATGGGGTTCCCTTTGAGAGAGGGTTCTCACCAACCCGGGGATGAAGATCCTTTTTTGGAATGTAAGGGGTCTTAATGATCCCTTCAAACAAAAAGAGGTTAAAAAGTTGGTGAGGCAATTGAATATTTCTATTATTTGTATTGTGGAAACTAGAATTCGGGAGGAGAAAGCTCAGAAGATCAAAGATTTTATTGTTCCAAAGTGGGGCTGGTTTCATAACTATGATAATCATTGTTTGGGAAGAATTTGGATTTGTTGGGATCCGAATATTGTTTCTATTCAATCTATCTCTATTCATGAGCAAATTATTACTTGTAGGATAATTTCTCAGGATAAGAGATGTTGGTTTATTTCAGTTGTGTATGGTTTCTACGAAAGGGGCTGAGAGAAGATTGCTTTGGCAGGAAATGTTTGGTGTTAAGGATCATATAGGGATTTGTCCTTGGATAATTGGGGGTGATTTTAATGTTGTGAGGTCTTTACAGGAAAAATGGGGAGGTTCTGATCTCTCTGGTTATGAAAGAGATCTTGGAGACTGCATTAATAGATTGGAGGTGGAGGATTTGACCTTTACAGGGTTTTTTCATACTTGGTCTAATAAACAGGAGGGAGATGCCTTTATATCCAAGAAATTGGATAGGGTTATGACCAATTTTAGTTGGTTATCTAGTTATGGTAACACTTCAGTTGAATTTTTAGCTAGAGGTATTTCTGATCATTCACCTGCTCTGGTTTCGGTGGAGAAGTATGTCAGTTATGGTCTTAAGCCTTTTAAGTTTTTCAATTTTTGGGCTGACCATAAGGATTTTCTGGATTGGATTAAGGAGGGCTGGAATATTGATCAAATTGGTTTTTCAATGTTCCAACTTTATACTAAATTCAAAGCTATTAAGCAGATTCTGATAATAAAAAATAAGGAGATTTTTTGTTGTTTGTGGCAGAGAGTTATCAAAGCCAGGCAGGATCTTGATGTTGCTCAAGCTGCTTTCATAAATTCTCATGGTTCTATGAGATGTCGGTTAAGGGAAAAGGAGTGTTTACATCACTACGTAACTATTTCTTTGGCTGAGGAGAAGTTCTTAAAGCAGAAATCTAGAGTCCAATGGTTGAATTTGGGGGATAGTAATACCAGTTTTTTTTTCATAAAATGGTTAAAGTGAGGAACTCCTCTAATCTTATCAAGTCTATTAAGGATGAGGCAGGGGTTGTTGTGGATGATAACTAGCCCCTATTTTTCCATTGCTCTTAATGGATCACTAGTGGGTTTTTTCCCGGGTAAGAAGGGACTTAGGCAAGGAGATCCCATCTCTCCTTACCTATTTGTTATGGCTATGGAAGTTCTTTCCTTGCTGTTGGCTGATGCGGTTGGCAATATTCCTAGATTTGGTTTTCATCCTAGAAAACAATTAAAGTACAAAACAAACATTCTAAGAATCATAGCCGTAGTAAGCTTACTCTTGCATGCTTTCTGCTTTATTTTTCTTGGAAGCATAAGTTCTTTCAGGCCGCGGGACAAAGATGGTTGTGTCTCATACAAAGCAGAAGATCGTAAGATGTCTAATATAAATCTCTCAAAGCTTGAAACATTCCTTGTATCGATCAGAGCAAAATAAGCTCACAACAACTGAAATATTTTGATTTTAAAGTGACTGCAATAAACAAAGGATCATCACAAAACAACTGATCATCGTTTTGATGGGTAAATGGATTTGGAACAGGATAGTGGTAATGCATGAGTCAAAAAAGATCGCGTTCGATCTCTGATGATTAATCAAAGTCTATATGCATGAAATATATGAAGAATAAGTCAAGCGTTACACCTAAGACAGCATGTCAATTCTTCTGGAAACAAGAGTCTAAAGAAAGAGGGGTTTTTCTGATATCAAACTACGTACCTCTGTTATCATTCAACAGGTTGATCACGGCTTATATTCCACACATGCACACACGCACACACAAAAAGCTAGGAAAATATGGAAAGAAAAGAAGCATACAAGAGTGATATTGGTTCGGCTCGTCTCAGAGCTTTGATGTGAAGCAGAAGATGAGCCAAGCCAATATCACGCCTTGTCTACTTCCCCAGGAATATTATTGTCTTTCTTAGAGATTTCTGAGCTTTCACCTCCCTATGCTGGGAATGATATATGGAGCTTCCTTCCTACATATATATAGGACTGAAAAGGTTTTTCTCGACGGATCCTGTTGTTAATTAATGACGTGCATATACTAACCATATGTGAGATTTATCGTGATCAAGATTTAGGAATATATCAAGCAACTTTTTGGAAAAAGCTGCATAATGGAGAGGAATAATTATTCTCTTGTCATGACATGAAAACTAGCTAGTATGAATACTATGCCAAAGTATATACGTATACGTACGTACATCACCAAAATTTCACAGAAATGCACGTGATATATATATAGTTAATGATGCACCAGCTATTTGGTTGATTAATACTAGCTGGGGGTGTGAAACGATTCTGAAATTTCTCTCTTGTCCCATATATATTGGTGGGATATGGAAATTAATCACGTCCACATCACCTATACAGCAAAATGTTACATCTTATGAAAAGAGGTTTGGGGGGGGGGGGGGGGGGGGGGTGGTTATTTTCAATCTATAATGTTACATCATAGATATTATTGAGGATTCAATTATAACCAAAAGAATTTTATTTTTTTTGAAGTGTAAATCATCCAATAAAATCTCTAAAATTGTTTAGCAGTCTTAAAATATTATAATTAACTTGATGGGTATAAATATTATGGAGCAGGAATAGTGAGTTTTGAATATCCTATTGTTTGATAAAAAGAACAAAGAAAAAAAAAACGAAAGGAAAGGATTTTAAATTGCTCGTAAGATCTTGGAAAAGAAGCATATATATATGCTCTAGAATCTAAGGGGTTGACAAAATCTGAATTGAGATTTCAAGGAAAAAGATAAGTTCGGTGTATGGGACATATATATTCCAATTGCTTGAAAACAAAATTTGAAGAGGTTAGATACAAAAGCTAAAGGTCCGCCATTGACATATACATTCTAATTAAATACTTGAAAAGGCAACATATTTTGAGATTTGCTTAGCTCCTGATGCTAGAGCTAGCTAGATTTGCTCAGCTAGAAAAGCTAAAGGTCCTCCCGGCCATTAAGCATTTTAATTAATTTGGATTAGATTGGAAAGCATAATTAGAGAGAAAACACAAAGTTGAGCATAAAGTTAGTCATTTCAAGGGTCGTTGCAAGATTATGTGATAAACATGCCATGCCAATTTAAACTTTGGGAAAAATTAAATGTAATGAAGCTATTTTTTTTTTCCCTGAGTCCATATTAATTTGTTGCAGTTTATATTTAATATCCTATCCTCTTTTTTTATTATTGTTTTTTTAATTTATTTTATACTTTTAGATAACCTGGATTCCTATATATATGGCCAGGGACCCATATTTGAGATGTCAAAATTCCCGGCCACTCCATGTCTGCTTTTAGGTCGACGCGGGCCTTAATTTACATGATAAGGATGCTTTTAGAAAGATTCTATAAATCACAAAATAATCTTTTGACGCGCGAGTAACAAATTAATTTACAACTTTTACGATTTTTATACATTATTAACACACAATGACTCACAGTTTAGATTCATATTTAATTGGGATATCGATCAAGCCCAAGTACTTGGATTAAATGTCTTTCACATAATTATTATATATGCGTACATATCAAAATTCAAAATATTACTCAAATTCATGGGGAGAGAGAGAGATAGAGAGAGGGGAAAAGAAATAAAAATATTAAAAATCTAGCAATTATTACAAACAAACCTACGTAATCAGTACTATAGAGGAAAAATCCATCATAATTCCATCTACTTGAGGGAGGAGATCGAGGGTGTCCACCTCTGAAGCTATATATATATATATATATGATTGGGAATATATAACTGCAGAAATGAGTACTATTTGAGATTGACAGTACTATTATAATTATGAGCAATGCCATTCAATTAATTGAAGGCCCGGTTTGAAATTTTTTTTCCTTTATTTTTACTTTTTCAGAAAACATAAACTTTAAAACATTTTTAATTTATTTTACTTTTTATATCACATTAATATTTTTATTATTTTTTAAATAAAAAACTCAATACAATATAAATTTTTTTACTTTTTTTATATGAATTATTTCAACTTTATATTACATCAGTTATATTTTTCAATCATTAAAAAAACTTTCAAAGGAAAGTGAATGGTAAATTTCAAACGGGACCGAAGTCTGCAGACTTTTAAGAATTATTCTTTAAGAGGAGAATAACATGCATTTACTGTGCCCTTTGATCCAATTTATGAGTGCGTGTGAGTGCATGTCGGCCTTGTTTGAAAACGCCAGGGATGGAACAAAGTAAGGAACATTACTGTAATTTTTTTTAAAAAATTTTTTCAATAACAATCAACATTAAAATATTTTCACTTTTTTCACTTTTTATATCACATCAATAATTTTTTATTATTATTCAAATAAAAAAATTCATTACAATATAAAATTTTTATACTTTTCTATATAAATATTTTTTACTTTTAACGATCTACTACTTTATTGTGTAAATGTATTTGCCAAACAACAGCGTCATCTCTCCCTTTCATGTACTCCAACAGTCAATTTGCAAATATCTTTGTCGTAAGGGCCGGGTCTTCTCCCATGTGCCAGACAAATTAGTAAGGCCAAGGCTGCTTCTCAAAGTATTTATCGAAAGCTACTCGATCGATCGCATCAGCTCGGATGGCCGGGCAGCTTTTAGCCAACTGTTTCAGTCACTTTTAAAAATTCAGGGAGCAATTTGATAATCTAGCTAGTACACTTTTATCTCTTACCCTAGCCGGCCTGATGGTGTATATATATATATATATATATATATATATATATATATATATATATATATGTGATTGCTTTTGTGATTATCAATTTAAGGTATTCATATTTCAATTTTTTTTTTTTAATTTCAACACTCCATTAGAATTTTTCATTAAATCTTATCAAAATTTTCAAAATACCCATGTGTTTATTTTTTAAAAAAAGAATATATAAATTTTTTCAAAGATTTAGACATGAATATTTTTACAAATTTTGTTAAATTTTGACCGATATCTAAATTCTAGAATGTTTTTTTTTTTTTTTTACAAAAGTAATGAAAGATCAAGAATTATAAGTGTAGTTCTCCATACTCTTTATTCACTAGCTGACGAGAATTACATGAAATTAATTTGTTTGCCTTGGATAAGCAATTTGGTTTCTCTACATTTATCTTCTGCAACAACATAAAAAGTTCTCATAAGAATTTACATGATTGATGTCCAAATTACTAGAACAAATGTTGTATGCTACTAGCCTACTATGGCAAAAATATGGTCCAAAAAGTAATTCCTACCTTCATAAATTGGCTTCGTTTTGTAAAAAATTATTTTTAGACCCCAATTAAGTTATAACACTTCAGGGTACCAAACAACACGTACAATTAATAAGCCAATGCAAACACTACGGTTAAAATCACCACAATCAAATAAAGGGAAAAAAAAAATCAAAAATCAAAACAACAATTTGGTAATAAAGTGAAAACCTTTTGAAGAACTTTTCAAATTTAAAACTAATTTGGAGGCCAGCCTGCTCCAAATGTATACACTATAGAATATTTATGTCATTAAAAACTAGTCAACTTACACAACCTTTGTAACCCAAGACTCGGCTTGCAACCTCGGCAAACGACCATTGAGGAATGCTAGAACATCTTCTGGTGTTCTCCTAGTGTTCTCCTGGGATGGCATAAATGTAATTTTTTTGATTCAAAAATTACATTTATGCCATCCAAAAGGACATAGATGTAATTTTTTAATTACATCTATACCATGCCAGGAGAACACTAGGAGAACACCAGAAGATGCTCTAGCATTTCTCACGACCATTTCATCTTCCATCGTAGTGGCTGAAGAATCTTTGACCATTTTAATTTCTACTTGAAGAACTTCATGAACAAACCTTGTCCCTTGCTGTAACGTACAACCTAAGAAAAATGCTAGTTACATTCGATTTATTATCATAAAAAAACTAGTCAATTTGAAGCTTTTCTGAAATTACTTATAAATCTTAGTATCACAAAGTAAGAAACCAATGTAAGATTTAACACCTATAAGCTCATTAATTTATAAACCACCGACTCTATCTGGACTATTCGTGTTCCCAATTAATTTGGGACTAGGGTGCGTTACGGCTAGAATCTAGAACTCTAATGGGGAAAAGGTTTTCTATAATTTGAACAATGATAATCAAATAGAGAAATCAAATCTATTTAGACTTAATTAATAGTGTTTAGAGAACTGATCTCCAAGAACAATGTAATACAACCTAAGGGTCTTTTGACAAGTCATAAGGCTAGCTTTTATAGGTGAGGAACAGTTTAGTATTAAACACTCTGCGGCTGCATGCTTCGTTCGAACAAGCTATAGGGTTTCAAGGGATTGCATTATCTTGTTTGAACGATCTTGAACCCTATTTTATACCGACAAAACTCTAAATCATAACCCTAAATACTACAACCTAAACGATGTGTTTTAACACTAAATTTGCTAACTTTGCGTTTTCTAGCTTAGTCTTACTTGCCCCTTTTCTAATATATAGTGACAATGAAATCTTGGATTATTTTCTAATTACATTCTCTTGTAATTTCTCTAAAGTAATTAACTGGTGTTCTCGATCCGGTTGGCAAGTGTCACTTACCTTGGTCTTGTTCTTATTGGCCGGAGTGATTTTGGCATGATGTGGCTAGCGGGAAGAAGGGCAATTCTCTCTTACATTTGGTTGTTAAGCTCATAATGTTGGCCGCCGCTGGGGTTTACTTTTGGAAAGATCGAGAATTCAAGATTGTTCGCTAGGAAGAACATGAATGTTTCTGGCCTGGTACTGTTCTGTTAGGTGGTCTTGGGCCTCTCTCAACCCAAAAAGCTAGCTCATGAGGTGAGACTTTCCCTCACACTTATAAACTGACGACCAATCCCTTCCACAACCGATGTGGGACAACCCCAACAATCTCCCCCTCACACATTGGGCATTGAGTCGGAGCAGGAACAACCTGTTTCTCTCGCATATTATAGGGCCTGAGACTTGTTGGTAAACCTGGGCTCTGATACCAGTGTTAAGTGGTCTTGGGCCTCTCTCAACCCCAAAAGCTAGCTCATGAGGTGAGGCTTTCCCTCACACTTAGGTGGTCTTGGTCCTCTCTCAACCCCAAAAGTTAGCTCATGAGGTGAGAGTTTCCCTCACACTTATAAACTGACCACCAACCCCTTCCACAACCAATGTGGGACAACCCCAACAATCTCCCCCTCACACATCGGGCCTTGGGTCGGAGCAAGAACAACTCGTTTCTCCCGCATATTATAGGCCCTGAGACTTGTTGGTAAATCTGGGCTCTGATACCAGTGTTAGGTGGTCTTGGGCCTCTCTCAACCCCAAAAGCTAGCTCATGAGGTGAGGCTTTCCTTCACACTTATAAACTAACCATCAACCCCTTCCACAACCGATGTGAGACAACCCCAACATGTTCTGCCATCCCTTTACATGTAAGGTTTAGTATCAATTCTTTCTCTGGCTTTAGGCCTTCTTATATTAATAGATGGTTGGTCGATCAATTAATTCTTCGAGTATTGCAGAGGATGTCTTGCTTGTTGGGTAATTGTATAGCTGGTTTTTTTTCCTTTGCTGGTGTTGCGATCAACATGAGGCGCGTTGCTGTTGTTTCTTCTGTTGTTTTGTTCTATCTATTAATTCTTTCTTATTCATAAAAATAAATAAATAGTATTCCACATGCACTGTGAGACCAATATATATAATTTATGGCATGTTATTTGGGGGCTCACAAATTATCCATAATATTTGGTTTTTGAGTTATACAAATTAAAGAACTCGAAGGTATGGTACGGTGCTCCTGTTGCTGCTTTTGCATCTTTCTTCTTCAGCCAATAAACATGCATGCAAGCTGATCGAAGGGACAATAAACAAGCCTGATCAATGTTGCACTAATGCACTATGTACAGAATAAACAAAGCGCTCGATCATCCACTATATGGAAGCTTGCCACCCTTTACGCACCCTGCATGCATGGGCACTCAGAAAAACTCTAACACTTATATATGTGAGCATCAGAAAAGACAGATTCTATCATAAACTGTTGAGATTTGTGTATAAATCTAAAATAAAATAAAAGTGGAAGTGAGAGAGAGAAAAGATACAGAGAATTTATGTGGTTCAGCCTATGACTTATGTCCACAAAATAAAACCTAAATGGCTACATTATGCCTAATAAATTAGTTGTTTACAATACATAGGTCCCTATTCATAGTTGAATAAAGTCGACTTATACAAATAAATATAAATCGACTTACAGAAAAAAATACAAATCAGTCTAGACTAGGATATATAAATCAATAATATTATATTCAGGATATATTTAATTCTAACACTAACCAACCACTGTTGTAGGAGGCCTGAACAAGATCAGTCTAAAAGTGAATAAGTCATATATATATATATCAATGGCAATTATGGGATGACAAATGAATAACTTCAACTTTAACCATTTTGTTTCTTATCTAATATTTCTGATGTTCTTGATTTATTACGTGTGGTTGTCTTCATATTCTTGCCGTACGTTCTATTTAGTTGCAAATGATCATTATCGGTTACGAAAATGCAACAGAAAAATGACAGAATAAATTAATCTACAAGTGGGTAATGGGAAAGCAACAGAGCTTACCGTATAAAAGTGACCCAAATGTCTGAATTGTACGTATTGCTTGGAGGGGTTGACTGTGCAACATTGTATTAGGGTCAACGGTACGCACGTACCTTTTTTTTTTTTTGGTCTAATTGTGCATGGTACGTACCTAAATTGAACAATAATTAACTTCTTAGGAAAACATCTTATAGCAACATAAAATGCCCAAGCCTAAGTGTTGCTCATGATGAGGTTTAACAATATATTCAAAACGAAGAGAAAAGAGAAAATAAGGAAAATTAATCTTGATGCAAAGAAGCATACAAGAGTGATATTGGTCCCGGCTCGTCTCTAAGCTCTTGATGCTATGGTAGAAGATGAGCCGGACCAACATCACGCCGTGTCTACTTCTCTGGAAATTTGTTATGTGAGCTTAATTTCTCGATCCCCATGTCGAAAGAGTTGGAGCCTGCCCCCTATAAATAGGACAAAATAATGGTAATTAATTGTGTCATGGTCGTTGAACTGTTCATGGCAATTCTGATTTAATTAAAAGGACTAATAATAGGGAACAGCATATCCTAATTAATTAAGCAAATATATGTATGGGAGATTTATCATGACCAATAGTTGGGATCGAATCCCACTAGCAGTCCCTCTCAATATTTTTTTTATATATTCAACCAGCATAATGCGGGATTAATTCTTTCGTCATGCATAGAGAACTCGTATCAAAAGCATGTCGCACATCACGAATGTCGTAAAAATGCACGTCATGGTTATTCACTTCTGAAAGTCAAACAAGTGCACCTTCTATGATTAATGAATCATCAAGCCTAAAGTTCTCGTAATAATTACGTACATCATTTTTTTATATATCATCAAGACGTTATACTTTATATGGATTTGGAATATCTTCAAATTCAATATATATTAGAATAAATAGAAGATCTTTAAAATGCGAGTAAGCTAGATCTTCGCAAAGATGCATATATTTTGGAATCTTACTGATTGACCAAATCTAAGTTGAGATCTTTCGCTTTCTAGCAAGTTCTTGGCAAAATACGCAGACAATATTCAATGTACAGAACATATTCTAATTACTTGCAAACATGATTAGTCAAATTTTTGTGCATTTTAATTTAGATTAAAGAAGCATATATAAATAGGGAAGACAAATTAAGTTAAGGACTGGTTATTAATATAGTGGTGGTGGAGCCGAATCAATGTATTGAGTGTAATAATTACTCATGCAACCACGTCAACTTGCATATAAAATATTATATAAGTACTTCTACAGTTCTACATTTTTTTTTTTGTTAAAAAAAAAAAAAAAAAACATGCTTAGAAACATCCGATAAGGGATCAATATTAATTGTTAAAATTTCTTTTTTTGGTCTCATTATCAATTACATACTTCTCCTAATTTTTTTATTTTTTTCTTTTCGGACATTTTTATACTCATGAGTCATGAAATAACCTATAGACATAGTCTTCATTGTTGAGGTCAGAATTCTTATCCGATACGTATATATATAATTCCTAGGATTAATGTATATATCCTTCATGCATGGCCTTTTAAAGAACTTCTACGTACTGTGAATGATATGACAATCGATCTTGTTAAAAAAATTAATACAAGAAGTATTATTCATGGGCAATTTTGTAGCGTTTTACCTCTCGATCGTAAACCGATTTGGAGATATATACATTATACAGGTATTTATGATTCAGGGCTAGGGTGGAGCTCTATGGTCTAGGGCCTAGGCAGCTAGGCTAGCTATTATTATTTTGGGTACTGGGAGAAATTGGCCTTTGCTTCAATTCATGAAATAAATAATCATCAAAGATGCTATTCCTAAAGATCTTACTAGTGAATCAGATGATGATGCAGCAGATAGAGTAAATGATATAGACTATAGAGCAAATTATTGTGCGGATTGATTTATCGTTTTTATTATATTTAATTGGTGATAATTTATGTGGTTATATAATTGCTATAATTATAAATTGGTATTATTATTATTATTATTATTATTATTATATAGATACTTTGAAACAAACAAACATGGAAAGCAAGAAAACTAGGTGGAAAAACTCCTACCATCACTGGGGATGGAGGGGGGGTCTTTACCACTTACAATAGGAAGTGAAGAAAAAGGAAGGGGAGAACTGGGAATGCTACTAGAAAAAGATCTGGTTGCGGCCCAACGTGCCATATGGTGGGTACAGAAGTTTGCACTTCTAGAGATTTTGTGAGCTTTCCAAGAGGAAGAGGCTGAGATGGAGCCAACTGTGTTCATGATGAGAGAAGAAATCATCCAATCTTGAGTGATAGACGGATTATGTAAAGCAGAAATGACAACTTGTGAATCACCTTCCAAAATAAAAAGATTGAGATGATGAGATGAAGCCATCGAGACAGCTAACTTGGTAGCAAGGGCTTCTCCATAATTTAGTTGACAAGGGGGGGAGAGCAAAGAAGCCATATGAATAATTTTTCCTTGTGAATTGCGACAGACCGCAGCTTGGACTGAGAAGGAGCCTCTGATAGCTGTATCAAAATTAATTTTCACCCAGGGATGTGGAGGAGGCTGCCATTTCTCCATAACAATGGGAAGAGAAGGATGCCAAGCATTGAAGTGCTCCATAGTAACCCTATTGATATGCTGAGAGATAAGGCAAACATCAATGCTAATTCCTTCATGATGAGATTTAATTCTGTAAAACCACAGGAGATCACAAGCCACCGCTGTAAAGATCTGAAATTTATGATGATCTGTTGGAGGAATATGCAAGGAAGTCCCTGGAGAAATAATCTGTTGAACCCAATGTGCCATAGTGCTGAAGTTGAAGGCTGAAGAATCTAGAGGCCAAAAGGAATTTCGCCACACAAAGCGGGCAATAATACAGTTGAAAAATAAGTGATGTAGAGAATCATCACCAATTTTACAAAGTGAACAAACTGGTAATCTATTAGGGAAAGGTAATATGGAATTAATTCTGGAGGTTGTAGGAAGGATATTCCAAGTAACTTTCCACAAGAAAAGTCTCAGCCTATCATTTAGTTTTAATTTCCAAAGATGTTTCCAAAATGGTTGGGAAGAAATGACAATCAACTTAGGATGATTAGTAGTTAGGATAGAAAGATAAGCTGAGCTTATTGAAAATTTTCCTGAATTAGCAGAGGAGTCCAGATATAATTAGGTGCGGAAGAAGGAGATATGTGAATTTTGAGAATTTCTTGTGCCGAAAGATCGTCAAACAGGGACAGGATTTTAGAAATATTCCATATAGATGATCCTAGAATTAAAAGATCTGAAATAAACAAAGAGGGTTGCTCCCTATTACTTGGAAATTTCAGGCTAGGTCTGAAATTTGGTAAGGTAGGAATCCAAGAAGTGGTCCATATAGGGAAGTGAGAATTGATAGAAACCTGTAGACATGCTCCAGAGGTGAGGAGTGACTTGCAATGAAGAATACCTTTCCATAACCAAGAAGCATTAGACACCACTGGCGAAGATAAAAAGGTTCCATAATAAATATATTTCTCCCGAAGCTGATTAACCCAAAGACAATCCAGATTGGATAAAAGCTTCCAACCAAGTTTTGTAACCAGAGCTAGATTGACATCATACATATTGCGAATACCCAATCCTCCAAGATGACGAGGAATGCAAATAGAGCCCCAAGATTTGAGCGAGAGATTACGAGATTTTCCTTTACGAAATCCCACAAAAAATCTTTGAAAGATTTATCCAAAGCTGTACAGAAAGATTTTGGAAGAAGGAAGGTACTCATTGTGTATGAAGGGATGGAAGAAGCAGTAACTTTGATGAGTACAGTCCTACCGGCTTGAGATAAAGTTTTGGCTCGCCAGCCTTCAATTTTCCCGAGCACTCTTGTCAAGATATCTTGGAAAGCTTCCTTTCTTGATTTCCCAATGAACAGAGGAAGTCCCAGATATTTTATAACACCCCATATTAATAATAATAATAATAATTAAAACATTTTAAGATTAGATAATAAGTTGCTGAAAAAAAAAAAAAAAAAAAAAAAAAAATCTGGCAGATTAAAGGGTCACGTGGCAAGTTTGTAGCTTCATTTTTTTTTATGGACGTGTTTGATCTGCGTATTCTGCACGTAAGTGGCTTCTTCTTCTCCAAGCAATTTTCTACCGGTCATCTGTTTATAAGGGCTGTGCTTATTTTTTTTCTGCACATCTTACCTTAGCTGAACTAAGAAGCTCTTAATCAAAGAAAATTCTTCAGGTAATTTCTCCTAAGTTTTAGTGCACATTCTTTGTTCTCTAGCTCTTTAATATTTTTGGCTTATACATATTATTATTTATTTATTTCTTTTTCAGTTTTATTTCTATTCTCTCTATGCTCGTGCGTGTTCCAGACCTTATCCTCAAGTTATATATTTTTTTTTTCTTCTTTCCTTTCTTCTTCTTTTCCTTCCTCTCTTCTTCTTTCTTCTCTGCTAGCTTGTTCTTCTTCATTTTCTCTTTGCACCAACTGGAGGGAGACGTGTGTGAGTTGTGGTTGGCCGAGTGAGGGAGGGGAGGAAGAACTTGGGGACCCAGTCGGTGGGCCGACCACCGGACTGGGCGGACGAAGCCGCCGGACCGGCCGGCGACGTCCCTAGTAGCTTTTTCCGGCGATTTTTGCCAGTACCCCTACCTTTGGAAGCCAGATTTTCCATGGGTAAGTGAAATCCTACTACTTTTATATTTTTTTTGGGTTGATTTTTGGATTGATTTGGGAGTTGATTCCTTGGGTAAACCGGTTGAGTTGTGGGAAGTTTCTTAGTTTCAAGATAAAAATTTGGTTTGGTGATTGTGTTCAATGTAGTAGATGGATGAGTTTGAGCTTGGTTATGCACTGTGATTTGTGGTATGGATGTTTTGGTGGAGTATTTTTCTGGATGGGTCTTTGAACGGAGATGAGGCAGTGATGTTTTATTTAGTAGAGTGGATTTTCGTTGTTGAAGGACCAGTTGTGAGGGTGTTATTGGATTCCCTGTTGTTTTGGTGGTTCTAGCCGTGTAGATTTTGGTTCTTGGTGTGTTTTGTTTAGGTTAGTATTAGTTAACTCTGTGTTTGGTGTGTATTTGGGAAGACCCGTGAGTTTGGGGGTTGAATTTGTAGGGTTTTGAGACTTAAGTTTTATTAGTTAATTTATCTCTAAGTTTGGTATTTTTCTGGATTAATTGTGGGATTATTTTGGTTAATTAGATAGAATAAATTTTTTTAAAAGAAAATGTATAAATAAAATGATAGTGTAATTATAAGCTCTAATTTAGATTTTAAGATTATATTAACTATTATAAACGGTTACCTAAACTTCGGAATATCCTCTAAAAAAATTTACTCTTGTGTTTTATTTAGGTATAAGCAACTCTGTCATTAAGGGCTATCAAGGTAAGGGGATACAACACCGCAAAATCCCAACAATATTTTATTTCGAAACTTTTGAGGAAAATGTTGGGAAAATTTTACAAGCATTATATTTTTGTGAAATTTTAAATGCCAAGCTGTTATTTCTCATATGTTTTTATTCATGCAATTTTATGCATTTTTACAATTATGATTAAGAGCATTTTTAAATTATGGATTATGCATAAGAGTATTTCAAAGTTATGATAAAGAGCATTTCAAAGATATGATTACAGAGAATTCCAAAGTATATGACTCTATTCATGAATACAGATTTGGAAGGAAAGAGAATTTAAAGTTAAATTCTGCACATGACTACAGTTATGAAAACGGCTCTTACAGTTTTGAAATAAAGTATACAGTTAAAGCAGAGCCTACAGTATTACAGAAAAACGTTCATGTGCAGTAACTGTTTAACCCTGAGGCACTATTACAGTTAGGATTGGTACCCATAGGGTAGCATGGCAAGCATACCATAAGTTGGTGTGTGCTACCAGCCGAGGTTGGCCTTCACCTAGGGAAGATCCCCAACTCGGAACGACTCTCCCCTGTGACGACAGGTTGAGTCCATAGGTCTGTGTGACAAAAGCCAACGTGCTCCGCTCACGGGTAACAGCGGTTTAGAGTCTATAAAGGGTTAAACCACAGTTAAAGGATAAAAGATAAAATAAATTGAAAGAATTGATTTGATTATTCATGCCATTATTCATGTTTCTTGTTCATCTATTTTTAAGTTCTGTTAATTATACTTATAAATTCTATCTTAATTGCTCATTTTGATATTTTTGTCATTATGCATAATTAATGATTTTATAGCATGTTTTATTTTCCTGGTGTTGATATTTCCTTACTGAGTTGTCGAACTCACCCATTTCCCTTATAACCATTTTCAGATGAAGGTGTATATCATAGTCATGAGGGGAGGAGTACCTGTAGGACTCCTGGTAGTCAGTGACCCACAGATTTGGCCCCATCCGTGGGCAACTTGGACTTACTGTACTGTGGACTAAAAGAAGATGTAGATTTTTGTAAATAGTAGCAGTTTTAATACCTGGGGACTCCTTCATCGACAAGGACTGTGGAGCTGACAGACCACGATTGTACAGTTTTGTTTTTGTATGGAAACTGTACACATTTCAGTCCTTTAACTTAGGTGGTTTTCTAGCAATGTAGGTTGCTAGCTTTTTTATTACCACTTTACTTTTGAGCTGTAAATAACTTTGAACCCCAGTGTAAAATTTTGATACTGCTATCATAGTTAGTATAAATAGTAATACTACTCGTGTCTTGAAACTCTCCGTCTTTATTTACTTATTTAATTATCTTTTAGTTCGCGTTTCCCTTATTTCCCAAAACGGGGGCGTGACATATTTAGCTATTGCTGAAGTAGCTTTAAAAGGAAGAATGCCTTTGATACTGTTGATGGGCGAAGCTGTAGTATTTTTACTGAACAGTATCGAAGATTTAGTAGTATTTACAGCTTGTCCAGACCATTTACAATAGGAATCAATGCAATCTTTTATAGTAGACGCTTCAAACGAGGTAGCTTTACCAAATATAAGAAGATCATCTGCAAACAAAATATGAGTAATGGGGGAACAAGACCGAGCCATTTTAATACCTTTGAGAAGACCAATAGAGAATTGTCTTTGAAGCAGCCTGGAGAACACTTGCGTTCCTAAAATATTTAGGAATGGAGATAAGGGATCACCTTGCCGAAGACCACGGGCCGGAGTGAAAAGACCATAGGGACTACCATTAATGAGAATGGAAAATGAAGGGGAAGTGATGCAGATGCGGATCCAGTTAATCCATGTGGGGTGGAAACCCAACTTAGCCAAGATGGCAAATAGAAAGTTTCATTCCATACGGTCAAAGGCTTTTTCCATATCTATTTTGATAGCCATAAGACCCCCTCGTCCCTTTTTTTTCTTCAAAGTGTGGAGAAGTTCATGAGCAAGAATGGAGTTATCTTGGATATTTCTAGAAGGGACAAAAGCAGATTGGAGAGGGAAAATGAAATGATGTAAGAGAAGTTTAAATCTATTAGCCAAAATTTTAGAAATAATTTTGTAAATGATGTTGCAGAGGCTAATAGGTCGAAAGTGGTTAACAGAAGAAGGTCCTAGTTGTTTGGAAACCAAAGCTATGAAAGTATGATTTTGTTCCTTAAGGAGATGATTTTTCGAAAAGAAATCCCAAACACTGCGGAGAACAACATCTTTAACAATACTCCAATATTTCTTGTAAAACAAAGCTGTAAATCCATCTGAGCCAGGAGCTTTTGTAGATCCAATACTAGAAAGAGCATTAAAAATTTCCAACTCAGAAGGAATGGTACAAAGAGTAACATTTTCATCAGAGGAGATGGAGTTCTCAAAGAGGGATAAAAATTCATCAGGACAAGATGGATGTAAAGAGGGAGGTAAAATGAGAGGAGAAGTAGTTCCCAATATCCGCCCTGTCAGTAATCCAAGCTCCCGTGGGCAACTTGAGAAAATCAATGGAAGTTCTTCTTCTTTTGATAATAGTAGAGACATGGAAAAATCTAGGGGTGGGCAAATTATCCGTCTACCGCCTACCGACCGCTTACCGAACCGAACCGAACCGAACCGCCTACCGACTAATTTCGGTTCGGTAGTCGGTATAAAATTTTATTCCGAAAGCCGGATCGGCAGCCGAACCGAACCGAACCGCCTTTCAAGCGGCAGCCGAACCGAACCGAATGCTATTCCGACCGATTAACCAAACCGACATAAAACGAAACGACGTCGTTTTAGTAAGAACGAAACGTATGATCATTTTTTTTTCCTTTAAAAAAATCAAAACGACGTCGTTTCATTACCCATTTTAACTGAATGTTAACCGACTTAACCGACCGCCTATTAACCGCTTAACCGACTTAACCGAAATAAATTCACCGACTACATTCCGACAAAAGTCGGTTAACCGACCGAATTAACCGACTTAACCGCCTACCGAACCGACGCCCACCCCTAGAAAAATCTAGTATTAAGATCCTTACAGGTGAGCCAGGTTTCTCTAAATTTATTCTTCCAAAAAATCTCTTCTTGAAGATAAAGATCATCCAGAGTTTTTTTGATAGTCCATTCTTCAGTAGAGGTATTAGGATAAGTCTGGGATCTCTGAAGGACATCAAGTTGACTTAACAAGGTGTGGATCCGATGTTGAATATTCCCAAAATAAATAGAATTCCAGACCTTAAGAGCAGCTTTAGTAGATTTCAGTTTCTATGCAAGAATAAAAGAAGAGGTGCCCACAACATTCGGGCGCCAGGCAGAAGCTATAACCTCAGTACAAGAAGGATCTTTAGTCCAAAATTCCTCAAACCTAAAAGGTGTAGGAAGATGGGAGTTGCTAGAGGAAGTATTAAGAAGCATAGCATTATGATCTGAAGCTTGGGCTGGAAGATGCCATACTGAGAATAAAGGGAATAGATGAATCCATTGAGTGGAAGCAACACTACGATTCAGTCTTTCTCTAATAAGATGCCGGTCATGCCTATGATTTGACCAAGTGAAGGGGGAACCAGAGAAACCAAGATCAACCAACCCATGTGAATTCAGAAAATCCCGAAACAGATCATTTGAAGAACAAGCATAAGGCCGACCCCCAAATTTTTCAGATTGGTCCAGAATACTATTAAAGTCTCCAATACATAGCCAAGGCCCATAATAATCAGAATTAATTGAAGCTAAGTAATTCCAGAAATCAGAATTGTTCTTATTGAAAGAGGGGCCATAAACACAAGATAAAATCCAGGGATTGTTGGGGGGGTCAGAGTAACACCATGCAATAATGGTAAATTTATTAGTCACAAAACATTCTAATTCAACACCACTTCACCAAGCCAACAAAAGTCCACCCTTAGAGCCAACAGGGAGAACATGGACTAACGAATAGAAACCAAGACTATGTAAAATATTAGAAGCAACAGAAGGAGATGTTTTAGTTTCAGAAAGGAAAATAACATCAGGAGAATTATTTCTGACCTTAATCCTGAGGCTGCGAATTGCAGAGGGACGGGACAAACCTCTACAATTTCAAGCTAGAGTTTTCATGGCTGGAAGCACAGCAAGAAACCTTGGCAGAAATTTCACACACATAGAAGAAGACCAAGTGTTTCTGATAATGCACAGGGATCAGACTTGTGAAGAAAACTTCAGAGTCTGCGTCAACGTGCTGGAGGGCCGCACAAAGCGGAAAGGACCGCACAGAGAAAATTGCAAAGGGGGAAGATAGGGACAGATCCTAAATTTTCCTTGTCTCTTGAAAAGAGAGAAGGGGGGATTTGGGAGAGAAGTTATTGAAAGGTGAAGATGGTGTATCAGATTTACCGGAGGTGGAAGAGGAAATTTTAAAAGGGGGAAGATAGGTACAAAAACCTAATTTTTCCTTAACTCGTTTGTAGAGAAAAGGCAGAGGTTCTCTCTCTAGGAGAGCAAATTTTTTTTTTTGGTATAATTATTGAAAACACCTTTTCACCCTTCTCTAGGGATTGTTTGGGGTCAATTGGGATTTTTCATATTGGAACCTCATAATAAATCAAACAATTAATATATTTAATTTGCCCACCCCATAGTGATAGTACATATATAGAGGAAAGACGTCTTTTGATCTATATATACTTAGCTCATAACCCGCACAATGCGCGAGATTATTAATTATAATTTAATTTTGAAACTTAAAAAAACATCTCTATTACACATAGAACATTGCATAAATATATAAATCACATAAAATTTTACTATAAAAAAAAATCATAATTTTTGTTTTAAACTATATAAATTAAAACATTTAAAATATTCTTAGATGTGTAGATTAATAGTAAGAATCTCTGATATTGTTAGTGTGATACGTATTACGTTTTTTTTTTTTTTTTTTTTTTAGTGTGTACCACGTAAGACTTTGTGTACAAAGTGTGTGCAATAAACATTTTACTAAATTAAACACATGTTAAAAATTTTGTTCCCATAGGTGTAGTTTAGAATGAAAAATGAGTTTGAAGAAAAATAGTAAGAAGAAAACCATGATTTTGATTACCAAAGCATAAAATAGAAAATTAGCAAGAATTTTTTATATCATCGGTGTGATACCTATTATATTTCAATCGATCCTATATAATTCTGAACATTCGAAAAGGCAAATGAACGAAAGAAAAAGAAAAATGATGAGTTCACGCCACGTGTCACAATTTTTGGCCAACTATAAGTTGGAACTCGGCTTTTATATATATGATAAGGAAAAGTTTTTAATTTTAAATTTTTTTAAAAAACATTCACCACTTAATGCTATAATGCGAAAAAATCTTTATTTTGGTCTCATAAAGATTCACACCCATGATGTTTTCATTTAATCACAATAAATTTATTAAAATCATGACAAAACCGATTCAACCTTTAAAATTCACCGATTTTTTACTTAAAAGACAGGTTCAGTGTTTAAAAATGATGAGTTCACGTACGCCACGTGTCACAATTCAAAGCCATCTCTAAGTTAAAACTCGGTTCATATATATATGATGACTTGCACTTATGGACATGCATTTTAATCTCTTGCATACGTCCCAGATGATTTGTGATTGATTTTGTGATCATCCACCAATTGTAATTAATACCCACAAAAAATATATATATTTGAAAAAAATGTTCTTGGGGAGCTATAAATATAATCTCTTTGAAACAGACCCCAGGTTAGAATTGGGGAATTTGTAATGAGTGATGGGCTGGGTAGAATATCACATATTAATTATACATATTACTTCATATATATAGTACAA
This sequence comes from Alnus rubra, assembly GCA_028654335.1. NCBI lineage: Eukaryota > Viridiplantae > Streptophyta > Magnoliopsida > Fagales > Betulaceae > Alnus > Alnus rubra. Next base: position 715,267 of record JAJPGS010001186.1, read on the forward strand.
CTGGTTTTAACTTTTAACTTGTACAAAAGAACGTGAATGGGATGTAATATGGCGTAAGTAGTGGGTTACTTAATTAACAATTACGCATGCAACTAACAACTCTTTTACAAGACCAAGAAAATTCAAAGAATCGCGCGCAAGAAAACAAAAAATAAAATAAATCACTTATAGAGTGTTTCTTATTAAAAATATAAAAGTGGTGGTCAAGCCATCCCTAGCTATTACGCTTTAATCGAAATAGGGTCACAGTCTTGAAAGAAAAAAGTACAAAATTACCCTAATACAACTTGGTCGAACTAGACACAGAGGACATTGCACGATAAAAACATCTTAAACAATCTCAAAAGGGCGGTCCTCATCAGTTTGGTCGACCAAACTTCGACCGAGTTATCGACTGAACTTCGTGAAACATACTTTTGTGTTTCTATTGATTGGCATTTTTTACCTGCTAGTAAACATTGAAATTATAAAATTCTCATAAAATATGAATTTGTTACCCTTTTGAGCAAACTTTCCCGGCCACTCTATCAAGATTGTTTTCATTTGATATTGGAATCACAGTATATGACAGTTTTAGTAGAATTGATCTGCTACTAAACTGGCGTGCATATATATATATGAGTACTGAAGCTGTAACTCCTGCTGCTACTTTTGTGTATAATTCTTCTACCTCCTCTTCTTTCCCTATTCATTTGGTGGTTAATTAAACATGCATGACCGAGAAAAAAGGAATACTAGTGATGAAAAGTAGAAAATTTCACCATCAGTTTCAGCTCTAAGCCTCTAATTAATTTCTGAACGAAAAACTCAATTCCTTTTTTTGGCATGACAATTTGCATGCATGATTATGGCCCTCTTTATCTTCATTATGGGCATAGGGTTGTCTATAATGCAGAAATTGCTCCATTCAAGCCAGAGTATCCAGTGTAATTCCTCAGGATATATGTATATGGCACCAGCTAGGTCAGATAATTATTAGAGATGGGAAAGAAGAGCTGCAATGGGGTATTGATTGTACCAGGGGGAAGAGCGTGTAGGTTATTATGTGAAGCTTAATTACCTGGTCAGCTTATATCTATGCAGTCAATTAATTCTGATATGATATCATTTATTACGTACGATTTCAGAACGCACTGATTATACATAATATCTCAAAAGGACTAATCCCCTCATTGGGTCTCTTTTGTTAGTACTAGGATGCTATACATTTGAAAGTAAAACCACCTAACAGAATTACACGAGGATAACTAAGTTAAATACAAGAGGATAATTCACGTATCTATCCTTCCTCTAATATTGAATTCAAATGAGTTCCATGATCTGAGGACACTATCATGTTGTTGAGGACCAACTCTTTTGTTGCTGATGTGCTGTCGTGGACCAAGTCTTCTAATGTATTGTTGAGCTGTTTGTTATGTAGAGACATATGTGGTGAAGTGTTAGATGTAAAGATGGAGTCTTGAGTGGCAGCTGAACTGATTGGATGAGGTTCACTAACATCTTTTTGCTCGTTTAACTGCATGTTATAAGACGGGCAAATCCCTGAGTACCAGAGCTTACAACATATAACAGAGACTCAAGTGCTTGAAGTACTGTATCGCTTTAGGGTCGCACTGTTTCGTACTAATTTGTAGTTTGCATAGAGCACTCAGTTCATTCAGGATGATGTTGCTTGTATACATCTTGTACGAGGAAATGGATTTTTTTTTTTTTTTTTTTAAATTTAATCACGCAAACCTTTAATCGATTTAGAATTTAAAGATTATTGCGTTGAGTAGTACTTACAATTAATGTCAAGAATACTAAGAGAGCCTCTTCCTCCATATGAACTTTTTTGTCTATACTAGAGAAAGCGCTTCTTGACTAATCTAAAAGCTACTCCATTTACATCCCTTCTAACTTAATTCACCCTCAGCCATAACGGTAATCTATTAAGCATTGCAAGAGGATTGAAAGCGTGTAGTTCAAAGATAGTCTCCAATATTTACCTTCACAAATAACGAACTACCTTAAAATAAAAATATATGCTCAACAACAATGATCTATCGAGTTTGGTGGATTAGATAAACAAAGTGATTACAACAAACTAGCTAGGATGTGTTAAGTAGCGTGCTGCTGATCATGAAATTGAATAAAATGAAATTGATAAGGCCAGGGAGATGGAGTACGTACACTGCTGATGCAGTTAAGTAGCGTGCTCTCAAATTATGATTTTGGAAGTTGTTATCGAATCCGATAATTAATTAAGCAAGAATTTGACGTCTAGCAGAACTAAGAATATTGTTCTGATCGACAACGTGGGAAAGTAAACGTAAAATTATGGATTGAAGGTTGTAAGGTAATTCAATGTGAGGGAAAGGTTTCGAATAGGATAGAGAAAGGTTTACCATGCAAGTTTCATATCAATTCAAATAACTTTGAAAATACTGAAATCTTATTCAAATTCAAAGTAATAAACTAAGCCAACAAGCCGGGCTTAAATAGCTCAGGAAAATCATATTTTGCCAAAAACGGGAAAACTCTAATTATTATATAAAATCAAAATACGAATCAAAATAAGGAATATTCTTCAAAAACCTGGCGAAATCCGGCTATAAAATCTTTATTAAAACATAAACTAAAGTATTTCCTCAAATGACAAAAAATAACTTAAAACACTGATTCGAAGGGAAAAACAATGAATTTGAAGCTTGAAAAAGAAGCTCAATTAGCAAAGCTGGGGATCGAAATGTGCGCACCAAGAAGAGCTTTTTGGATTTGGGTCTTTTGCGCAATTATGATACTCATAGCAAAAGTTATGCCTATTGTACAATTCATTGTGCAATATTGCCCAAATTACACTAAATTTTGCCGATTTTTTTTTTTCATTCTTGCTCTGAAATTTTCTGTCAGGAGATTCCAGTGCCATCAACTCAGTATTTGACGATTCTCCTGCATTAGAATTATTTGGTAGCCATTATAAGTTCTGTAAAAGCAACTGTCAAATATATGGATTAGTTTTGACATAATAATATGAATATAATTTCATATATATATAAATCTAATTTTTTTAATATGAATACCGTACCCTTCTTGAACACTAAATTTTGAGGAAAAATACTTGTCATAAAAGGGGGCGTAAAGGAAGCCATTTTAATTTCTCTCGTGGATTGCTGCAAAAATTGTATTTTCTTCCTACAAAACTGGATTCCGCTATCATTTTGTGCTCTACATTTACTAAAATCAAGCATTTGTAAGTTTAAACCACAGTAAGATCGAATTGAACAAGATGAAAATAAAAATAGGGTAGAGATATATAACTTGCATTTTACAAGAAAATAATCTTGAATCTAGCATATAGATATATAGCTGTACGTTGATGATGGCTTCAATTCGATCAGGAAAGAAAACCTATATATATATTATATATATGCAAAGAAGCATACAAGAGTGATATTGGTTCAGGCTCGTCTTAGAGCTTTTGATGTAACATTATAGATCTAGAAGATGAGCCGAACCAATACCACACCATGTCTACTTCCCAGGAAAACACTTCTTAGAGCTTCTTCCCCATGTTTGGAGAGCTGAAGCATACCCCCTATATATAGAATTAAGGACTATAATATCTAACGTATTGCTACTCATATTCATTTAACTGTATACCCCTGATGATCATTACAAAGGACTAATCATAAGAAAAGAGCATTATACCTGGCATAATATGGACATGCAATAATAATCATGGTCAGTATATATTTAGGAATCCCAATAGCTTGCAATCCCTTTTATTTGTTTATAAATAATCTAGCTCTGCATGCATGGTGAAAATTATTTACTCTACCCTCGATCGTCATGGCTGGTCAACCACCTTGGATACTACAGCAGTATGTCGCGGCATGCACGGTGCATGGTGATTGAATCTCTTACTCAAATAGTTAAGAGGCACCCCTTAGTTTCGGTTAACGGAACATCAGGCCGAAAAGTGTTGCTAATAATTCGTTTTCACGTGTTGGTCGGGTTTAGGTCATGAAGAGTATAAATATAAGATTATATAGGTGATTAACTCTAATTTAATCAATTTAATTAAATGAGTTAGATCTCTCAACCATAACCTGATAATTTCGTATTGATATAGTTCACGGGTCGTGTCGAAACATGGATATAAGACTATATATATATATATATATATATATATATATATATATATATATATGTTAACTCTAACCCAACCTATTTAATTATGCGGTTCAGGTCCTTCAACCATAACGTACCCACTAATTTCTTATTAAGTTTGTGTCGAGTTTACTGCTGCATGTAAAAAGTTGCTAGCCCTAACGAAAAGTCTTTACAATAATAACATGATGTGCTCTGCATGAAATTGTTACAGTAATTTTATGAAAAGAAGTAGACAATTAGTCATTTTCAGTTAGTTATTCAATAGAAAATTCTATAAATGTGTAATAGATATTTAAATGCGAGTAAGATCTTGGCAAATATGCGTATATTTTGTAATCTTACCAGCTGACCAAATCGATGTCGAGATTGCAAGGAAATTGATTAGGTTCAATGTATGGAACATATTCTACTTAAGCGTCTTTTGCAAAATTAGTAAGATGGAACCCTGCCCTTTGTACATAAATTGGATTAAATATTGGAAAGCATAAAAGTAAGAGGAATAAAGTTAAGCATAGGATTGGTTACTCCAAGCAGCAAGGTATATAGCCATATATGAATGGACTAGATCACGTTGTGGATACAAATTCCACCATTTGCAGCCAAAAGTAAAAATAAAATAATAATGCAAAAATTGGTATAGTAATATTTTTAAGATGGACGTGTCTGATATATGTAGTTTCAAAACTTGGTTGGTCAATTCATGAAGAAAATGTGACAACTTTTAATGCATATATATATATATATATATATGTTATCTTATATAGTGACAAATATTGGGCTTAGTTAGAGACATCGCCAACACAAATGAGAATATTGTAAAGTTACTTTTATTTGTATATATTTTGCAGCATTATCTTTAAAATCCTAATTCCTTTAATAATTTCTCAACTACAAACTCCGAGCCTTACAAGTTACAAGAGTTGATGATCAATCAGTTAAAAAAATCGATATCTATACTTTCTCAAACATGAAGGAACATGAGTTATTTGCTTGTCATCTGTTTTAGTAACCACACATGAATTAGTCATTTTTTTTCAAGATTAGCATTTTACAATTTTCCATATATATTTTGCTGTTAATTTTTGTTTCTTGTAACTTGAGTAAAGAACTCAAAAACTATATATCCATTGAAAAATTAATGTCCAGTAAATAAGATTGATCAGAAAGAGCAGACGTAATTAAGCAAGAAATTATTCAAGTAGTGTGAGTAATGGTGAAAGCATTCAAGAGTAGAGTGATATTGCTTAAGAATACATTAAAATTTTATTGCATATTCTTTTTTCTTTTCTTTTCTTTTCTTTTCTTTTTTCTAATTGAGTAGGGGAAAGGGGCTACGGGGGAAGATCTTTCTAACTCTTGATCCTGATGGAAGAGAGATTGAGAGAACCTATGGAAATGCTTCCAAATACAAGATAAGAAGCGGCTCATTTAGCTAAAGCATGTGCATGATAATTGGCACATCGATATACTTTCAAAGCATTATTGCTTTGGAAGGGAATAAACTTAAACTAATATCAAAAACTAAATTAAAAAAGTTTCATAAGGAGAAAAGTTCAAGAGAATTAATCGCAAGAATAACTAAAAGAGCATCCCCTCAATACTAAAATGATCAAAACCCGAAGATAAAGCCAACCGAGAAGCAAGAAGGGCTGCAGAAACTTCACCAACAAAAATATCCATAGAATAAATGTAATCTTTGAGTAGCAGCCATAATAATATTACCAGAAGAATCATTAATGACAGCAACAACTACAGCAAAAGAGTTCCTCCCAGCCACATCAAAATTCCCTTTAATACCATTTGCAATTACGTACATATTCAATTACAAGTTAAATATTATCATTTGCAATAGAAGCGTGCGTGGTACCCGCAATATTCCAACTCGATCATGATTTTCATGATCAGCTGCTTTTGTGATCCGTGTGGTTTGTCAACTCATCATTCACAATAATTTGTAAGTCTTTCCGGATAAAAATATCTATGGTGTCTCAAACATTTATCCCAAGAATTAATTTATAATCCATTATGATCAATGGGAAATTTCATTTTAGCACTATACGTACCCATGAGTATTTTTTTTTATTCAAGTGATAATAAAGGTTCCTTTTCTATTCCTTGTGCAATATTGGGGGATGTTGAGAGCCTGAGCCGTTTTTTTCTTTTTGGACAGATATTTCTTTCAAATTACATTTTTTTTTTAAAAAAAAATGGACTAGCTAGCTTAAATTTTCTATAAACTGGTTTATTAGAAATTTTAGTCCAATCTTTCTTTCATGCTAGTTCTCTAGCAGAATTTGGCATTCCCTAATTGGAAGGTGTGATTTGCCTTGTGCTCAGGGCCGGTTCAATATTTAGGTAGGCTACTTAGGCTATTGCATATATAAGGCCCCCAAATAAAAGAGGGAAGAAAAAGGGCCTCAAAAATAAGAAGAATAAGTCCCTAAATATTAGCTCCTAAAAATTGTGAGTATATTTTGTCTTTTTTTTTTTCTTTTTTTTTTTTAGGAGTTTCAACACTTTATAGCCTATATATTCTCTCTATGACAGGTTTGTATTTTGGCCGTTCATTTCTACTCGTGTGGGGGATATAGTCTACCACTAAAACAAAATAAAAGCTTAATTAGTAAAACGAAAAGAATAGATTGTAAAGAAAAAAAAATATAAATAATAATTAATTTTATATATATAAAAAAGGTCTTACTTAAAAATATCGCCCTAAGCTTCAAAATTTATGAAGCCTATCCTACTTGTGCTTATTCTTGCTGGTGAGTAATATTAACGTTATTTGCCACACTATATATATATATATATATATATATATATATATATATATATATATATATATATGTAAGTACTATTCTATTATGCTGATGTGACATGGTCAATTCATTACTAGATTGGTTTTTTTTTTCTTTTTTTTTTGTCAATAATTGATCTAAGAGTGGATTGGCAATACCACATCAACATGATGAGATAGTTGTACGATGATAGCATTACTCTTTGCTGGGAGGATCTGTTTCAAGATGTTGATCGATACAGTTTAAAAGCAACTATCTCGATCTGGGACCTTATAGTTAAACTCATACTGGGTGCAAGTGATTAGAATATCATAATTAGAGTCAAAACGGCTATGAAGAAGAAAACAATACAAAGGAGCAAACCCCATAAAGCAGCCCACTCCCAAAAGGAGTACTGGAGACTAAAAACACATAACACAAGAAAGAATAGCAACCCGGTCTAATTAGGTTTTTAAGATATTAAAAAACAAAAAAAAAAATCCCACAATCTCAGCAACCATCTATTCTCATGGGAGGGGTACGTACGTATATGCTATCCATGGGATTGAATCTCATCCTAACTCATAAAATAATATCATGGAGGACATTGGTAGCTAGCGCTCTAAATCTCCTAAAGTATATGTTAGGTTTTATATTTGTGTTGCCAAATTCAAGTGTTAAAACAAGAGCTTTTTTTGGGTCACATGTAGTAGTACTTGAGTTAGGGTTGAATATAGTTCAAGAATTCAAATTTATGAATGCGCACAGTTAAGTAAAAATTAGTTGGAGTAAAACTATTATTAAATCTTTTGTTTCCCAGATCATATAAAAGGCAAGTTTGGTGGTGTTGGAAAGCTAATTCATGAAGTTCATTGTTTATTAAAAATTAAAATGAGTTGTCAACAAAAGTTTGAAAATCTAATCCATAAAGTACGACCAAACTTCGATTGATGTTGGATCAATCAAACTTGTGCATAAAGTCAAGTACTAAAACCCAAGAAGTACGATTGAACTGGGTTGATGTTAGATCGATCGAAGTTGCAACAGACAATTTTTATTTAAAACCGACTTACCTTATTAAACACAGGTTTTACCCTACTTATTTAAAGCATACTCTGCACCATTTTCAATGTGAGAGAGGCTGTTCTTCTGAATACTTTGGAGGGAGATTCTAAACCTTTGTGCCTAAATTGAAACCTCTCTTTTGTTCTCTTTGTCACCATTAAACCACAAAAAGAAAACCTTTAATTTAGTAGCTGGAGTTTTGGGCTGCAGCAAGCGAGCGAGTTCGTGGAGGAGATTCGGGATAATATCAAAAATCAGAAGTTTTGGAGGCACTGGGGTAAGAGAAAAATGGGTCATTTGCTGGGTTACAGCTAACATGTGTCTAGACTACAAATGTTTTATGAGTATAGATTGGTTAAACAATTTTTTTTCTTCTAGCTAGTAGACTTCCTTTGGGGTTTGTTGGGCAAAGTGATTTTTCTTTTGAATAATTCTTTAAAAGTTTCTACTTCATTACCAAAATTGTTTTATTGTACTTGCTTATTATTTGAATTTTGGTAACATAATACCTGGCGTTTGGTTTGATTAATTGTTGTTCAATTGATAATTGGAACTGTGCGATAAAATTGAGATATTTCCCATATTGTTATAAATTGGGGTCAAGTATATATATTCTATTGTTCCGATCCTCCCCTTCCAAGTACAATATACAAAGATAGTAAGCTTTAGCTTAAGAATCATACATAACAGAGAACTGTAATGAAAATTCCTAGTCGATTCATTAATGCATTATGTCCTCTAATTAGCTACGTTGGTCCCAGGCCAAGTTCCATTTATCATGCACAGAGAGAACCCTAGACTTGGTCCGATCGAGAAGGTGCGTGAGAAGAACAAATTGGTTGAGGTCTTCTAGGTGAAGATTGCAAAGAGCACATTGATTTGTCTGCTGGATGCATGCCTTGGGCATGCAAGCCGTTCGTCTTGGAATTGCTAGCCAAAGAATCATGTTGCCATGGGTCCATTAGATTTCACCTTATCACTAAGCGCGGCATTAAGCTTGAGATTAGCGGGATGGCCGGAACTAATAATTGTCTTAATTCCCACTCAAAGGAGGTGGCTAATTAATTAGGTGCCATTTCCAATTCATGCCTTCAATGATGGTCTCCACTTTGGCCACCTCACCTAAGGACACGTACGTTAGTTATAATATCTACGCGATACTCTAAAAGGACTAATTACAATTGAAGATCTCGCGCGTTAATCACTTGTACATTTGATGCAGTACGTCCAGTATATGTCACGGCTGTAACAGGCTTTTGTGATAAATTAAAAAAAATAAAAAATAGAACAGTTGAAGTGAAAAATAGAAATCTGACAAATTTCTGCATTATCTCTAAAGTATATATGAAGCCATTGATGGTAGGTATTGACTTTAATTAGATTATTAATGCCCACAAGTTTTTTTTTTTTTGAAGTCCAGATCATGTTATTTAATTTCCAGACGAAGGAAAACATATATAGAATGATCAAATTAATGGCTGATGCGATATATATGCATAAGTTCAGAACACCACGTTAATTAATTTATGTAACCATAAAAAAGGAGTCAAGGACGACAGAAGAGCAGTACTACTTATCAACAGATTTTCGCTTGAGGCCGTACTTACCAACTACAAGTGCTGACAGCTAGCACACTGCTAGCTATTGCTTTTCAGTCAAGCAGAAAGAAACAACTCCATGAAGCTCGCTCACCTTCAAAGTGAATAACGCATAATTAACGTACAACTGCAAGACATTAATTTATTTCTCTTCTTTATCTATTAATTATATATGATCCTTCACCAATGATTATTTATGCGGTTTAACTTAACCAATGGGCTGAAGCGAGCAACATAATATTAGAATTAATTAAAGTTTAATGAGTAAATGACTAGAGAGATCAACTGTCTATCCTTTTGTGCTCTTACTTCACTAAAATCAAGCTAGCTTTGGTAAATTTACAACCACAATAAGAACAAGATGAAAATAAAATAGGATCGATATATAGAGAGTACTCGTATTTTGAAAAAGGAATATTCTAGCTTGGATGATCAGACAGAAGCTGTTGACGATATATATATGGCTTCAATTCAGGAAAGAAAAGCTAGCTATGCATGCAAAGAAGCATACAAGAGTGATATTGGTTCCCGCTCATCTTAATTAGAGCTTTTTATGACATTAGAAGATGAGCCGAACCAATAACACGCCATGTCTACTTCCCCGGAACTCACTTCTAGCTTAGATCGAGCTTTCTCCCTCATGTTTGGAGAGTTGAAGCCCTAGCTACTCCCTTTATATAGGATTGATAATCGATAGAGAGTACTGCAGGTGGTCATATTCATTAATTTAACTGTATATATATCGCTTGTTACAAAGGACTAATTAATCGTATCGAGAAAGAGCATTATACTATAAGCATATGGGACAATATTTATCAAGATCAGTATTTAGGAATCCCACTAGCTAGTATCCCTTTTATAGTTTATAATATATAAGTACCTGCATGATGTACGTAGGACGGAAGTTACTAATGTTTTTCCTGAAAATGAAAATAGAAAAAAATGTTAAAATAATATTGTAGTGGTGCCGTTTGATTAGAATTTTACCCGTTTTTAGACAATAAAAGTACAAAAGATAAGATCGACTTGATCGTCAAGCCGGAATTTTTTATTTTATTTTTCTTATTTACAATTAAGACTTTATTTCATTTCTTAATTACTAGGACTAGATTTGCTTTATTTATTTATTTTCCTTATAACTAGGATTATATTTACTTTCACTGCTAGGAATAGGTTTATGTACGAGTATTTTCTTTTCTTACTAGTATTAGGTTAATTTACTTTTACTACTAGGAATAATTTACTTTCTCTATAAGCATTTCTTTACTATTTATAAGTGAGTTTGCAATGTAATAAAAAAATAAAATAAAAAATAAAAAACCCTTGAATTGTTATTAAATCAGAAAATTTTCTGAAACACTTTGCAGAGTTTAACGTTAATTCTTTTAGCCTGTACGTCGACTTGTTTTATCTTTTAATCAGAAAATACACACTTTTAATTATTGTTATCAAGTCTTCCACTACTGCATGATGGAGCGCTAGCGCAATATTATTTACTCTTCCTTATAGTCATGCATGCATCAGGTGAAGTAGCTAGCTAGCTAGGATGCTATTGCAGAATATCGCAAGCGCCATGGTTATTGAATCTTTGAGTCAAATAGTAAGCTGCTAGATATAGTTAATGAAACATCAAGCCAATGGTCCTTGATACAAATATTTTGTAATCTTACCAGTTGACCAAATCAATGTCGACATTGCAACGAAATCGATTAAGTTCAATGTATGGAACATATTCTAATTAATTAAATTAAGTGCAGATCCTCTGCAGAATTAGTTTAATGGGAAGTTTCCTTAAAAAATAAAATTAATGATGGAAAATTAAAGCTCCTTCCCTTTGTACATAAAAGTCGATTAATTATAATATTGGAAAGCAATAAAAATAAGAGGCATAAAGTTATATAAGGATAGGATTGGCCTGTTACTCACAAGTGTTCCAACTTGGCACTTATAACCTATATATAGCGCCCTTGACTAGAGTCACTAGACGTCGTTCTAGCTGGTTACAGATTCCACCATTTGCAACCAAAATTAAAATAAATATATTCTGTTTCAAAAATAATCTCAGTTGCTTGCAGGCTGATATATATATTCTGTTTCAAAACTTGGTCAATTTGTGAAAAAACTTTGATAAAACTTTCAGTGCATGTATTATATGTCTTGTTTAGTGAACAAATGGGCTTAATTAGAAACATCCAAGCTAGCAACTGAGATTATTTTTTTATTTCCATTTTGCTACATTATATTTTGAAATCCTCATTCCTTAATCTATTAATTTGGCAACTGTTCAAAAGATCTAAATCATATAATCCCTTGTAACTTATATATAAATCCTAGTTCATAGTTAGTGATGAAATGTAATTTGGTGTTTCATCTAACACTACAAAAAAAAGATGTAATTAGCCGCGTGTCTACAGTAACTATTACTGTAGACACGCGGCCAACTAGCCACGTGTCTTAATGACAACGTGGCAGAGTGTTTACGAAAAATAATTAGCCGTGTGTATTTTGTACACGCGTGCAATTGGCCGCGTGTATTTTGTACACCCGTCCAATTGGCCGCGTTTATTTTTTACACGCGGCCAATTGGCCGCGTGTATTTTTCACACGTGGCCAATTCTAATTTTCCTACTTTTATTTTTTTCTTCTGCAACCGCCGCCTTCTTTGACTTTTCTTATCCTTTATTTTTTGTTTTTTTTTCTCCCTTCGACGATAATGGATGGACGGCCCATTCAATATTTTTTTTTTTTTTTTAAGTGGCGACGTGGCTTTGAGCCACGTTGCCACTGGTCCAGGTGCTCCGCGCGGCACCTGGCCACACATTTCGAACAAAAAAAAATAAAATTATTAATATTAACATTTCGAACGATAATGGGTGGACGGTACAGTTTCTCTCTCTCTCTCTCTCCAGTCCGGTTTGTAATATTAAAACTCCTCAGTTTCTCTCTCTCTCTCCAGTCCTCCGATTCAGTTCTCTTATCCAAAAGTATATATGCGTTGAAATGGAGTTCACCGAAGATCTCGGTGAACGAAGGCTGTTCAATGGGTTTTTCAGGCTTAATTTGGTTCCATGAAGATAGGGATTCAAGCAGCGTTGTTGGGTTTTCAGGCAATGGGTTTTCGAAGATGTGTTGAAGGCTTCCACAGGCAGCCATAGCTGCTGCTGCTGCTTGAGAGAAAAGAAGAGCAAAAAAAGGTTGATGAGTATTGGTTATTTTTGTAGTTTTGGCTTTTTTAATCTAATTTCCGGCGACTGTATTTATTTTGTTGGTGATTTGCGCCAGAATGAAAGGACTGGCCGGATTTGTTGGTGATTTTTGTAGTTTTGGCTTTTTAAATCTAATTTCCGACAACTGTATTTATTTTGTTGGTGATTTTTTTTGGTGATTTTTTACTGTTTTGTTGGTATTTTGGGCCAAAATGAATTTAGATAAATGTCTTGGATTTTGTTGGTGATTTTAATTTTGGTGTTTTGTTGGTAGTTGTTTGGCAAGAATGAAACTAGATCCGGCCAGTTTCTTGGTTTTCGTTGCCGGCCTCAAAGAAGTTTCCGTCAAGGGGAGAAAAATACACGTGGTTGTTCTAGCGAAAGAAAATACCGGTGAAAAAAAAAAAAAAAAAAAAAGACTTCTTCTCTTTTTTTTAAAAAAAAAAAAGTGAAGCAATTAGCCACGTGTACTACAGTACACGTGGCCAACTGTTAGCCGCGTGTACTGTAGTACACGTGGCCAAGTGGCCACGAATATTTAAGTACACACGGCAAACTGTTAGCCGCGTGTACTGTAGTACACGTGGCTAACTGTCAACCACGTGTATTTTAATACACGTGGCCACTTGGACATGTGTATTAAAATACACGTGGCGAAATGTGCATTTAGTGACACCCGGATTCACCACGTGTTTTCACATGGCCACTTGCACGTGGCCAACAGTTCACCACGTGTACAGTGACCGTACACGTGGCGAAATGCAAGTGGCGAAAAACAATTTTTTTTTACTATACCATGTCAATCATGATGATATATATCTTCATCATTGAAGTTTAGACTTTTGATTGATACATTAGTGTATTTGGAATACACTGAACTGGACCATGTGATCAGTTGTTATTCTAGAAATTACAATCAACAAAATAACTTGAACTTACGACTGCTTATAGCATTGACTCTCAATTCTGAAAAGAATGTGAACTCAATAGTAAAGTATATGTTACTTAATTTAATTCATTTAGGAGTAAGATCTTCTATTGCCAATATATATCTCAATGAATTGGGTGATCATATGTACGCATATAGTATAGTGGGAACAGGAGTACTACTCCACTACATAAAATCCATAATCTCTTTGTGAGATTGGAAATATATATATCCGTGAGATAAATTAAATGGAAATTGATTATTCAAAGTCTTGGGCTTGAGCATTTTAGTAAGACGTTACTAAAATAAAATTTACTAGGACCATTAGAGCTAGGTTTATTTGTCTCTTAGGTCCTTTCTCAAGTTAATATTCTCATCATTTAGGGCTTGGCCGGCCGATTTGCACTAGAAAAATACTCCTAGGGGCGTGCAGCACGCTTAGAAATAGAGAAAAACTTGGCCACAAAGTGAAAATCAGTATTTAGGAATCCCACTAGCTAGCTAGTAATATATATTCCTTAGTCATGACACGTGAACTAGCTAGGATGCTATTGCAGAATGTCGCGCGCGGCACCATGGTTTGTGAATCTTTGGGAGTCAAATAGTTAAAGATGCACCTACATTAATGGTTAATGAAACATCGAGAGAAAGGTCCTTGAAGATGCAAATATATATATATATTAAATACTTAATTGCTAGTAAGATCTTGGCGCTCAAAGATGCAAATATTTTGTAATCTTACGAGTTGACCAAATCAATGTCCGGATTGCAAGGAAATTGATTAAGTTCAATGTATGGAACATATTCTATATAACTAAATTAGGCATCTATAATTTAATTTTGCAGAATTGGTTTGATGGAAAGTTAAAGGTCCTTCCCTAATTGGTACATAAATTGGATTAAATATATATAGCATTGGAAAGCATAAAAGTAGGAGGCATAAAGTTAAGGATTGGATTGGTTACTCCCAAGTGTTCTAACTTGCAATGGGCTTGTGACTAGGGTCGACAGAGTCAGACATTTGGTTGGAAGGGGGTAAAAAAAAAAATTAAAATATGTGGTCAAAGTATAAATGCAAAATCTACTGTGTGTGTTTGGTATCTATTCATCTTCAAGTTTCAACGCCTTCTTGAGTCTCTTCTGTGTTTGAGAAAAAAAAAATGCATATTTTTTACAATATCTTTCTTATTTCTTTTTTCTTTCTTCATAATTTTATACTACATTATCTACAATACAAACCAATATTTCATTTCATTCAACAAGAAATATCAGTCACAATAAATAAAACACTCCAAAACCCCATCAGCCACCTACTAATAGAAGATGGCTATATACCATCCAAGGAATTTATCCTAACTCTAACATTGAAGATAATTTCTGAGATGTTAGGTTTTTAGTGTGTTGACAAATTCATGCCTTAAACACATGGTATTTGAGTAATTGGGTTGTAATGTTTAGGTTTTGAGTTTTCGTTGAGTCGGTGTAAAAGTTGGTTCAAGGCATAAAGAATTCAAGACATAATTCAATACTTTGATCAATGCACAATCAACTTCTCTCAACCTAACTAGTGTGACATGGGTTTTTTTCAATTCTTGAGAGTTCTATCGACACTTTGATTGATGTTTAATCGAAAGAAGTAGTGCATTAAGATGATACATATACATAAGAGTTGCATCGACACGATCAATGTTGAATTGATTGAATGTGTACATCAAGTGGAATATTGAAACCTAAAATTTTGATGGAGCGAACTTGCAACAGCCTGTTTTTTCTTTGGAAAAAATACATTTTATCCTTCCAAAGTTTAACCATTTTTTTACTTTTACCTCTAATGTTTAAAAAGCTGCAATGTACCCAACAAAGTTTTTGAATTTTTCAATATAAGAACTATGTTAATTATTTTTGTCTTCTTTAACATAAATTATGAAAAAGACTTTAATGAGAAAATAATAAGAAAAAAAAAAACAAAGGGTGCCGAAAACACCCCTAAACCCTTTGGGGGTGGTTCGGCCACCCCTATTTGTCCACCCCCATTTGGCCGGAATGAGGGTGGCGAGCTACCCCCATGGCCCATAGGGGTGGCCGTAGCCACTCCTTTTTTTATTTTTATTTTTAAATGAAGGCATTTAGGAAATTAAAACATGTATATGGGGCAATTTTAAAAATTTTGTATAAAAAAATGCAT
This sequence comes from Alnus rubra, assembly GCA_028654335.1. Classification (NCBI taxonomy): domain Eukaryota; kingdom Viridiplantae; phylum Streptophyta; class Magnoliopsida; order Fagales; family Betulaceae; genus Alnus; species Alnus rubra. The sequence continues at coordinate 731,181 of JAJPGS010001186.1, forward strand.
GTGCGGCGCAGGTGAACCAATTTTTCATCAAAAAAATACGAAAATGGCTAACGGAGTGGTTACATTGAAAAATTTGAAAAAAAAATTGTTGGGGTAAATTGCCACTTTTTAAACATCGGAAGCAAAAGTGAAAAAGTTATCAAATTTTAGGAGGTAAAATGTATTTTTCCTTTTTTTTTAGTTGACTTTCCCAACCCGGCTAAGCTTTACTGTAAATATTTAAGCCTCAGTTACACGATTTTGAGAGAGTGCAGTTGTTCCAAAAACCTTACAAAACTACTTGAACCAATCAGATATTTCAAACATCTCATTGTTTATATAATTAAACTACAATAAACCTTCATTCATCAGAGTTCTAGGTTGCAGTGAGCGACTTCATTCGTGGAGAGAACATAAAGTTATAAGACAATAACCTTTCAATTAAGAAGATAAACATTATATAAAACTTCTAATTAGTCGTATGACAAAATCTAGAGAAAACTACAATTTACCCCTCAAAGTTGATTACCCAAATTGCAATCTTGCCTCAAAAGTGAAAAAAAATTTGTAATACATCCCAACAAAGTTTCAAAAATTTGCAATATAGCCATTCCGTTAGCTGATTCCATCTTCCTTGACAAAAAGTACCGCATGTGTGCCGCACGTGTGATTTTTGGTCCTGACTTCACGAAAATGCCCTCATTTTTCCACCCGCTTGCCATGGCATTTGACACCGCCACCAAATCCACTCTCCAACGCCTTCTCTACGCAAGTTTTCTTTGGAGATTAGGAAAGATATTCAGTATCAGAGTGAAGAGGAGATTGAAAGAAAGCCTTCAATTTGTCGAAAACTACATGAACAATGCCATCACGGTGCGCAAGGAATCTCTGTCAGATGATTTACTCTCTCCCTTCATCAACAAACGTGACGTTGACGGCAAACCCTTCTCAATGTCTGTCCTCCAACGCATCGCTCTAAACTTCGTCCTCGTCGGCCGCGACACGTTGTCGGTGGCACTGAGCTAGTTCTTCTGGCTCGTCATGCACTACTTGAAGGTCGAGGACAAGATCATTAAGGAGATATCAACGGTCCAAAATGACACACGAGGCGCCCACTACTGAAAATGAGTCCAAGAGCTATTGGTTTTCAACGAGGCCGACCAGCTGGTCTACCTGAAAGCCGCACTAGCCGAAACGATGCGTTTGTTCCCGTCTGTGCCAGAGAACTTTAAGTATTTCTTCTCAAACGATGTTTTGCCGAAAAACATGTTCGTACCAGCCAGTTCGACGATGACGTAATCGATATATTCGGTTAGGATTATGAAGAGTATATGGGTTGAGGATTGCACGGAGTTCAAACTGGACCCTTGGCTCTCGGCCGATGGAGATCGATTTGAACCTCCCAAAGATGGGTACAAGTTCGTGGCCTTCAACGCTGGATCGAGGACTTGTTTGGGGAAGGACTTGACTTACCTGCAAATAAAGTCTGTGGCTTTGGCTGTGCTTTTGAGGTACCGGTTATTGCCGAATCCCGGTCATTGGGTGGAGCTGAAGATATCTCTCACAATGTTCATGAAGAATGGGCTCCACGTGTACCTAAATCTACGTCAACTCTTTCGTTGAAAAAGGAGGGAGGAAAATTCAACGAGTGGAAAAATAAGCGCATTTTCGTGAAGTCGGGACTAAAAATCACACATACTTTCCATCAGGAAAGACGGAATTAGCTATCGGAATGGATACATTGCAAATTTTTGAAACTTCGTTGGAGTCATTGTAAATTTTTCACTTTGGAGGCAATATTGCAATTTGAGTGAAAATTTGCAGGGGGTAAATTGTAGTTTTCCCTAAAATCTAAGATAAGCCTCGCTCGTTCTTATAAGCAATTGGTAGCTTTCTTATTTTAACAAGGGTATGCATGTATTTTGGATCCAACCCATGGAAAAGGACTTGGAGGGGTAGAGTTACCGTCCAACATGCGTATGTTTAGGGATGTAATCGAGTCGAGCCGAGTCGAGTTTAAAGATTTCAAGACTGGCTCGTTTATGAGTCGAGCCTAAATAGTCGAGTTCGAATTCGAGCCGAGCTATAAATTGCATGTTCAAGCTCGGCTCATTTAAAATTCGGGCGAGCTCGAGCTCAAGCTCGAGTTCGTTGAAAATGACATTCGAGTCGAGTCGGGTTACTCGACAAGCTCGGCTCAACTAAAGTTCGAGGTAGACTATTAAATTTTTTCATGAGTGATCAAAGCAAAATTCAAGCCCAAGTTTATGAATAACCTCTATGCATTTATTAATAACATAAATATATAATATGTAACTATATAAGGCATATTATAAAATATAGTACATAACTATAGTTTATAAGTAACAAATTAACAATATGTTATTATATATAACTAGAGAGTATAAACTATTGTATATGTATAATGTGAACAAATAGTAAGTCTAATATATTTTATAAAACTAAGTAACTATAATATAAGTATAATATATAACTATTGTTAACCATGTGTGATGTGATATATATATATTTAATATTTTATATTTTTATATATATATTTAATATTGTTATATACTAATTATTAATAACTTAATATGTTAATTTAACATACTAAATATTGTTATCAAAGTATTATAATTAATATGTAATACTATATATATTATACTATATTTACTATTTTTACTAAAATATATATAAGATATGAACGAACTAACGAGTCGGACTAACGAGCCGAGCGAGCGATCCGGTCGAGCTTTAAACGAGCTGAGCTCGCGAGCCCCTATCGAGTTTTGTCGAGCGAGTCGGGTATGTATCACTTATTAATCGAGCGGGTTTCTACAGTAACGATCGAGTTCCTACAGTATCGAGCTTGAGTTCGGATTGGGCTAAACCGAGCGGGTATCGAGCGGGTTGTCGAACGGACTGGTTTGTTTACATCCCTACGTATGTTGAACTAACATATTAAGTTATTAATAGTTAGTATTATAATTAATATTTAATTATAATACTTTGATAATATAATTATATTGAATAGTTAGTGTATATATATAAACATACATATATCACATGACACATGATTAACAATAATTATATATTATACTTATATTATAGTTACTTAGTTATATAGAATATATTAAACTTACTATTTGTTCACATTATACATATACCATAGTTTATACTCTCTAATTATATATAATAACATATTGTTAATTTAGTTACTTATAAACTATTTTTTTTTTTTGAACGAAAGATTTAAGTATTTCATTGATCAAAGATCATGAACATAAAGCTCTTACATCACAAAATATAAAGCTCATGTAGCTATGATGTTACATAGTCATAGATACAAACAAAATTTTTACAACAAAGTGTTGTTTATTACTCTCATATTCCGCTAACCCATATACAAAAATAGTGAAAGAGCAGATATGTTCCGAGCAAACTAGATCTAAGGTAAGGGTAGCCAAATATCCTAAAAATTTATTTAAACCGGTCATGAGAGATAACCTCTCACACCGAACTATCCAGACCGTGAGAGATAACCCTTCACACTGACTAACCTTTATCCCATAGATCACCCATGAGAGCATTTCTAAATAGAAGAAAACTCTTATTCAAAGTAAAAACACAATTAGCAAACAGCAACAGCCAGGGAGGATATGAACAGCACAATGCGAAAGTAAATGGACAGATGTATAACGAAGAGGCCGGCCAAAATTAATTTATGTAAAAGTTCGACTCGATTACAGCCCTGTATACGTGACTTCAAAACATCGGCCATGTTAATTAATTTATGTAACCATCAAAAGGAGTCAAGGACGACAGAAGAGCAGTACTACTTATCAACAGATTTTCGCTTGAGGCCGTACTTACAAACTACAAGTGCTAACAGCACACTGCTATTGCTTTTCAGTCGAGCAGAAAGAAACAACTCCATGAAGCTCGCTCAACTTCAAAGTGAATAACGCATAATTAACAACTGCAAGACATTAATTTATTTCTCTTCTTTATCTATTAATTATATATGATCCTTCACCAATGGTTATTTATGCGTCTTAACTTCACCAATGGGCTGAAGATCATAATATTAGAATTAATTAAAGTTTAATGAGTAAAGACTAGAGAGATCAACTGTCTATCCAATACTTGACTGTAGACTGTAGAAGGTTTTTCCGGCCGCTATCTTTTTGTGCTGTAACTTCACTAAAATCAAGCTAGCTAGCATTGGTAAGTTTACAATTAACCACAGTAAGAACAAGATGAAAATAAAATAGGATCGATAGAGAGTACTTGTATTTTGCAAAAGGAATATTCTAGCTTGGATGATCAGGCAGAAGCTGTTGACGATATATGGCTTCAATTCAGGAAAGAAATGGTAGCTATGCATGCAAAGAAGCATACAAGAGTGATATTGGTTACGGCTCGTCTTAATTAGAGCTTTTGATGACATTAGAAGATGAGCCGAACCAATAACACGCCATGTCTACTTCCCCGGCCGGAACTCACTTCTAGCTTAGAGCTTTCTCCCCCATGTTTGGAGTGTTGAAGCCCTACTCCCTTTATATAGAATTAATAATCGATACAGAGTACTGCAGGTGGTCATATTCATTAATTTAACTGTTTGTATACCGCTTTTTACAAAGGACTAATTAATCATATCGAGAAAGAGCATTATACTATAAGCATATGGGATAATATTTATCAAGATCAGTATTTAGGAATCCCACTAGCTAGTTATCCCTTTTCTTAATTGTTTATAATAAGTACCTGCATGATGTACGTAGAACGGAATTTACTTATATTTTCGGTGAAAATAAAAATAGAAAAAATGTCAAAAATAATATTGGAGCAATGCCATTTGATTAGAACTTTACATGTTCTTAGACAATGGAAGTATAAAAGGAAAGACTTGATCGTTAAGCTAGGATTTTATTTTATTTTATTTTTCTTATTTAAAATTAAGACTTTATTTCATTTCTTAATTATTTGTACTAGATATGCTTTATTTATTTATTTTTCTTATTAGGATTAGATTTGCTTTCAGTCTTTCACTACTATAGGACTAGGTTTACTTTTTGTACAAGTATTTCATTTCCATACTAGGATTAAGTTTACTTTTACTACTAGGAATAGTTTACTTTCTGTGCAAGTATTTCTCTACTATTTATAGGTGAGTTTGCAATGTTAAAAAAAAAAAAAAAACATCCTTAAATTATTATTAAATCAAAGAGTTTTTTCAAACACTTTGCAAAGTTTATCGTTCTTTTAGCATACATGCTTGTTTTATCTTTTGACCAAAAAATATAAACGATTGTTGTTACTAAGTCTTCCGTTACATCACTGCATGATGGAGCGCAATGTTATTTACTCTTCCTTATATATAGTCATGCATGCATCCCGTGAAGTAGCTAGGATGCTATTGCATGCAGAATATCGCTGGCGGCGCCATGGTACGTTATTGAATCCTTCGAGTCAAATAGTTAAGCTGCTACATATATTCTTATATATAGACATATAGTTAATGAAACATCAAGCCAATGGTTCTTGATACAAATATTTTGTAATCTTATTAGTTGACCAAATCAATATCGACATTGCAACGAAATCGATTAAGTTCGATCAATATATGGAACATATTCTAATTAATTAAATTAAGCGTAATCGTTTGCAGAATTAGTTTAATGGGAAGTTTCCTTTAAAAAAAAAAAATTATGGAAAATTAAAGGTCCTTCCCTTAATTTGTACATAAAAGTGGATTAATTTTCCCTTAAAAAAAAAAAAAGTGGATTAATTATAATATTGGAAAGCAATAAAAAATAAGAGGCCAGCATAAATTAGTTATATAATTAAGGATAGGATTGGCCGGTTACTCCGAAGCTAGTGTTCCAACTTTGTCAATTTGTGAAAAAACTTTGATAAAACTTTCAGTGCATGTTAGGAACGTTACTAAAATAAAATTTACTAGGATCATTAGAGCTAGGTTTATTTGTCTCTTAGGTCCTTTCTCAAGCTAATATTCTCATTAATTAGGGCCAGGCCGGCCGATTTGCACTAGAAAAATACTCCTAGCAGGGGTGTGCAGCACACTTAAGAAAGAGAAATGATCCCTACACTCATTTCTCACAACAGCTCCACAACAAGCTGACGTGGCTGGTAATATTTTATTATTTTTTTGTTTTGTTTTCATTTTTTTTTGTAAAAAAATAACAAAACAAAAAAATAATAAAATATTACCAGCCACGTCAGCTTATTGTGGGGCTGTTGTGAGAAATGCGTGTAAGGATTATTTCTCCTTAAGAAATAGAGAAACACTTGGACATGCACAAAGTGAAAATCAGTATTTAGGAATCCCATGAGCTAGCTAGTTATATATATATATCCCTTTTATTGTTTATAATACCTGCATGATGGAGCAATAATATTATTTACTCTTCCTTAGTCATGACACGTACGCGTGAACTAGGCTGCTATTGCAGAATGTCGAGCGCGGCTCCATGGTTATTGAATCTTTGAGAGTCAAATAGTTAAAGATGCACCTACATTTATGGTTAATGAAACATCGAGAGAAAGGTCCTTGAATTATATATATATATTAAATACTTAATTGCTAGTAAGATCTTGAAGCTTAAAGATGCAAATATTTTGTAATCTTACGAGTTGACCAAATCAATGTCGAGATTGCAAGGAAATTGATCAAGTTCAATGTATGGAACATATTCTACATGACTAAATTAGGCAACTTTAATTTAATTTTGCTGAATTGGTTTGATGGAAAATTAAAGGTCCTTCCCTAACTGGTACATAAATTGGATTAAATATGTATAGTATTGGAGAGCATAAAAGTAGGAGGCATAAAGTTTAGGATTGGATTGGTTACTCCCAAGTGTTCTAACATAATTCAATACTTTGATCGATGCACCATCGACTGCTTCTCTCAACCGAACTAGTGTGACATTGGTTTTTTCAAATTCCTGAGAGTCCTATCAACACTTTGATTGATGTTTGATCAAAAGAAGTAATGCATTGAAGATGATACATAAACGACATGAGAGTTTGATCAATTCCATGATCGATGTTGAATCGATTGAATGTGTACATCAAATGGAATATTGAAACCCAAGATTTCGATCAAGCAAACTTGCAACAACCTGTTTTTTCTTTGGGAAAAATACATTTTACCTTCCCAAAGTTTAACAACTTTTTTACTTTTACCTTTAATGTTTAAAAAGCGGCAATGTACCCCAACAAAGTTTCTGAATTTTTCAATGTAAACATTCAGTTAATTATTTTTGTCTTCTTTAATAAAAATTATGAAAAAGACCTAAATGCTCTATATTTTTAAGAAAAACAAAAAACAAAGGGTGGGCGTAGCCACCCCCATTTGGCATTTTGGCCAAAGGGGTGGCCGATGCACACCCCTATCTAGCCGGAATGATGGTGGCAAGCTACCCTCATGGCCCATGGGGGTGGTTCGGCCACCCCCAAACCCTTAGGGAGTGACCGTTGCCACTCTTCTCCTTTTTTTTTCTTTTTAAATGATGACATTTTGGAAATTTACACGTGTACGTAGGGCAATTTTAAAAATTTTGTACAAAAAAATGCATGTGCGACGCACGTGAGCCATTTTTCATCAAAGAAGACGCAAATGGCTAATGGAATGCTTACATTGAAAAATTTGGAAACTTTGTTGGGGTATTTTTAAACATCGGAAGCAAAAGTAAAAAAATGATCAAACTTTAGGAGGTAAAATATAGTTTTCCCTTTTTTTTTAGTTGACTTTCCCAACCCAAGTTTTACCCTAAATATTTAGAGGAATATTAGAACTCCTTCTAGTGTTTTCTAGTGTCCATCTCGAAAGATATAAATGTAATAAAAAAATAAAAAAATTACATCCATGTCATCCAAAAGGATATAAATGTAATTTTTTTATTACATTTATGTCCTTCCAGATGGACACTAGAAAAACACTAGAAGGAACTCTAACATTCCTCAAATATTTAAGCCTCATATACACGATTTTAAGAGAGAAAGAGTGTGTGCGGTTGTCCATAAACCTTGGAGAGAAAACCGAAACTACTTCAGCCAAACAAATATTCCAAACCTCCCATTGTTTATATCATTAAACCACAATAAACCGTCATCCACTTGAGTTTCGGGTTGCAGCGAGCGAGTTCGTTCATAGATAAAACATAAAGTTATAAAACAATAACCTTTCAATTAAGAAGATAAACATTATCTAAAACTTCTAATTAGTCATATGATAAAATCTAAGATAAGCCTTGCTCGTTCTTGTAAGCAATTGGTAGCTTTCTTCTTTTAACAAGGGTATGCATGTATTTTGGATCCAACCCACGGAAAAGGACTTGGAGGGGTAGAGTTACCGTCCATTGTGCTGATAAAAAAGATAAGATATTAAAGATAAGCAATCAGCATATATATTAGCATCTTCTAGAAGAGAGTTGGAAATTTATGTCCCTTCGTAAAGCATATGCTATGGAAGCTTTACAAACTTCCACATATTCAAATGTGATTTGGCAGTGTCTGTTTGCCACGTTCGAGATCTAGATATGTATCACTTGACTGTGGTGGGTCATAAGCTTTTTTATTTTTTCAATATCGATGGCTAGCTTTACAATTTGTACCTGCTTAGCGTGAAGTTGTTCTTTAATTCGGGACACGATCTCATGTTCATGGGTCCACGATAAATAAGAATCTACCAGCGGGTTGCCTGTTTTTAGTTTGATTGATGGAGTAGTGTTTGAATTGTTCAGTGAACTTTGCACTAGAATTCTAACTTGATTTTTGTTTTTCTTTTTCCCTATTATCTCTTTGCTCCACAGAATAATTAATGAATGCCAACAATTTCTTACCCGCAAGACACGACTCTCATACTTTTCCTCCCTAGCCCTTTGGACTCACAAGCTAGACCCCCGCACCTATATATATATGCACTCACTTCACCATTCACAATTAAGCCAAAGAAGAACCAAAACATGGCAACCCATAAACTAGCATCCTTCCTACTATTCTCCCTATTATTCATCACTTTGTGCAAGTCCTCACAAGCGGCTGGGATTGCCATTTATTGGGGCCAAAGCGGCGATGAAGGCTCTTTGGCCGACACTTGTGCGACGGGGAATTATCAATATGTGAACATAGCTTTCCTATCCTCATTTGGTAGTGGCAAAACCCCGATACTAAACCTAGCTGGACACTGTAATCCCAGTGTCAATGGTTGCACCCGTCTAAGCACCGACATCAAAGCTTGCCAAGCTCGAGGCATCAAAGTCCTCCTTTCTATTGGTGGCGGCGCCGGAAGCTACTCACTTTCTTCAGCCGACGATGCAAAGCAAGTAGCCAACTACCTTTGGAATAACTACTTAGGCGGTCGGTCCAATTCACGTCCCCTAGGTGATGCTGTTTTAGATGGCATTGATTTTGACATTGAGGCCGGTTCAGGCCACTGGGATGAACTCGCTAGATCTCTTAACGGGTTCAGCCAACAAAAAAAAGTGTACTTAGCGGCAGCTCCACAGTGTCCATTCCCTGATGCTCACCTAGATGCCGCTATCAAAACAGGCCTATTTGATTATGTTTGGGTTCAATTCTACAACAACCCTCCATGTCAATACGCTGGCAATGCTAACAATCTTTTGAAGGCATGGAAGACATGGACCACGGTTCAAGCTAAACAAGTGTTCTTGGGGCTGCCAGCGGCTGCCGCGGCTGCTCCAAGTGGTGGATTTATTCCGGCTGACGTGCTCAAGTCTCAGGTTCTTCCCTCCATTAAGAGCTCACCAAAATATGGAGGGGTTATGCTTTGGAACAAAAAGTTTGATAATGGGTATAGTTCAGCCATAAAGGGCAGCGTCTAGATGATCACATGCCCTGATGAATAAGTTACATGCCCTGATGAATAAGTTACCCATGCAATTGGGTTTTTGGGTTTTCCAATCTATGGAGTGTAACCTAGCTAGCTTGCTAGCCTCTGAATAAGTTGTAGATCAATTAATATATATACATATTTCATGACAACTAGCCTTTTCGTACGCTTTATTTATTACCCTTTGACTTTTCGATGAAGTTGGTAATGCCATATATATCCTGGTTTTGCATTTTCATTGAATGGCATTGGATTTAGAGGACTGTAAACATTGTTCCACTATATATAAAAGACATCGCTGTTTTTATATCATTTATTCGGAACAGAACTCGAATACGGGAAATGGTTTATGGAGGGAAAGTAACCGTCCCCAACCTCCTCTTTGTATTAAACAAATGAGTTTTAATGACATCAAATGACATTTTTATATTAAAACTCACTTGTTTAATAAAAAGAGGAGGCAAGGGGACCCGTCCCCTTGCATATCAGGGCTCCTCGAATACGCTCTCTTAGCCTTGCATTACCGACTTACCATGCGTAATACTTTTGTTAAAGTAAAGAAATTATCCGTAAGTATTTTATAAAGATCTTTAAAAGCCATAAAATCAGCTGGAAGATCATAAAACATATAGTTATGGAGCCAATAACAATATTAATTAAGTACTTTATTTTTTTATCAATTTAAACTTTTGGAACTATAATTTAACATGGTTTCAAAAAATAAAGGAAAAAATATAAAAAAAAAATCCTCCTGAATTAATAGCCGTTATTATAATAGCCCTTTAAATTTTCAACTGCACCAATATAATATGACTCATCAAACTACCAAAATGTGCCAAAAATATCACTTTTATCGAAATATAAATCGCATTAGTACGCTCGAAATAAATATGACATTAACATGGATAGTTCGATGGGTCACATTAATACGCTTGAAAATTTAGTGAGCTATTCTAAAATCGTTTGTTAGTTTAGGGGGCTTTTTTATATTTTTCCCAAATAAAAATTTTGTGTAAAGTTTATATACCCCTCTCAAACTACCACCTAATTCATAATGTTCCTTCCAAACTTTCAATTTAGATAATGTCTCCCAAACTACCAAAAATAGTCAATGTTCCTCCAATGACAAAAATACCCTTAATAGAATAAAATAAAAATACTAAAAATAAAAATAAAATAAAATAAAAATACTAAAACTAAAAAATAAAATGAACAAAGAAATAAATAAAAACAAAGGGTGGCCAAATTTAAAAATTTTGAAAATAAAAATAAAATAAAATAGTCATTTTAAAAAAAAATTAAATAAATCTCTTGTTTTTTCAGAGAAATTAAAAATTTTGGCTTTTAAAAAAAATTAAAATTTTTCTTTTTTTTAAATAATAATTTACTTTTCTTTTTTCAAACAAATTAAAAAAAAAAAATCTTATTTTTTTTAAAAAAAAAAATTAGAAGGATATTTTTATTTTATTAAAAAGAATTCTAAAGTCATTTTTGTCTTTTAACACATCCTCCTCTTCTTCTTGTACGTCTTGCTGTTGACAAGTTACAACACTCGAAGTGGAAGAGATAACTTCTCTGGGTGCTTATTCAGGGCATAAACGATGCGCTTTAATTTGATCCAACGGTACCCTTCATATATATTGGATCCATTCTAGGCCAAAACTAATTTTGTTCTTATGGGAAATCCGAACAAAATCTTAATTTACTGATGGAGCGAGCAATAGAAGTAGGAACACGTACACTTCATGGATGGTACTTTAGGTTCCCGATAAACACAAATAATCTTTTTAATATAATCTTTTTAATTAAACAGATCATAGACAGAAAGTGGCATTGAATTTCGTTCTTGTTGAGGTATAGTTTAACTTTAATATAATCTTTTTAATTAAACAGATCAGACCTTTCAATCTTAATCGGCTAATTTTGTGTTGGATCATATCTAAAAAATTTCAACCTTAAATGTTGTGTGTATTGGATTCGAATTATGTTAAGACATTGATATAAAAAATTTCAACCTTAAATGTTGTGTGTATTGGATTCGAATTATGTTAAGACATTGATATAAAATTATATAAGTCAACTTTAACTTGATTCATTTAATTAAACAAGTCAGACTCACTTATTGAAACCATCGACAATACTGCATTTAAAGAGATGTTTTGCAACAAAGCATTAAATGAGACGTTACACAGCAATTATGATCAGTTCATTGATAAATCAATGAATACTAAATAAGTTTGATTATATAACGGCTGTGTAACGTCTCATTTAATGCTTTGATTTGTCGTGTAATAATTCTTTCAATGCAGTCATGGTCTCAATACCTTTAACTCTAAGTCCGTTAATCCGTTAATTTGTCAAAAATTGACAATCTTTACTTTAAAAAAAAAAAAAAAAAAAATCATAGACCGTAGTCTTTTTGGGCTAAAGAAGGAATGTTTTATTTACACTCGGGTGAATTTCAATAACAAATTAAAAATGAAACAACATTGCCAATAGTGCAGTAATGTAAGATTTTTTATTTTTTATTTTTTCTAAATTGGACTTTTATTTAAAGATATGTTATCTGTACATTTCTCATTAATATTATCAATTATATATTTTTTATGATAGAAAGACAAGAAGAAAAAATGAACTATTTCTCTCTTATTAAAGAATAACTTTAATTAGTCCAATAAAAATGCTCTTTAAGTTTCAGGCTACACTAGTCTTGTGGAATGTGGATAGCTATCTAGCCACCTCTAGAGAAGTCCAAAACCACAACCACAACCATTTTTTCCAAGAAAATTATCAAAATCTTCCAAAACAACGTGATCTTCGGAGAATCTAATATAAATCAAGAAGTCATGTTGTGACAAAGCTGCTTCCAAACACAAACTGGAGGGTAACGTGGCATGATCAATATGTTCAGGAAAATCTGTCCTCTTTTTAGTTTGATTGATGGGTATGCTCGACTTGTCAGTTGTCAGCTGCTGAATTGGGGCAAGAATGTGGAAAATTGTTAGCGTTGAACAGACTTTTTCCTACCAGACAAGAATTGATGGCTACAGATTTGGATAGGATGTAATTAACCGTTTCTAGAGCATGAACAAGGCAAATAAAATAATTTCATATTTGAAATGAAAATGATGCTATTCGATCGGGGCAAGTTCAATCGGCCCACGGAAGAGACCCAACAACCAATTGGTCTAGATTGACCCAATTTGACATTAGCCTATCACTGTAGATTCCACCATCAAGTCGAAGTTGACATTCAGATACTTAACGAACGTACGCTTAACTCAAAAAACTATCCATTGAAAAAAGTCCAGTAATACAAAGATCAGTGGGAATTAACTCCCTGAGGGGGTCATGCAAAAACAACTAAGGCTTCAAAGAGCAGCCTAAGCCAAGAGAGCTAATCGATCTGTCACTAATTTCATTATATAATAATAATAATAATAATAATAATAATAATAAATAAATAAAACACTCCAAAACCCCATCAGCCACCTACTAATAGGAGATGGCTATTTACCATCCAAGGAATTATCCTAACTCTAACATTGAAGATAATTACTGAGACGTTAGGTTTTTAGTGTGTTGACAAATCCATGCTTAAACACATGGTATTTGGGTAGTTGAGTTGTAATGTTTAGGTTTTGAGTTTTGGTTGAGTTGATATAAAAGTTGGTTCCAGGCATAAAGAATTCAAGACATAATTCAATACTTTGATCGATGCACGATCAACTTCTCTCAACCGAACTAGTGTGACATGGGTTTTTTCAATTCTTGAGAGTTCTATCGACACTTTGATTGATGTTTGATCAAAAGAAGTAGTGCATTGAAGATGATACATATACATGAGAGTTTGATCGATTCCACGATTGATGTTGAATCAATTGAATGTGTACATCAAGTGGAATATTGAAACCTAAGATTTCGATGGAGCGAACTTGCAAGAGCCTTTTTTTCTTTGGGAAAAATATATTTTATCCTCTCAAAGTTCGACCATTTTTTTGCTTTTTACCTCTAATGTTTAAAAAGTGGCAATATGCCCAACAAAGTTTTTGAATTTTTCAATATAAGCACTCTGTTAATTATTTCTGTCTTCTTTAACATAAATTATGGAAAGGACCTAAATGCCCCTATTTTTTTAATGAGAAAAGAAGAAGAAAAAAAAAAAAACAAAGGGGTGGTCATAGCCACCCCCATTCGGCCGAAGGGGTGGCCAATCCACCCCCATCTGGCTGGAATGAGGTTGGCAAGCTACCCCCATGGCCCATGGGAGTGGCCGTAGCCACTCTCTTTTTTATTTTTACTTTTAAATGAGATCATTTAGGAAATTAACACGTGTATATGAGGCAATTTTAAAAATTTTGTACAAAAAAATGCATGTGCGGCGCAAGTGAACCATTTTTCGTCAAAAAAGATGGAAATGGCTAACGGAGTGCTTACATTGAAAAATTTGAAAAAAAAAAAAAACTTTGTTGGGTAAATAGCCACTTTTTAAATATCGTAAGCAAAAGTGAAAAAGTGGTCAAACTTTAAGAGGTAAAATGTGTTTTCCTTTTTTTTAGTTGACTTTCCCAACCCCGCCAAGTTTACCGTAAATATTTAAGTCTCAGTTACACGATTTTGAGAGAGTGTAGTTGTTCCAAAAACCTTGGAGAGAAAATCAAAACTACTTGAACCAAACAAATATTCCTAACCTCTCCTTGTTTATATGATTAAACTACAATAAACCTTTATTCATCAGATTTTTGGGTTGCAGGGAGCGACTTCGTTCGTGGAGGGAACATAAAGTTATAAAACAATAACCTTTCAATTAAGAAGATAAACATTATCTAAAACTTCTAATTAGTCATATGATAAAATCTAGGAAAAAATACAATTTGCCCTCCAAAGTTAATCACCCAAATTGCAATCTTGCCTCCAAAGTGAAAAATTTGCAATAGACCCCAACAAAGTTTCAAAAATTTGCAATGTAGCCATTTCGTTAGCTGATTTCATCTTCCTTGACAGAAAGTACTGCACATGCGCCACACGTGCGATTTTTGGTCCCGACTTCACGAAAATGCCCTCATTTTTCCAAGCCCTTGCCATGGCCTTTGACACAGCCACCAAATCCACTCTCCAATGCCTTCTCTACGCAATTTTTCTTTGGAGATTAGGAAAGATATTCAGTATCAGAGCGGAGAGGAGATTGAAAGAAAGCCTTCAATTCGTCAAAAACTACATGAACGATGCCATCACAGTACGTAAGGAATCTATGTTAGATGATTTACTCTCTCGCTTCATCAACAAATGTGACGTCGACGGCAAAACCTTCTCAATGTCCGTCCTCCAACGCATCGCTCTGAACTTCGTCCTCGCCGACCGCGACACGTTGTTAGTGGTGCTGAGCTGGTTCTTCTGGCTCATCATGCACTACTCGGAGGTCGAGGACAAGATCGTCAAGGAGATATCAATGGTCCTGAACAACAAACGAGGCGCCCACCACCGAAAATGGGTCCAAGAGCCATTGGTTTTTGATGAGGCCGACCAACTGGTCTACCTGAAAGCCAAACTAGCCGAAACGCTGCATTTGTTCCTATCTGTGCCAAAGGACTTCAAGTATATCTTCTTAGAGGATGTTTTGCCAAAAAAAACGTCCATACCAGCCGATTCGACGGTGACATATTCAATATATTCGGTTGGGAGGACGAAGAGTATATGGGGTGAGGACTGCATGGAGTTCAAACTGGATCGGTGGCTCTCGGCCGATGGAGATCGGTTTGAACCGCCCCAAGACGTGTACAAGTTCATGGCCTTCAATGCTGAACCCAGGACTTGGCTTACCTGCAAATGAAGTCTGTCGCTTTGGCTATGCTTTTGAGGTACTAGTTATCGCCGAATCCTGATCATCGGGTGGAGCTGAAGATATCTCTCACGTTGTTCATGAAGAATGGGATCCACGTCAGCTCTTTGGTTGAAAAAGGAGGGAGGAAAATACAACGAGTAGAAAAATAAGGGCATTTTTTTGAAGTCAAGACCAAAAACAACACATGCAATACTTTCCATCTGGGAAGACGGAATCAGCTATCGGAATGGCTACATTGCAAATTTTTGAAACTTTGTTAGGGTCATTGCAAATTTTTTTCACTTTGGAGGCAAGATTACAATTTGGGTGAAAATTTAAAAGGGTAAATTGTAATTTTCCCTAAAATCTAAGATAAGCCTTGCTCGTTCTTGTAAGCAATTGGTAGCTTTCTCCTTTTAACAAGGGTATGCATGTATTTTGGATCCAACCCACGGAAAAGGACTTGGAGGGGTAAAGTTACCATCCATTGTGTTGATTATAAAAAGGATAAGATATTAAGATAAGCAGTTAGCATATACATTAGCATCTTCTAGATCTAAGAGAGTTGGAAATTTATGTCCCTTCGAAATTGCCAATAAGGCTAGAACCATTTGTTTAGAAGTCAAATCTGCAGATATTAATTAGGGTTTTTTTCTAAACAACTTGATCCTCAAATCCTAGAAGTTATACCAACAAACTAGTCATCATGACCAGGCATATAGCTACTTTCAAGTACAGACTATTGGTAGATAGATCAGCCAGTCATAAATGGATACATTTCATCATCATCTCTCTCAGATGGCTAAGTGGGAAGCAATTAAAGTTAATTAACAAGAAAGCTAGCAATCAGGCTCATCTAGTGGCTAAATTGGCTGCCCTCATACATCTCTTAATTGAAAATAATAAATAGATTCTAAACCAACCATAACTAAATAATTCACCAAATATGTAAAGTAGTAAACTGCATTTCATCATCATCTCTCTCGGATGGCTAAGTGGAAAGCATTTAAAGTTAATTAACAAGAAAGCTAGCAATCAGGCTCATCTAGTGGCTAAATCGACTACCCTCATACATCTTAATTGAAAATAATAACCAGTCTCTAAACCAACCATAACTAAACAATTCAGCAAATATGTAAAGTAGTAAAGCAGTTAAAATAGATATTTGGTTACGAAGTGAAAACTCTTTGAACTCAAAGAGAAAAATCACTTTGGGATAGCCAAACCTAGAAAATCAATTAATTGCGAAGAAACAACGAATTACAAGATGTTCATACTTATAAAACATTTGCAGTTGTCACACTCTTGAATTATAACAAGTGATCCACTTGTCTGCTTCTCTCTCCAGAACCTCTGAAGAGTTTTTCTTCTTGATTTTCCTTAATCGGAACTCTAGTTGGCTTCAATTGTTCAAGGTTGATGGTTAAACTAAAAAATCTAAGGGATATTCAACATAAATCAATCCAGGTCTAATATCCTCTCTTAGCACACATAATTTCAGGCTAAAATTCTTAATAAACTTTTGCCTAGAAACCTCTTTAAATATGTTTTAGAAACCCTAATACAAGTCAGGAATGGATTCCTAAGCGGTGGCTTCTGAACAAGTTATTACCGTGTTCGGACACAATGAAGAAAGTAAACTTTTTGTAAGATCGGTTAGGACAAGAGAACCATTTGTCCGAACATAAGAAGAAAGTCGATCTTTTTGTGAGTCCTGTCCGGACACATGAAGAGAATTGATCTTTCTGTAAGTCATGTCCGGACACGGCTTTTGACTGTTCAAACAGACTAGACTTCTTGAGACTTTTCTTCTCAGAAAAATAAACAAACTTTTGTCACTTGAATGAAGCTAAGAAATAAAACTAACATTAATTATGGGTATTATTCTTGTAATTCCTCCTTATTCTCTTTTCTCTCTGCCTTATTGTAGCCCTTCTTAATTAATTTCATGTATTACTCCAAAAAAAAAAAAAAAAAAAAAAAAACAGGCTATATATAGGTCGTATGTAGTAATTAGAAGAATTCTAACTTGATTTTTGTTTTTTGTTTTTTTTTTTCATATTTTCTCTTTGCTCCACAGAAGAATTAATGAATATCACCAATTTGTTACCCGCAAGACACGACTCTCAAACTTTTCCTCCCTAACCCTTTGGACTCTCATGACCCCTGCACCTATATATATATATATATGCATGCACTCACTTCACCATTCACAATTAAGCCAAAGAAGAACCAAAACATGGCAACCCATAAACTAGCATCCTTCCTACTATTCTCCCTATTATTCATCACTTTGTGCAAGTCCTCACAAGCGGCTGGGATTGCCATTTATTGGGGCCAAAGCGGCGATGAAGGCTCTTTGGCCGACACTTGTGCAACGGGGAATTATCAATATGTGAACATAGCTTTCCTATCCTCATTTGGTAGTGGCAAAACCCCGATACTAAACCTAGCTGGGCACTGTAATCCCAGTGTCAATGGTTGCACCCGTCTAAGCACCGACATCAAAGCTTGCCAAGCTCGAGGCATCAAAGTCCTCCTTTCTATTGGTGGCGGCGCCTGAAGCTAGTCACTTTCTTCAGCCGACGATGCAAAGCAAGTAGGCAACTACCTTTGGAATAACTACTTCGGCGGTCGGTCCAATTCACGTCCCCTAGGTGATGCGGTTTTAGATGGCATTGATTTTGACATTGAGGCCGGTTCAGGCCACTGGGATGAACTCGCTAGATCTCTTAACGGGTTCAGCCAACAAAAAAAAGTGTACTTAGCGGCAGCTCCACAGTGTCCATTCCCTGATGCTCACCTTGATGCCGCTATCAAAACAGGCCTATTTGATTATGTTTGGGTTCAATTCTACAACAACCCTCCATGTCAATACGCTGGCAATGCTAACAATCTTTTGAAGGCATGGAAGACATGGACCACGGTTCAAGCTAAACAAGTGTTCTTGGGGCTGCCAGCGGCTGCCGCAGCTGCTCCAAGTGGTGGATTTATTCCGGCTGACGTGCTCAAGTCTCTGGTTCTTCCCTCCATTAAGAGCTCACCAAAATATGGAGGGGTTATGCTTTGGAACAAAAAGTTTGATAATGGGTATAGTTCAGCCATAAAGGGCAGCGTCTAGATGATCACATGCCCTGATGAATAAGTTACATGCCCTAATGAATAAGTTACCCATGCAATTAGGTTTCCCTATCTATGGTGTGTAACCTAGCTAACTAGCTAGCCTCTAAATAAGTGACAGGTCAATATATATACATATTTTATGACAACTAGCCTTTTCGATCGTACGCTTTATTACCCTCTGACTGTTCGATGAAGTTAGTATGCCATATATATCCTGGTTTTGCATTTTCATTGGATGGAAATGGATTTAGAGGACTCTGAAACATTGTTCCACTATAAAAGACATCGCTGCTTTTATATTATATATGTATTCGCAACAGAGCTTGAATACATTCTCTTAGCTAATTGCATTACCGACTTACCGCAGTACTTTTGTTCAAGTAAAGAAATTATCCGTAAGTATTTTATAAAGACCTTTAAAAGCCATAAAATCAGCTGGAATATCATAAAAAACACACACACACACACAATATATGGAGCCAATAACAACCATAAAGTACCGAGGACGAAAATCTTCATTAATTCCATGCTCCTCCTTGTTAAAATTAATATTAATTAAATACTTGAATTTTTTTTTATTATTAATTTAAACTTTTGGAACTATAATTTAACATGGTTTCAAAAAAAGAAAAAAATATATAAAAAATCCTCCTGAACTAATAAGTAATTTTAGAATAGCCCTCTGAATTTTCAACTACACTAATGTGATCCATCAAACTACTAAAATGTGTTAAAGATACCACTTTTATCAAAATATAAATGGCATTAGTACGCTCGAAATATATATGGCATTAGCATTGATGGTTTGATGGGTCACATTAGTACACTTGAAAATTCAATGAGCTATTCTAAAATCGTTTTTTAGTTCAGGGGGCTTTTTTATAATTTCTCCAAATAAAAATTTGGTGAAAAGTCTACATAATCCCTTCAAACTACCACCTAATTCACAATGTCTCCTCCAAACTTTCAATTTGGACAATGTCCTCCAAACTACCAAAATAGTCATTTTTCCCCCCAATGACGAAAATACCCTTAATAGAATAAAAACTAAAAAATAAAATGAACAAAGAAATAAATAAAAATCAAGGGTGGCCAAATTTAAAAATTTTAAAAATAAAATAAAATAATCATTTTTTAAAAAAATTAATTTTTTTGTTTTTTCATAGAAATTAAAAAATTTCACTTTTTTAAAAAGAAATAAAATTTTCGCTTTTCTAAATAATAATTTTCTTTTCTTTTTCAAACAAATTAAAAAAAAAATCTTTTTAAAAAAAAAAAAATTATTAGACTATTTTTGTTTTATTAAAAAGAATTCTAAAATTATTTTTATCTTTTAAGTTTTAACACATCCTCCTCTTCTTGTACGTCTTGCTGTTAAGAAGTGACAACACTCGAAGTGGAAGAGATAGCTTCTCTAGGTGCTTATTCAGGACAGAGCAGTGATTGGGAGGACCCTAGCCGGCCCCTTCCCTCTCTTTTTCAATAAACAAACCAATTTTATTAAAAAATAAATAAAACAATAAGACAATTCACTTTCTGAATATAATTGATTTGTTTATTGAAAAGGAGAGGAAGGGGGCGGCTAGGGGTTCCCTCCCAATCACTGCTCTTCAGGACATAAACGATGCGCTTTAATTTGATCCAACGGTACCCTTCATATTGGATCCATTCGAGGCAAAAACTAATTTTGTTCTTAAGGGAAATCCGAACAAAATCTTTACATATGGAGCGAGCAATAGATAAAAACGATTGGGGGATATGCAAACAAATATATATGATCCGAAAAACCTCCCCAGAAAATGATATTTCTCAAAACATATATCTTTCGTACAATTGGGCACTGTAAAGTTAGGAAGATTTTTAAGCATATTTTCATGTCATATTCAGTATTCACCTTTCAGGTTGGTCTCTGCGATATATTAATGCAGAGTTTAAATTAATGAACCCACCAACTGAAGGTCCAAAAGTTGGCTGGGTGAACTTCCGCAATTATAGGCCCTAGGTGGGCTACGGTAGTGTCCAAATCAAAACCTTATTTGGAAGCATATATAGCTGGTGAGGGGGACAAAAAATAAAAATAAATAAATAAATAAATAAAAAAAGTGACAATTTTTGTTCGCGTATCGAATTCGGTTGTTGTTGAGATATGGTTCAACCTTAATATGATCTTTTTAACTAAACGGATCAGACCCCTCAATTCTAATCCGCTAATTTCATGTTAGGTTTGTGAGTCGTGTCAAAAAAAATTCAACTTTAAATATTGTATGTTGGGTTCGAATCATGTCGAGACATTGATATAAGACTATATAAGTCAATTGTCATCATTTACTTAAATAAGTCGGACCCCTTTATTGAGACCATTGACAATACTGTATTGAAAGAAATGTTACGCAACAAAGCTAGCATTAAATGAAACATTACACAGCCGAACATGAAAAATGAATTCCCATTTATCCCTCTTTGAACAACCTTGAAACTCTTTCTTCTCTGTCCAGATTTCGCTGAGTCAATGATTTGTCCTTGTATTCTTACTACCTCCATGGCCTTTCTCTCCTCTCCTTGAAGCTCTGCATTCTTTTCATTTTTTTGTTCTATATTGTTTTTGCTGTTAAATATTCTCTCTTTGGAGAAAGCACAATGGAAGAAATTTTGGTTTGTGAAGAAGTGCCGTGAAGAAAATCTTAACAAATGGCGTGATACTTGGTTTTCTTAAACGTTTGCCTTTAGGCTCCTCTACGACATCGTTTATAGATAAATGAAATGTTATAAAATCTGAGCCGTTTGTTTTTATTACAGCAGATGTGCTGTAGTTTTTACCACAGCACAGAAGCCGGATCCTTCATTGATTTGAGCTGGATCATCAGTTGCTGTGTAACGTCTCATTTAATGCTTTGTTGCATATCATCTCTTTTAATGCAGTATTGTCAATGGTCTCAATACCCTTAATTACCCTAGTCCTAATCCGTTAATTTGTCAAAAAATTGACGATCCAACCAAAAAAAAAAGAAGTCTATTGTAGACGTTTTTTTTTTTAGATAGACTTTATACTTTTTGGGCTAAGAAGGAATGTTTTCTTTACATCCATTATAGAGTTCCTTGCCGGGTGAATTTCAATAACAAATTAAAAATGAAACAACTTTGCCAATAGTACGTGCAGCAATGTAAGATTTTTTTTTTTTCTTTCTAAATTGAACTTTTATTTAAAGATATGTTATCTGTACATTTCTCATTAGTATTATCAATTATATAGTCCTCAAGGGATAGCTCAATCGGCTGGAGACTACGCCTCATGAAATGAAGGTCATTAGTTCGAATCCCCCTCCCCCTCTTGTGTGGACATGTCCAAAAAAAAAAAAGTATTATCAATTATATATTTGTTATGAGTGTATATTATCAATTATATATATCACATATAGTTAATTACCATATTTGTTAACTTCATCTAAAAATTAATAAGACATATAATAATAATATTTAATTTGTTCAAATTAATAACGTTTTGCTGACCATATATCTTTCTTTGTGCAATATGGTTTGTGTTTTCCTCTAATATGCTTTTCTTTTTTGACTTTTTTTTCACCAATGTGGTCAATTTTGAGTATATACCGAACTTTTGCAAGTACGTTCTAGGAATTAATTAGTAATATCTTTATGGAGAGCAAAGATGTAACCAAGATGCAAAGATGGATTTAGGGAATATATCATGTGATTTTTTGTTTGAAAGAAGCTAGAACTTTCATTTGTCCATACAAAAAGAGAATAATTAAAAAGAAAACCCATATATGATAAGCCAAGTGCATGGCCAGTAAATTAGTTGGCTAGCAGCCTAGCTAACTATCTTATGACTGGGAGATAGCGTACACTGGAAATTATGGGCCCTCAAAAGAGCATATGCCATTTGAGCTGAGCTTTACAGACGTCTAATAATATCTCTTATGATCAGGCAATAGGCAGCCATTTCATGATTTCCATTTGCTCTACATTGAGACATGCATGCTATATATAAATAATTTTCTGAATATGTGGGGTAAATAATTTTCTGAATATGCGGGGTTCCTGTATAAGATAACATAGGCAGTGGATAGATCTTATAAATCCAATGATGATTTTAATAAGTACGAGAATAAAAAAAATAAAAAATAAAAAAGACAAGAGAAAGAAATGAATCAATTCTCTTTTATTAAAGATCTAGCCAACGTAACCTTTGATTAGTCCAATAAAAATGCTCTTAAGTTTCATGCAACACTAGCTAGTCTTGTGGACAGCTATCTAGCTACCTCTAGACAAGTCCACAAGCACAACCATTTTATCCAAGAAAATTATCAAAATCTTCCAAAACAATGTGATCTTCGGAGAATCTAATATAAATCAAGAAATCATGCTATGACAAAGCTGGGCGCTTCCAAACACAGACTCGAGGGTACGTAACATGCATGGCATGATCAACATATTCAAGAAAATCTGTCCTCTTTTTAGTTTGATTGAAGGGTATGCTCGACTTGTCAGTTGTCAGCTGCTGAAATTGGGGCAAGAATGTGGAAAATTGTTAGCGTTGAACAGACTTTTTCCTCCCAAACAAGAATTGATGGCCATGGATTTGGATCAGATTAATTAACCGTTTATAGTGCATGCACATGACAAATAAAATAATTTCATTTGAAATGAAAATGATGCTATTCGGAACAAGTTCAATCGGCCCATGGAAGAGACCCAACAACCAATTGGACTAGATTGGCCCAATATTTTGACATTAGCGCATCACTGTTGATTCCACCATGTAGTCGAAGTTGACATTCAGATTCTTAACGAACGTACGCTTAAAAAGAATTCCTTTTAGCTGCCCACCGGCCAGAAGCATCCATCATAAGTAGGTTCTACACAAATTAGCATCTTCTTATGGAGATCGATAGAGCAATGATCTAATGCAAAACACAAAGATGGATTTGGAGAATATATATATCAGGTGCTTTTCTGGCTGAAAAAGAAGATCAAGTAAAACACCAATATAAGAATGATCAGGAGACAATCCTATCTTCTCTGAGAGCTATGCTTCCTCAAGAGAGCATATGTCATTTTGGGATGAGCTCTATAAACCTCCAAAATCAATGTTTGATGACCGGGAAATGTCCATTTTCCATCCATCATGTTTATGGCTATAAACGAGTCGGGCTTGAGTGAGTAGTACATGTGCAAGCTCGGCTCATTGAAATTTATCACGAGCCCGAGCTCGAGCCGAGTTCAAGCTCATGATGGTTTTAAAAATTAAGTCCAAGTTGGCTAAATGAACTGAAGCTTATGACGAGTTTAAAAATTAAGCTTAGTTCGGCCGAGTTTGTTGTAAGTTATATAGTTTATTTAACATACAAAAAAGGGGATAAACTCATTTAAAAATTAATATTACATTATATAACATATAAACAATATATATTTATACTGTATGTTAAATAAACTATATAACTTACAAAAAAAAAATATATAATGATTATTAAATATCTAATAATAATACTTATAACATATAGTAAAGTCATTACATGTCATATGCTATAATGTTATATTATTATATGATCATATAGTCTTATTATCCTATTATATTACATGAATAATATGATTAAGTATCTGGATTATCCTTATATCATATGACTAACAATTAAGTATTGATATTATTTACTTTTACTATTTTATATACATATAACCAATAAATTATAACCAATTAATATATACTGGCCAATGACCATTATTATTTGTTACTTAATTTATGCGTACATATAGTATATTGTTTATTAATATACTATATTATAAAAATAAGTTATATATTAACAAATTAATATTATATATATACGAGTCGAGCCTTAATAAACGAGTCAATTCTTATATGAGCGGGTTCATGAGCATTAATCACATCGAGCTGATCGAGTTTATACGAGTTTGCATCGTTTAATAATCGAGCTTAATGTCAAGGGGTAGCTCAATCGGCTGGGGACCACGCCTCATGAAGCGGAGGTCACTAGTTCGAATCTCCCCTCTCCCCTCTTGTGTGGACATGTCAAAAAAAAAAAATAATAATCGAGCTTAAATTCGTGTTCACAAATAGATCATTTAATAATCTATTCGAATACGAGTCGAGTTTATTCGAACTAATCTCAATCGAGTGAGCTCACGAATAGTTTCACTAGCGCTCGTTTACACCCCTAATCATGTCTAGATGTTACGTTTTTTGACCATGCATGATGGTTAATTAGGCTTAGGAAATATAGTGTGCACTCAGGCAACAGCACGCCTGTAGATCGACAACCATATTTAGATGGGAATTTCCTATAATTTGCTGTTCCAATTGCCTGAGTGTAGGGTGGAGCTAGCTCACTTATTTAAATTGGTGGTTCTTATACGAACAAAGGAGCCCCTGCCCCCTGGTCAGGCAAAAGCTAGGCCTCATCAAAAGTCTTGCGTAGCCCCTCATCAAAATTCCAATCCCAATCTACGTACTGCATCTACCAGTTTTTCAAAATGTAACATCATAGAGAAAACTAATTAAAACAATCTTCCAAAACAATGTGATCATCTTCCTGATCATAAAAATCTGAAGGTTCCGTCAAAGCAAGTGCGTTGACCTTGCCTATTGTTAACTTTAATGCTTATCACATAAAGTTTTCAATCATTTTTTCTTTTTTTAATCTCATGAAGTTATTGGCAACTCAATAAAACTCCTTAGATGGTTTTTCATTTTTCTCATTATTAAAATTTAAAAGCCAAAGTCCAAGTCGAATCACCATCTAACGTCTTGCGCACTTAAAGCCAATGGTACGTGGATTATAATATGGTATATATTGTTTATTAATATATTATATTATAAAAATAAGTTATATATTAACAAATATATATATACGAATTGACTCTTAATAAACGGGTCGATTCTTATATGAGCGGGTTCATGAGAATTAATCACATCGAGCCGATCGAGTTTATACGAGTTTGCATCGTTTAATAATTGAGCTTAATTCTGTGTTCACGAATAGCTCATTTAATAATTGATTCGAGTACGAATCGAGTTTATTCGAGTCAATCTCAATTGCGTGAGCTCACGAATAGCTCCGCTAGCGCTCGTTTACACCCCTAATCAGGTCTAGATGTTATGTTATTTGACCATGCATGATGGTTAATTAGGCTTAGGATATATAGTGTGCACTCAGGCAACAGCACGCCTGTAGATCGACAACCATATTTAGATGGGAATTTCCTACAATTTCCTGGCCTGTTTCACTTGCCTGAGTCGTAGGGTGGAGCTAGCTCACTTATTTAAATTGGTGGTTCTTATACGAACAAAGGAGCCACTGCCCCCTGGTCAGGCAAAAGCTAGGCCTCATCAAAAGCCTTGCATAGCCCCTCGATCTCCGAAGTACAAAAGGACCAAGAATATATTAGAGAAAATTCCAATCCCAATCTACCTACTGCATCTACCAGTTTTTCAAAATGTAACATCATGTATAGAGAAAACTAATTAAAACAATCTTCCAAAACAATGTGATCATCTTCGTGATCATAAAAATCTGAAGGTTCCGTCAAAGCTAGTGCGTGGATCTGGCCTATTGTTAACTTTAATTTGCTTATCACATAAAGTTTTCAATCTTTTTTTCTTTTTTTAATCTCATAAAGCTATTGGCAACTCAATAAAACTCCTGAGATGGTTTTGCAATTTTCTCATTATTAAAATTTAAAAGCCAAAGTCCAAGTCAAATCACCATCTAACGTCTTGCGCACTTAAAGCCAATGGTACGTAGATTATATTAAGGGATTTGATTCTTGTACAATACCGATACAACAACTGTACAATAACCCCTCACATGAGGGTGAGCCCCAGTATGTGGGACCCACCCTCATGTGAGGGATTGTTGTATAGTTGTTATATTGGTGTTGTAAATCTAACATTTTCCTTATATTAATAATGTACGACTCAATTCACCTATTTACAAGAGATTTTATTTTATTTTATTTTTCTCTCCGAGTCATATATATATATATATAAGGTACTTTCGAGTTTTTTGACTGCTTAGAAGTAAGGCTAGCTATTAAATACGAGTTTGTGCCTTAGACTTGTTTGGATCCGAATTTTTAACAATTTGTTATTTAAATTATCTTTTATATTTATTATTTAGATAATAAAATTGTTGAAATCTCTTTCTAATTCACACATATGCATGGGAATATCACATTTGGTCAGGATAATGTATAAAATGAATACGCAAATCGTGGTCGCCAAAATCAAAGTGATATCGTACTTAAAGTTATCCCGGCCGTTAAGCATACGATAATATGTGTCGACCAGTTAGATTTATTGATCTAGTCAAACCTAGGCTAATAAAAGGAGCCGACCCATAGCTTATTGCGCAAACATTGAATCTTCATGCTTGTGCGCCAACGTAATTAATATTTAAGATATAACGTACGGAAGGACATATGCAACTTCTTGAAGAACTAATAAAAAAAAATGATTGATTTTTTTTTTTGTCGCTCGTATTTGAACAATCAAAAGAAGTTCATGTTTGAGGAAAAACATATATTAAGGGCATACAACATGCATTTATTTTTCTTCTTTAAAATTTTGTAAATTATAAACTCTCCCTAGCTATAGCATATTTCATGATATACAAGGCGATTGATTAACATTTTTATTTTGATGGAACACCCTGTTAATTTGTGCAATTTGTATGCTAGTCAATATATAGTACTTAGGAAAATAACAGCAAACTAAAATTACACACAAATATATAACAATAAAAAGGAGGGTAGCTGTCTTTAGTGTTGCTGACATGATATCAATAATTCAGGATTAAAAAAGAAAATAAAAGGCCGTACCTACCAAATGGACAAGAGGATCTGGCCATTTTTCTTGAAATAGAGGGAAGATTCTAATTTTGTTAAATTTAACAGTGAATATAACGTCAGTTATTTATAATTTTTAAATGATATAGTAATATATTTACCTCGTGATATCGCGTACATTGTTAGATATATGAAATGAAATATTAACCATGAAATGATTCAATTGTATTCACTTGAAATGACTAAAAAATTATTTTGTCACAAAAAAAATTGTATGAGATCTATGTATGGCTTTTGCTTAAACAAGTGTCATGGTTTTTGATGCGTTTGCAATTATACTTATTACTTCTTATACAATCTTTCATCACTTTTGCAATTATACTTTTAAACTTTAAAATGTATTAATTTAGTGTATTTATTTTTCAATTTCACTATTCTGTTAAGATTTTTCATTAAATAATATCAAAATTCTCAAATACCCTTATTTTTAAAATATATATATATATATAAATTTTTTAGAGATTCAGGCATAGATGTTTTTATAAATTCTGTTAAATCCTGACCAATGCCAAAATCTTTGCAATTTTTTTTTTATTTTTTCCTTAAAAAAATCATGGGTATTTTAATAATTTTGACCCTCCTCCTTTAAGATTTAACAAAAAATTCTAATAAAATGTTGAAATTGACAAAAATAAATAAATAAATAAAAGATGAATATACTAAATTGATATTTTGTAAAGTTTAAGAATATGATCGTAAAAATGACAAAAAGGCAAAATCGGGTGAAAAGCGAGATTTTTCTCGCTCATGAACGTTATTGGAATTATTTAATTGATAAGCATCGTTGGTCAAGTTACCAAACGCACGAGGAATGATAGGCAGGGGCAATTGTGCCGGCCCCTTGCCCCCTCTTTTAATTAATAAATATTTTTTTTAATAAAAAAAGCAATTCTGATGTGATATCAGAATTACTTTTTGACTAAAAAAATATTTATTTATTATATATGCCGGTTGGGGGCCGGCACAATTGCCCCCAAATATCATTCCCCCAAACCCAAAGGGCACTGGGAACCCTATAAAGGAGCCTTCCGTTAACACTATGAAAGCACAAAGCACACCAACAAAAGAAAAGAAACTTCACGTACGTTGAGCAATAATGGCCACCATTAATCTTCGACTTACACCTCTACTCTTTCCCCTCTTACTCGGCCTGAGCCTAATCCAAACCTCTGACGCCGGTGGCATTGCCATCTACTGGGGCCAAAGTGGCAGCGAGGGAACACTAATCGAAACATGTGCCACCGGAAGATACAAGTACGTAAACATAGCCTTCCTCAACAAATTCGGCGGTGGCCGAAAGCCAGAAATCAACCTTGCGGGTCATTGCAACCCAGCATCCAATGGATGCAGGATTGTTAGCAATGGCATTAGATATTGCCAAAAGCGTGGAATCAAGGTGATGCTCTCCATCGGAGGTGGAAGTGGAAGCTACTCTCTGTCTTCTGCTAAGGATGCTCAAAACACAGCACTCTATTTGTGGAACAATTTCTTGGGTGGTAAGTCACCATCACGTCCACTAGGAGATGCCATATTGGATGGTATAGATTTCGACATAGAGCTGGGCTCCACAAAATATTGGAATGACCTCGCGAGGTATTTAAAGGCGTACAGAAAACCAGGAAGAAAGGTGTACTTAAGCGCAGCTCCCCAATGTCCATTTCCTGATAGATTTCTTGGTGCCGCGCTTAACACAGGCCTTTTTGACTATGTTTGGGTTCAATTCTATAATAATGCTCCATGTCAGTATAGTTCGGGTAACATCAACAAACTTATTAGTTCGTGGAACCGATGGACTAAGTCATTGAAGGCTGGGAAGTTATTTTTGGGTTTACCGGCAGCTCCACAGGCAGCCGGAAGTGGGTATGTTCCACCCAACGTGCTCATTTCTCAAATTCTTCCTGTCATTAAGAAGTCGTCAGAGTATGGAGGTGTGATGCTTTGGTCAAAGTATTATGATGATAAGACTGGATATAGTTCTAAAATTGTGAAATATGTTTGAACTGTGTTTCAATTTGTCTAGTTTTAAGTGATAACGAGTTGGATATCCATGTATGGCTCTCAAGTAAAAAACCCTAGCTAAATAAAAGATCTTGGGATCAGCATCGTTTAGGGTATTAATAAATAAACCTCAAGTACTGCGCGCATGTATTTCAACTCACATTTGTATTATTGTACTTCGTATGCTATGTTATGCCTACATTTATGGTTGCTCGCCTTCTTTCTTTTCTTCATTAATTAATCATCATCCAATATTTTTTTTCCAGATTTTTGTTTTATTTTTTAATGTTTTAACAGTATATAGTTGATAAGGTTGAAAAATGCACTTGTGAGTCTAAAAAAAAAAGTACTTTTCAGTTAAAAACATATGCACTTCTAACCCTCAAAAAACTATACCAAACCGATCCCAAATTCCTATATGTGGGGCTAAAATCACAATTCATGCCATGTTACATTAGTTTTCGAATTTTATGTGACTATATGTGCTTCTAAAAGAATACTAGAGATCGAGGTTTTGTCAAGGTATTCTTTTAGTTTTTTTTTTTTTTTTTTAATGCTTTTTGGACTTAATTTTTCTTTTGACTTTTGCACTATACAAATGAATATAAATCCATCGATTTGAATGAGATAATCCCGGAATTTGACCAGTAACAGCAACATAACAGCTAGCTTCAATTCTAAAAGCCTTGTACCACCCGCCATTTCCTTAACTATCCAATTCCAAGATAAAATTATATCCCGGTTGCAATATGTACTCGAAATGAATTTAATGGGCTGTCCAGTACCTACGTACTCCTCAAAGTCCAAGGAATTATTGTTGTTAGAATTTTAGTATCGGCAAATTTAGTGTCCATATTTGTTGTAACTTTTAGGTCTAGGTTGTATTGGGGTGTAACTTTAGTGCTGAGATTGAAAACTTTGTTCGAATGAAACCATTTTGTTCCAACAAGAATATGTGTCATATTCTAGATGACTCGATCATAGAATCGCTCAAAGCACAATCGAACGAAGGACTTAAAGAAATTCCAGAATGACGTGATTGACACCTCGTTTGAAAGAGAGCCATAAATTTGTGAAACCTTAGATGTCATTTTCGAAACTTATTATCGTTTGAACGAGATTGTGGCAGATCCTAAAAGCCTAGCTGACTTAGCTCAAAAAGTTATGTTAAACGAGATTGTGGCAGATCCTAAAAGCCTAGCTGACTTAGCTTAAAAAGTGTGTGTGTGTGTCATGATTTCTGGGTTGAAGCAAACGAGGTTTATCTGTGAAGGTTATTCGAGTAAAAGAAGGCCATAGGTTCCAAAGCCACTGCAGTGTTTCGGTAAACATAATGTTTTTTTTAGGGTCACAAATTGAGTTTTCAGATTTACAAACTTTTAAAGTTTTGTAAGTAAGAACAATCTGTAAGAACAATCTGCAACACAAGTCTATTATGGTAGATACCTTTGGGTTTGGCTAGCCCTCAAAGTAATTTTACTTTTGAATGGGTTTTTTCAAAAAGTTTCTATTTCATTATTAAAATACTTGTGTTGTTTGATTTTATGCTTTTGTACGTGGATTGTGGTATTGATGAGTTGATAATTGTCTGATAATCTTGTGTTTAATTAACAACTTGAGGTCATTTTCAATTGCTTGTTCAGGGTTTAAACTTGATTGCATGCCCATAGATATTTGGAATTGATCAGGCCGATCGACTTAGAAATTCTTGACGGAGTAGTAGTGTTGTGTTTAATCCTTTATTAAGGCCCAGTAAAGAATGATGTCACTAGCTTCCAGTGGACAAATTGACCTAGCTAATACCCAATTGGACTAGGCTAAACCAATTTGACATCGATCAGCCCATGAGTCTAGATAATTCCACTATCAAGTTGATAATTAGAATCTTAACAATAACTTAAAATGATCGAAGAAGTCATATATATATATATATATATATATATATATCCTTGGTCATTGTAGATCAGGACAAGGAAGAGGCCAGGGAAACTTTCTTATTCGACAATATTTGTAAGTCATTATACGCCCAATATTTGCTTCCAAATGATATGGTTGGAATGTGCAGGATAATCATTCTATATATGGTTGAATTATTCAGGTCCGGCATTTGGGGCAGATTTTTTTTTTTTTTTTTCGTCTAATCTCTTGTGGTGTTAACTATTTTAAAACCGAATGGAAGTATTACCACATAATGTATGCCTGAAAACCTAATTAAAGCTTGGGAGTGGTTCAGCTATCTTCAAAACTAAATGCTATAGGGTCATTGAATCACCAATCAAGGGCTATAAAGGTGGTTTGGCTTGTTAGAATATTTCGATAATAGATCTGTTCTATTTTCATGGCATGTATCGATCAAGTATTAAAATAACATACCTCTATTGTTTTCAGGACAAGCTTCTAATATTTAGATGATGAATCTTTTTGTAGATGCCCTAAAATTACAAAAGAAAAAAAGTGTTCTATGTGTGTTGAGAGACTATTGCCCTTAAGTCCTTAACCCTAATTTGCATATTGACTGAATGAAGTCTAATGGGCTAACTTCACTTATATATAGGATGAGAGTAAAGGCTTCCTTATGTGTTGTCCACAAAAAGTGGCAAATCCCATTATGGGCTTAAAACTAAACAAATGACTATGCTAGTCCACTCAAAAAGAATAAATCCAACACAGCTACCTTCTAAAATCAGTCAATGGGGATCATCAACCAGCCCAAGGTAAAGGTGGTTCACCTAACTCCAAAATAATCTGCGGGAGTCAGCCATAGAAATAATTCGCCCACCACATCAACTGGCCTCCAAGGTGGCTGGACCGCTTCAAAGAACATGTCAACCCAACTTTTATTACCTGCGGCCTTTATTTCTTTATTTTTATTTGTAGGTAAAATTATAATTTTCTCATGGCTTAAAAGAGAAACAACCGAAATTTGTACAGAAAAATAATTTTGTTACAAAGGTAAACAAAAGGATTTATAAGCACATTTGAAGTCATAGTGATTTATTTGTTATATGGTGAAACCATGCAAAGTGACTAACTTAATTAATAACATTCCGTATGACAGATTTTTAATTTACTTTTCATTCATATTTGAACAATCAAAAATCAATGCAAAACGACTACGTACGTACGTTGTTTTGTAATGAAAAGACAATATATTTCAATTCTTCGGATTTTGCACGGAATTAAGAGGTTGATCCTCATATATTTTCTTTGAGTTTCCTACTCATAAAGTCTTCACTATTCAACATTTAAACCGATAACATCGTGAGGAAAAAAAAAAACTGATAACATCGTAAATTAATGTAATTGAAGATCGTTTTAATTTTTAGTGGGTGTAATGCCATTATAAATTCACTCATATTTATGTCACGCGTGTCATGTGTGTGACCAGCGGAGCCATGCACCTTGAGGCCCAAAAAAAAAATTCTCAAAAAAATATTAAATTAAATTAAATTAAATTTTACTCTTAAATTTGTTTATTTATGTAGTTTTGGCCCCTTCAAACTTTTGTTTTTTCTATTTGGCCCTCCCAAATCTCAAATCTTAACTCTGCTCCTGTGTTTGACATATGCTAGTGATCAGTAATAAGGAAAACAACAGCGAAGTAACGTTACATACAAATAATAATTCGAGGAGAGTAGCTCCATCTCCTCATTAATATATTGATGCCAATATGTAACCAAGAAGGATTATACAACAAAGAAAATACAAGCATATATAACTACGACGTTACATATAAATAAAGACAAATAGCAAACGACTGACACTATATATATATATCGATCGAATGTATATATATATAGGAATTCAAATATTTACTTATATTTGGATTGATTCTAGCTACGACAGATTAAGTTTTAAAGGTCGTTGGATTAAATATCTGGAAATTTTAATAAATTAAATTATCGCCTAATTAATCTAGTGCGGCTGTTTGCGTTGTTTTGTATATATGGGAAATGGCTTTGACAGGAAGGCTAGCTATCATGTACGACCTAGCTAGTGTTGCAATCAAATAAAAGCATCTCCAGCAGTTGAAGTTAAAATAGCTACTCAAAAAGTACTAATTTTTACTTTAACCACTAGATATCTTAAAAATACTCTAACAATAATCTCTATTCTACTCTTCATTTTCTTAAAATATTGTTTTTTAATCTTTTCTTTATTTTTTAGTTTTTTTCACTTCTCCCTCTCACTCTCCGGTCTCCCCCAACCCCAACCCGTCTCATTTTTTTCAATATTCGGACCTAGCAAAATGGAAGGAATCCCAACAGAGCCGAAGCCGAGTGATCAGCGTAGTCGACGGAGTTAAGGATTTGCAATAAGGATCAGTGAGTGTCGAGATAATCGGCGACGAGGAACCAAAACCTGGATGAGTCGAGGATCTGGCAAGCCCCGGCAGTGACGATGCAGAGATCGGATCCGACAATAACGGCGTAGTCGACGGAGGCGTGAATTTTGGTGTGAAGGAGGAAGGCAACGGCATGCTGGAGTCAAGCATCTTGCCGCAAAGCTTGTCGGGCTTAGTGTCAACGAGGACGAGCTCATCGAAGAGGTCTTGGGTGAGAACGACGACGTTGCTGGGGACAGAGGAAAAAAAAATGTTTGTAGTGTTGAACAGTGAATAGCCATTGTTGGCTATTTACTGTTCACTGTTAAGGAAAAATGGTTAAATTCGGGCTTAGTGTCGACATCGGCGAGGTCTTGGGTGAGAACGACGACGTTGCTGGGAACAGAGGAAAAAAAATGTTTGTAGTGTTGAACAGTGAATAGCCATTGTTGGCTATTTACTGTTCACTGTTAAGGAAAAATGGTTAAAGTAGCTAATCTGCTGGAGAAGAAAAAATGTCAAAAATAGTTAAATTTGACTTTTTGGCTAAAGTAGAGCATCTGCTGGAGATGCTCTAATATAACTACTATGAGCGCCCCTTCTATCCGGTCAGGACAGAAAATTAGTGTTTTTTTGCTACCAATAAGATATTGACACATCAACTTATAACAAGAAAAATAATTATTTGCAAAACATTGAATCTAATCATTTTTTTAGTTAAAAATTAAAAATTTAAAAAAAAAAAAAAAAAAAAAAAAAGAAGAAGAAGAAGAAAAACTACCAACCACCGCCCACCCGGACACCGCTGTCGCGCTGCCGCCACTGCTCCATGCTGAAAATCGCCGTGTGGCCACTTCCCAAACCCCGGGGGTGGCCGCACGGCCGCCCCATGGACCGGGGGTGACCGCTCGACCCGGTGGTAGCCACCCCCAATTCCGTCGTGGGGCTGTGCGATGACTATGGAGGCGGCAGCAGCAACTAGTGGTTGAGATGGTTTTTTGTTTTAAGACTAAAAGAGTCAAAGGGAGGGTTTTGATTCAGTATTTTGCTAGGTTTTATTAATATTTACTTTTTTTATTTAATGATGACGTGTCACTTTCTCACTGGAGAGCAAAAATCTATTGGTTTTTGTATTGGTTTTTGTTGCAGCCTGATTGATGTTATTCCCAACTACTGTTACTTGGCCCTTACTTTTCTTATTTAACATGCCCTTTCCTTCTTTTTTTTTTTTTTTTTTAACAAGTGGTATTTTCATTACTGAAACATACGCCCAAAGGGCAATACAGACAGAGAACAGAACAAAGAACCACGGCATCACAAGCCAATCTACAACCATCAGAGCCCGAAGGCCATAGGAGTGATTAGGGAAAAAGATTCTCTAACCACAAAAGCTAGAAAACTAGCTTAGAGCAGCTACCAATACGGTAAGCTGTGAAACATAGACAAGAATGTACACCAAACAAATAGAAAAATCTCCGGAAACAAGAAACCGCCGCCGGAGACAACACATGTAGAACACGAACCATCTCCGAGAACCTCTCTTGCGCCAGACGACCTTCAGGAGTCCAAATAGTCACCGTCCAAGGCCGGAGAAGCAGACGGTGACCCTCACGCGCAAGACCATGGAAAGGAAACCCCGGTGCGTGTTGGTCACGCGCCGAACAGGAGCGCACCACACGGACTCGCCGAATGACCACCATGACCGGGGAAGGCCGGTGACCGCAACAAAAAGATCCTTGTCAATGAAATCCCAGCCGAGTTTTGTAGATCTGGCTTTGGCAACACCTCAGCCGAAACCACCAACACCCGCCGTTTGTCACGGATCTGAACCAGAAAATCTTCTATTTGCACCAACAAACAACAACAAAACAAAGGAAAAAAAACAACAAACAAACACCACCGGATCAAACACCGGGGGAACAAAACCTTCACTGGCAACAAGCCAGGAGGACAAAAACCCCACTAGCCGAAGGCTAGAGGAGGAAACGTCTCTCACTAAACTCGCTCGCTCTAGAAACTTCACAGAGAGAGAGAGAGAGAGAAAGAGGAGGGTATGCCCTTTTCTTCTTGTTTCTTGTTATTGTCCATGATCAGAGGGACATTGGACCCATAAGGCCGGACTAAAAGTACTGACAACTAAAATGTCTTATACTTGTAAAAAATGCCCATGCCTTTGTCGTCTTTTACCTAATTAATGAACGTGATTTGTAGTGATTATTCTTTAATTTCGAATAATTGATTTGAAATTTCATTAGCTCCGATCCGGCCAGTTGAGCATTTGTTTTCACAATATTCTTAGAGTAAGTCAACAAATCCTGCTTAAAACTGAGTCAGCTTCAGCCTACAATTGACCGAGTTCGATCCATACAGCTCGATCAACTATATATATATATTGGAAATTCGGAATTGACTGAAACACGTTATCGGTCAAATTTTCCAACTCGGAATATGCACTCTGAACTCTATAAAAAGAGCCTCCCATTAACATTAATTATGTGAGCACAAAACACATTCTTCACACAAAAATGGCTAGAAATCTTAGAATTACACCGCTACTCCTTCCCCTCTTGTTCCTGACGACCCTAATCAAAACATCTCACACCAGTGGTGGCATCGCCATCTACTGGGGTCAAAACGGCAACGAGGGAACACTAACCGACACCTGTGCCACCGGAAGATATTCGTACGTAAACATAGCCTTCCTCAACAAATTTGGCAATGGCCAGCCCCCGGAAATCAACCTCGCTGGCCACTGCAACCCAGCATCCAATGGGTGCACAATAGTAAGTGAAGGCATTAGAAATTGCCAAAAGCGTGGAATCAAGGTGATGCTCTCCATTGGAGGTGGAATTGGAAACTACTCTCTAGCTTCTGCTGCGGATGCAGAGAACGTAGCGCAGTATTTGTGGAATAATTTCTTGGGTGGGAAGTCATCGTCACGTCCATTAGGTGATGCCATATTGGATGGCATAGACTTTGACATAGAGCTCGGCTCAACTCAACACTGGGAGGACCTTGCAAAGCACCTAAAAGCATATAGCAAGCATGGAAGAAAGGTGCACTTAGGCGCAGCTCCGCAATGTCCATTTCCCGACGCATTTCTTGGCACCGCGCTTAACACACACCTTTTTAACTACGTTTGGGTTCAATTCTACAATAATGCTCCATGCCAATATAGTTCGGGTAACATCACTAACCTAGTAAGTTCATGGAACCGGTGGACGACGTCGATAAAGGCCGATAGGATATTTTTGGGTTTGCCAGCAGCTCCTCAGGCGGCCGGAAGTGGGTATATTTCACCCGACGTGCTGACTTCTCAGATTCTTCCCGTTATTAGGAAATCACGAAAGTATGGAGGTGTGATGCTATGGTCAACATATTATGATGATCAAACTGGATATAGTTCTGCCATTTTGAAAAATGTATGAATTATGCTTTGTCTTTTTCAAATGATATTTTGAGATGCATGTACGTGTATCTTTTTCAATCCAATATCGATCTTGACGATATGGTTGTTGGTTTAAAAAATAAATGAAGGAATAAAAGAGAAATATATAATATTTGTGTGTTATTTAAGTTGACTTTTCTTTTCATTTTGTTCTTCTAGCACAAAGTCAATGCAATTTTCTGCTCATTTGTAGGAAACAGGCCAGGTAATTAATATACGCTTATCGCTTGGGGCAAATTAATTTGTTTTATTTAATGGCGATGGTGGGCTGGCCTGGCCGGACACAGGCAACCTGGCAAAGGTCCAGCTTGTTTTGGTCAATGCCATAGGCATGCATAGTGGCTGAGATGTGACATGTATATATATATATAGATAGATAACCTTCACCCAATATATTAAGATTCCTACGTTTAATGGGCTTATAATTCCATTAATTATTTAGAGATGTAGTATGAAGAAGAATTATCCAAGATATCATAACTTTAGAGATGAATGTTGATGATTGAAAATAGAGGATCATAGGAATATTGCCCTTCTCACAATACTATAATACACCTTTTCAGGAAGGACTTCATACATTGCAAATAATATCATCATAGATTATTGTATCAAATTATGACTGAATTGTAGTGAAATTTATATAGTACCATTGTTATCACTTATTTTCATTTATTTGGCCATAATTTTAATTTTAAGAGAAATGCTAGCTAGATCGAGTTTCTTTCCCCTTGAACCAACAAGGTATTAATAGAGGTATGGGCTTTAGATCATGGGCTGAAATTTTGTGGTTTTGTTCATATTTACTTATATTTTTAATTCAAAGCAGAGAAGGGGAAAAGGGGGAGTTCTTCTTGTTCAGTTAAATATCTTGGGAATGGACGACCGGAAAAACTTAGAATTAAGTTTTTAAATTCGAGGATAAACTAATTTTATTATCATTATTAGTCCATATATTAAAAATAATTTATCTTTAGTCATTATTTGAGGATCAAGATTCTCTAAAATTCATAAGGTATTTTACATGTTCTTCAAATTTTAAATTATTTTTTAAATTAAATTGTTGATAATATTCTAACATATATATATATATTAGCATTTATTGTTTTTAAAATACGAAAAACAATTGATAAAATAGTGAGGTGAAAAATATTGAGTTGATGGATTTAGAAAATTTCTAGGTATTTAATTTAAAAACAGTTATTAAACTTTGAAGAAATCTAATTAACCCCTTAAAAATTCTAAAAAAATCATATAAAAGTTAGAAAAGAAACAGTACTATAAATTATAATTGCACCCAAATAATCATTTTAAAAGTTAGATTATTTATTTTATATTTAAATATTTCATAAAAGTAAAAAATAAATAATCAACAAGTCTGATGCAAAAAAGTACTCCACTGCACGAACAGAGTGGTTAGGACGCCGTATTAACAAGGTTGTGATGAGGTTAATTATGCCGTAACGCAACAGTGTACCACGATGTACGTATGATGTACCTATACGTATAATAATAGGAGCCAGCCCATACAGTACTATGGCGTAAACGTTGAGCTTAATTCATCCCTGTGGAACAATTTGGATATTTAATAATGCTTAATTACCAAGAAGAAGAAAAGTATTTAATCATTCCTAAATAGAGTGAGATTTGAGAATATACCTTTCTTCTTTTCTTTTCTTTTTTTTTTTGTTTTTGCTTTTTATTTTCAAAATACATACATTAACAAATAATACAAAATATTCTTAAATATGCAAAAATAAATTTCACATTTATGTTACATCAGAACTTTTTTAAACAAAAAATAAAAATACCTCCAAATGTAACAACACACCCTAACGATACAATATTGTCCGCTATTGGAGAGAAAACTATTGTCGCAGAAGCATGTTTAACTGCAGAGTTCTGATATATCTATGGTTATTACAGCTTTAAAACGCATCTAATTCGAATGAATCGAAAGCGAATAATATTGTATCATTAAGGTGAGTCGTTACATCAAAATACATTAACAAACACACTTCTATATTTTAACCTTCTCAACGAACAAAATATTCATGACTTTTTGAGGTAAACACAATTATCTCTATAAACCTACAATTCATTTGTGTTGGACCCTTTCAACTACCATTTAAATGTAAAGAGCTCTTTTTGTTAGTCGAAGACATTAAATCAAACCAAAATAGGAGCACGTGATATGCTCATATATATTATTGGAGAAATAATTTTTGCACATCACTTGTACATCATTTTTTTTAAATCAATTATGAATTTGTAAGACCCATAATGATTCACATATGAATCCTACAGATTTAATAGTTGATTTAAAAAAATAATATACAAAAAATGTACAAGGAACAGATCTCATACTATTGATGCGAACGATAGACATGCCATTGGTTAAGATAATAAATTTACTTAAATACCCTCTAATATTAAATGATGAAAATGACTTTCCCATTTTACAGGAAGATTTTGGACATTGTTTGGCCGTAAAGCTTCATTTTCTAGGAAAAATAATATAATGACTCTGATGCATACATATACATGTAACAAAAAAAAGGTAATAGGGCTATATATGTAATGTACTTTTCTTATTTCCACAAGTAAATCTCTTCATTTAACTTTACGGCACGCACTCACTCCAACAAATAAATATGAAACAAATAAAAAGTGGGGTACGTAAACTCTGTGACACAAATATCAAACAAATAAAAAGGGGCAGCCATCGTAACACCGTGGCGCGTCAGGAGCTGAAACATTACCAATTAATTGGCACGTAAAAACCTGAAAAAGAAAAAAGGAAAAAGGAATCGACATTAATGAGCAGAAAAAAAAAATAAAAAAAATAAAGGCCTATTTTTGGTAAAACTTTGACAAATGTTTTGAATTTTGGGTTTTGAAAAGATAAAAGTTGAGGATTGATATGGGAGAGACCACATTTGACCAAAGTTGAAAATTGGTTTAGTAAAATTTTGGAAGAGTGATTTGTAAAAATTAAAAATGGAGAAATATTTTTATAAAATAAAAGAAATTTAAAGAATTAAAAAAAAAAAAAAAAAAAAAAAAAAAAAAAAAGAAAAAGAAAAAGAAAAAAGTGTTGTACCACGGTGCCAGTGCTGCCACCATGATGGTCATCCGGCAGCCTTGACGGTAGCCATACACCGCCTGGGAAAAAAATATCGACTTTTTAAAAAAGAAAATTAAAAAATATTGTGTTTTATTTTTTAGAAAGTATTTTGAGTTTTGAGGAGAGTTTTGTAATTTTGTGAATGCCACATTTGAAAATCCGTTTCGTTAAATGATATTTAAAAAGAGTTTTCAACATTTTGAGAGGTAAAAAAAGCATTAAAAAAGTTTACCAAACAGGCTCCGAAATATATTTTGGAGGCGTATTAGGATTAGACCTTGAATATTTATTAATTATGGCACCTAGCTAGATGGTACACGGCTTCCACCATTTACAGAGAAATTTGCAGTAGATGCTCTATTTTTGCCCATAATAGTAAAATAGCAAATGTTATGAAATTCTGAAACTCATATGAATGGTAATCTTGAACTAAAAACCTAATGTCGTAATCGTTAACAAAATATTATTCTCATTATTCATCAAAATATATATATATTATTCTGATTGATCCAAAAATGTTGCTTCATTCATAAGAGAAGATATGATAACGACACTTTCTTATATATAAATCGGAGAAATGTACATGAAATTTTAAATCAAAACGCGTCATTCTCAAATTTTAGAAAAGCATGGGCATCCTTGATGCTATAATTAGAGAACAACCCCAGATGGCATGGCAGCAAAAAACACTGGTGCCATTGCCATACTGATATACGTACTTAGCAACATTAATGGCTAGAATTCCTCTATTCCTTCCCCTCCTAATCCTGCTGAGCCTCATCACACACTCTCAAGCTGGTGGCATTGCCATCTACTGGGGCCAAAGTGGCTACGAAGGAAGCCTAACCGAAACATGTGCGACAGGAAAA
The DNA here is from genome assembly GCA_028654335.1 of Alnus rubra. Taxonomy (NCBI): domain Eukaryota; kingdom Viridiplantae; phylum Streptophyta; class Magnoliopsida; order Fagales; family Betulaceae; genus Alnus; species Alnus rubra. The sequence goes on from JAJPGS010001186.1 coordinate 772,627, forward strand.
TACTCCCATGTAATCATATCTTTCCTAGACCAATTTGGCAATGGCCGAACCCCAGAAATCAACCTTGCGGGTCATTGCAACCCGGCATCCAATGGGTGCACCGTAATCAGCAGTGGCACAAGAAGTTGCCAAGCTCGAGGAGTTAAGGTGCTGCTTTCCATTGGAGGAGGAATTGGGAGTTACTCTCTAGCTTCTTCATTGGATGCCCAAAACGTAGCTTATTATTTATGGAACAATTTCTTGGGTGGGCAATCACCTTCACGTCCCCTAGGCGGCGCCGTATTAGATGGCATAGACTTTGACATAGAGCTCGGCTCAACCTACCATTGGGTGGATCTTGCTCGTTGCCTAAAGGCGTATAGCCAGCCAGGAAGAACGGTGTTGTTGAGTGCAGCTCCTCAATGTCCATTTCCAGATATGTTTCTTCGTAACGCTCTTAACACAGGGCTTTTCAACTACGTTTGGGTTCAGTTCTATAATAATGCTCCATGCCAGTACAGTGTGGGTAACATCAATGACCTTATAAGTTCATGGAACCGATGGACTACATCCATAAATGCAGGGAGTGTGTTTCTAGGGTTGCCGGCGGCTCCAAGGGCGGCCGGAAGCAGATATATTCCTCCCAGCGTGCTGACTTCTCAAATCCTTCCAATGATAAAGCAGTCGCCAAAGTATGGAGGCGTGATGCTTTGGTCCAAGTATTTTGATGATAGGAGTGGATATAGTTCCTTCATCATGAGGAGTGTATGAGGTTCACTACTTCGAGTGGGCTACACCCCAATCATTATAGAAACATAATATCCCTTTTCATTCTATGGTATTGTATATGTGGTTTCTTAGCCTCAAAGGGGAAAATAAATAGATTGGGAACTTTAGGTTTGCATGGATTGATAGTTTGTACTTGAATGCTTCTTATAAATAAATAAATGTTTAGCCTGTGTTTTCTAAACTTGGTGTAACAGTTTCTTGAGTTTAATTGCAATTGTTGACTTTCTTTTGTTCTTTTCATGTTGTATATAGTTGTTTACCCCTTAAAAAGAAGGGCGAAAAAGAAAAAAAGCCGTGTAGCGTATCTAATCCTTAGTCTTTACGAAAACAGTGTAACACAGTGTGCACCACACCATGCAAACCACAACTAGTAACCTAAGCAGGCAGACAGTTGAACTGATTAGGCTTATTCTCGTTAGTGCTCCATGATCAACAGAGGTTGAGTTTTGGGTGCTTTTAGAAACAACTGAAACTAGAGAAACATATTATGTCAAATTAAGTGAGGAAAAAATATATTATGCTAGAAACACAAATACTAGCAATTTTCTTGCTGAACCTACAGCCATTTCTGCAAGGCAAGAGAGGGTAATTATAGTGTAGAAGAAAAGGATACCCTCTTCTAAGCTATGAGATGGGGAACTTTTTGCAAAATTATTCAAGACAGTAAAGTGTAATTTTCTCCCGAGTTTTTTTCCTCTGTATTAAGATTAACATCCTGGATCATCAACAAATTGTGTTATGGTCCATAGAGGAAAACTGTTTAAGTTTTTAACAAGATGCACCAGCAAGCAGTTGAAATTTAGCATATACCAGGAAATTCAAAGCCTCGGTATTCTAGGAAAAGAAAGGGATAAATCAACGAGAAGCAGATGGAATCTTGAAATACACATAATAACAATGCAAACAAAAATTACGCCAATCCATCCGAGGGAAGCCCCCAAATGAATCCATGCGTTCTGATAGTTTGAAATGATGACGGTGCATGGACAAGTAACTCAATGGTGCAGGCTCTTTGTCTTACTTTGCGCCTACGCTTGCCGGACCTGAATATTGTGAGTGGATTGGAATCGCCAGATGGGTTGTCTTCCACTCTGAAGAAGAGCTACCTCTTCTCCTTCCTTCACCATCCCTTGCTTCTGCATATGAAAACCAATAAAGTACATCATGCATTACGAAGATAGCCAGCCAACAAAGAGAAACGGATATTTGATCATGCAAAACCTATTTCCATCAATTCTCAATGCAATGAAATCTACTAGAGCTGTCATGTGAAAGCTAGTACTCAATGGCCAGAATATTGGTTGAATTATATCAGACTAACTATGAAGTAGAGCACGGATAGTTTACTTAGCTTTGGAAGTGCAAAAAATCTTAAATTTTCTTTTCTAAAGGTATGCCCTCCAATTTGAAATGGTTGACATCATTCGGTACTCCCAATGGATAGCACAGTTGGTCGAAAAGTAAACCAGATACATCAAAAGCAAAAGCACAACTGCCACAGGACAGGAGATAGGGAACCCCTGTAGAACGCTATTATATATCCTATCTAAATATGGAACCTTCCCAGATTGAAATTCTGACCCAGAAACCCAGATGCATCACAAACCCAATGATGAGGATAAGCTTTTGGGTTTCAAAGAGAAACACAAATGAACACGTTGAACTTTTAAATCCAACATAAACTAATCCTGACTTCGTTTAGCTAAAATTGGGCAGATCACTGCATCTCAACTACTGCCAAAGTAGAGTGCAAGTGGATTTTCCTGTTAAAAACCTCACCTTTAGTAAAGTCAAGGCATTCGCAAAGGTCTCTTCAGCATCATCTGAGAACTGGATGTATATGGGGCACACTCCTTGATACAAAGCCAGCCTTTGTTGTATCCTCTTCCTGCATGGCCATCAAAGTTACAGAGTCAGCCAATATTAGATTCACATTCCTTGTCTGTCCTTTTTCCATTTGCTTCTTTTTTTTTGGGGGGGGGGAAGGATTCATATTCGTTTTCAATCCAAACTCTCAGTTAATACACCGAAACAGAAAGTACCTCCATTCATGAATTGCTAATCCAGTCAGTAAGGAACTTACAGTTCAGTTCTTATATACTTTCACTCGGTCAAACTCAGATAAAATACGATATTTAGTATTCAAGTTTTTCCAGGGCTAAGAATCTGTCAAGAGTAAACTATGCCTACAGAAAAATCTAAAAAAATAAAAAATTTATGCCTGCAACATGGAGATCCAATTTGCAATACCATATCATAACCTCTCACGCAAACAGCATCCTCATTGCACAATGAGGCAGGGGACACAAGAAACTCACTCATTCGTAAAAGCAAATATGGTGCCAGAAGGTCGATAGTGGCTCAGTAGCATGCCCATGAAACCACTTCTGGTGAAGACAACGATTGAGGTTCCAAGAGTGTTAGACATCATGGTTGCATGGTAAGCAAACATCTCGCTCATATGGTTCTACAGAGACAAAAAACACTTCTAATCAGTATTCAGAGCTTACATTCAAATTCATATTGGGGGAGAGCGTGCTACAATGCCGATAAACTCAACGAAGCATCAAAATATATGAAAACTTATATGTTAAATAACCTTGAAGGCTTGACCAAGATTAGGTGGCATTTCACCGCATGATATGGTAGCTTCTGTCCGTAATGCAACCGTGTGCATGACTTTAACAGCTTTCAAGGGGAACCTGCATGGCATTAAGGTGTAAAAGTTTATACATAAACAATCCCCATTATTAGAATAAAAATTAAAAAAAAAAATCCCCATTATTAAATCCCATAATGGCTTTTAGGCAATGTTGATGTTACTTTTGAGTGTTGCAACTAGAGTCACTCTGAACATGCATATCTTTAGTGACCAAAATTTTATATGCAAGCATTTGCTGCATTTCAAACCATTGAATATGCATTGCTTTCAAGGGACATCAAATCTCTTTGTATGCAAGGAGTGATCAGAAGTACATCTATTCCTCAACACCGGCTAAACCTTTAGATAGAGAAAGTGCTAACCCAATGCTGCCAGATAGTGGGTTCCAATGACAGATGTCTCTCAATGTGCATGATGCTCACAAAAAAATTTCATCTAGTCACGTCCCAAGTAACCGACTAAAAAGTCGAAAAGAAGCAACTTACTTTCCATGAGCAGTTTCACCAGAAAGCATGATTGCATCAGCACCCTCTCGGACAGCGATGGCAATGTCTGATACCTCTGCTCTGGTTGGAGTTGGGTGTACAATCATGCTTTCCAGCATATTTGTTGCCACAATAACAGCTTTCCCCATGCTACGGCAGATTCTGATTATCTCCTCCTGCATTTTGATTTGACAATATTCTGAATGTCAGAGAATAACTCATATTTGATGTCTTAAAAGTCCTGTATAATGCCACCAACATGTAATGACATCTCTTCTATTGCTCTTCCAGTAAAAATAAAATACCTGCAGAAGCGGAACCTCCTCAATAGGGAGCTCTGCTCCAAGGTCTCCTCTTGCAACCATTGCCTAAAATTAGAAGAGCATGTGTGACTTTCAAAGGGTATGAAAGTGACTTAAGCAGCCAGATTTAGACTAATACCTAAAAATACTTGATAATAGTCATAATCTTCAAGGTCTAAATGTAAACTTTAATCAAATTTAACAGCATTTAAAAGATACAATGCAATGATTAGTATGATCACCCCATCAGATGCTGTGATAATGGAATGCAAATTTGGGATAGAGTCTGCACTTTCAATTTTTACAATGACGTGTATATCTGCACCACAGCCTGCCATATCAAATGGAAAACTAAATTATAATTTGTACTCTGCAGCAGGGTAACAGACATGTTGCCCAAATTTTGTTTCTAAAAATAAGAAATCATATCTGGATATTTACTTTGCAAATAATTCTTCAACTCATGAACTACTTGTGCATCTTTAACAAAGGAAACAGCATAAAAGTCAACTTTATTGTCCACTCCAAATTTGATATCATCCCAATCCTTCTCTGTAGCAAATCAATATAGAAAATTATAGAGGAGAATAAGAAGAAGAAGAAAATGCAAATGCAAATCGGTGGGATATTATCGAGGACATGATGATTCAAGGTCTAACCAGTGATGGAAGGCAGTGTTGCACTTTTTCCTCGAACATTTAAGTGACGCCTAGATTTAAGTTCTCCTCCATCAACAACTTCACATTTCACTGAATCTTCTGTCTTGGACTTCACCAAAAATGACATCATACCACCTGCAGAGTAGATCAAGAGTGAGCAGTGCATATATCTTAAGAAGACATGTTACATTTTTTCAATTCTCATCTATTATACAGATAGAGAGCTTGCCTTTTCAATTAAAATTGTAATTCAAAGACCCCACAGTTCTAAAAGGAAGCTACAGTTACAATCTATGGGTCGTAGAATTTTGTGGATTTAAAACTAAAGCTAAAAACAGTTTGTGAGGGCCTCAAGAGTTCTAAAATCGTATATAAAATGTGAAATCTGGGGATATGGCATCAGCATTTTTCTGCCCTATCCATGTTTTAAATCCCAAATTCATAATAATCTTTAACCACCAGATTTCTAAAAGCATGTTGATTTCATCTTAGGACATGTGGGATTATGATTCTTTCACAGTAATACTCACCCATGCAGACATGCTCTGTTCAATCTCAGTACTCAGAAAACTTAATAATAAGTGACAAAACCATGCATATATTCCCACACTAGTGTATAAGTGTAAATGTATAAGTGCAAATGCAAATGGCCACACAAATATATGACTTACAGACCAAGCTTCTTTACTGTCATTAACACCATTATCCTTCACTAAAATATGTGATATCCAAATATTTCACAAAATTAAGCTTGAACCGTGAATAAAATAAACTATTATCTCCTCCGAGCAAATCTTTTCAATCTATGAGCACAGTTCAGATGATAGAAACTTCCTTGTTTACCAGAGAGGACAAATATAGCATACCATCAACGAGAAGCATGTCACCCACTTCTACGTCATTAACAAAATCATCATAGTTCACACTAACACAATCTGCTGTGCCAACTCCTCTCCGAATTGTAAAAGTGAATTCTTGCCCACTCATTAATGTGATTGGTTGTGGCAGGTCCCCACTCCTAACTTCAGGACCCTGATGAAAACCAAAGGAAAAATGATAAATTATTTAGAAATTAGATAAAAGAAGATATTGATAAATCAAAAAAAAAATAAAATAAAATAAAATCAAGATACATATACCTGACTAGGAAATAAAACACAATACTATGAACTAGCAGGTTACAATATTGCTCCTTACAATGCCCATGTAGCAATAAATTAGTTCCATTTTAGCATCTCCACGGGTAAGAGACTGCATATTTTTAGCTAAATTAACAATAAGATCCTAAACCTAGTCACCATATGAATGGCACACAACATAGATCCTGCTTGCTTCCCGCACACAGAAAATGCAATGCCCTAATTATCAACTGTGTCTCCTCAAAGTGGAGAGGTCAAATACCTACTTCAATATCTCTCCACAACTATGATGCATAAAAACTCCAGAGGGAAGTTTGATGACTTCTTATGTTACAAATAGAAAGGTGTTTCTGCGTATACTTTATCTTGTGACAGTAAATTCAGCTAGCATAAATTATTGTAACATGTTGGAACACCACCTTAACCCAAAAGCTTAAGCCTATTGATTTAGGTCCGGCTCTATTATATCAATTATTCAATCTCATCACAATTATTTGATGTGGATTTAACCACTCAGACTCATAGTCAGTTTCTATCTAAATAATGCCTAGCCTGCTTTAGCAACGCGGTGTACTAATTTAACATAGAAGGAAATAGAATCGAATGTAAAGCAAAAACTTGCCTTGGTGTCGAGCATGATTGCAATTACATTGTCTTTGGATTGAGCATTATATTCCTTAACCAAATCTATAACTTTCTGATGAGACGCGTGGTCTCCATGAGACATGTTCATCCGAGCAACATTCATTCCAGCTTCGGCCAGCTTCCATATCATTTCACGCGTGTTGGTAGAAGGACCGATCGTGCACACGATCTTCGTCTTGCGTCTAACCGTCGGCTTGGACCACACGCCCACCGGTGGCGAGTCGAGAAGTTGCTGAACTTGTAGATGCTGAAATTGCCCCTCTCTCTGATCAGCATCATACAAAAATGGTAAGAAATAAATACAAAGAAAAATTTGCAAAGTTCCTCTCTCTTTCTTTTTTTTCTTTTGCAACTTTAAGATAATTGATTAACAATAAATAATTTTCTTTGCTCTTTTAATCATTTTTCACAGCAACCAAACAGACTTGTCGAACAAACACATCAACGCTCTGATTTCATCTCAATGCCCTCAGCATCCAAACGAAGCCTCTTAAACATTAAGCTTACTTAATTGCCTACTCAGCAAATAAAGAAGCTTCAATTTTTTGCATGCTTTTGTTTTCAACTAGAACGAGAATTTTCAAAAGCACGAAAAGTACTTCCGAACAACGTGCTTATAAAAAAAAGCTTCCAATTTTCCTACATTCCCTCCACACCTAAACAAAATCAAAGTGAACCGTTAAAGAAAATGAAAGAACAAGGTGTAAATAGGACCAACATTTGGTACATCCTCGGGTGAGACCGGGACGACCTCAGGCTCGGCACGTGCGGATCCCCTCGCGACAATGCGAGACCTTCTGTGAACGGCTCGGTAGCTCTTCTTCTCCTCCAGTCCCAAAACCTTGGAAGCAAAACTTGAAGGTTTTAGCTTTTCGACTCTGTCCTGTACAGATCCAGTGCTAGGACACAGCAACGAGCTCTGAATCGATCGCGTGACCACCACTTGCGCCATTGTCACAGAGCAACGGACAGAGAGAGAGATAGAGGTTTTAGAGAGAGTGGATAGAATTAAAGTCGGAGCGAGAGATTTAGGTGATGTATATATGGAGGTATTGGAGAAATCGCCGCGAAATTTGGCTTGGCGGAGGAATTGAGGAGAGAGAAGGCGCTTTGGTTGTATCGAGAAACGAATTGCAAACACTTTTAAAATTAAAAAATAAATAAATAAATAAACCCTCTTGGGTTTATACATTTATTCAAAGCGGTTGGGGGGGGGGGTTAGGCATCGGAAAAGGACCGAACAAATCGGTTAAGATATACGTACTTTAAACACGTAAAAAAGTACATATTTTTTTATTAATGTTATTAAAAAAAATGTAAGAAGCACATATTATTTAAATAATATGTTTTTCTTACATGTCAATTGGCACATATCAATTTTATATGTGAGTTATAAAAAATTTTCTACAAATCGATTTATAATAAATTTCTATCCAATGAAAAATAGGATCCGGGATGTGATATATTGTCAATAGGGAGTTTTAACACTGGACGGCAATGAATACAACGCTGTTTTAAGTATTTGCCGGAAACTATTGCCTTTACAAAATTTTGGGTAAGTTGAGGTTAAATAAATTTTAAAGATAAGTTCAAGTTACATGCACTTTTTTTTTTTTTTTTGTATATTTTTTGTATATCACTTTTTTAAAAAATTAATAATTGATTATGTAAGATTTATATGTAGATTCTTATCGGATTTACAAATTTAATAGTTAATCTAAAAAAATGATGTACAAAATGTGTGAAAATCATTTTTCTAAGTGATAATTCTTTTATAAACTTACCTGACAATCAATGATAATATTTATCATATCAATTATTAAAATATGAATTATTACGTAAGTGTTTATGTTACATTCATTTTCGTAAAATCCAGATTAACGCCTTGGCTTTGCTTGGTCACCAACTTGTCACCAACCAGTTCTTTTGGAGCCAATTTTTTAGCTCAGGTTAACTTCCTAAAGTTTCAAGAATTATAAAACTTATAAATTAAATTTCATAAAACATAGAATCTAGAATTATACTACAAATTTTAGAAGACCGTAATTTGGTTTAATCATGGACCTAATGCATTTTTAGTTGTCTAATGGGGATTTAATGGACAAATAAGAAAATAAAAGGAAAAAAGTTATATTCAATGCTTAGGTTTTTCTCTGATATCAATTTATTTTTTAAAATTTTGGTTTTGATAATTATAACCTTAAGCCTTTCTCAAGTTTCAAATAAATTTCTCTTATCACTTTAACTTTACGGTGATTTTTTTTTGCCTAACACGGGTACCGCATGCGATTTGGAATATGATCATCTTCATTTTATTTAATAAAATGAAATTATCAATTTCAAATGAAATGTCATGATTTTAAATTGATACATCTAATGGTGTATATGAAATACACGCCTTTTAAAAATTTAAATAATGTAAAATCGTGTACACCATTAGATACATCAACTTTAAATTATAACCATAAAATTAATAGTATTCATTTCATTTTAAATAAAAACACCACATTTACAAATTAGTGAGGGTTTTTTTTTTTTTTTTTTTCTATTCAATAATAGGACCATGGTTACTGGGGAAAAAATCAATGTGGGTTCCCCAACAACAAAATTCAAACAAAAAGGCAATGCAATTATGAAAACAAATAGTAGACAGTGGATCTAAAAATGATTAGAGACGTGTGAAACGGTAATCAATGGCAAAAGGACTCGGTTAGGAGTCTCAAGTGGTAAATGCACAACCACCGTTAAGTGGTTGTTGCAAGGGAAGTTTGTCAAGAACCGAACATAAAGCATCGAAGAGAAACAAATGCTGGCTACAAAAGTCTCTATTAACAAATCATTCAACATAAGCGTAGGGGAGACAGCGACCCAAACAACACAAAACAAGCAGCGAAAAAAAAAATAAAAAAATACATTAGAAATACAACAAAACACCTATAAAACAGTTGCAATTGTGGAGGAGAATGGTGAAGCTACAATCCGGAAAGGCCACCCGCGGGTGAAGGGGAACCGCGTGTTGGTGCGTGGATGATGATACACGAAACCCAAGCACAACACATTTATAATGGCCATAAACGTGACATAAATGTGTCATAAACAAATTAACGGGTCATACACGGGTTGATGATTATAAACAAGTTTATATGTCATAAACGGATCAATCCGTTTAACTTAAACCCAAACCTTATAATTTTGTGTCGTGTTTATGTCGAATTTGCAAATCGTGTCAAAATTTGCTAACTCTAACTGACGGGGGTTTACAAATCTGGCATTGACAAAAATTAGATATGTAAACCTCTACAAATTTGTGAAGCAGAACAAGGGAGGCGGATCTTAGGTGAAGAGCATCACGACGGCAAGGAACGTCAAGCCGGAGGTGGAGGCTGAGCTGCAACAATGTTGTTTGGAGGAAACAGAGACAACAAATAAGGAAAGCACTAGGAAGGCACTGGGAAATGGAGAAAACAAGGAAGAGCAAGAAAAAATAAAAGGAAAAGGAAAATGGAGGAAGGAATGGAAGAGATCCATCCCTCCCCCCTTTGAAAACCACCAGAGGTGGAGAAAAAAACTTCATTAGAAAGTGGTTAAGCCTTACTTTGTTAAGAAATAAGGAGGACATTCTCTCTCTAGAGAGAACCTTACAAACTTGTGAGTTGCGTCGCTAGTCAAGTGAAATGGTTAAATACTATTGATCATTATGTAGTTTAAATTTTTTATTTTTTATTTTTTATTTTTTATTTATTTATTTTTTTTTTTAAGTTTCAATTTGTATTGTAGATAGTACGTACCTTACTTATGACTAAAAATAAAGATGGTAGCTCCATCAAAATTTCATCAATAATTTGACGAAAGTCCACGTTAATATCATTCAAAAACTGACACATGTCATTATGGCTCATGAAAAACTTTAAAAAATAGAAAACTAAAAAACTAAAAAAAAAAAGAAAGAAAGAAAGAAAGAAAAAAGTTTAGGGGTAGTTCAACCAAAAGAAAGGAAAAGAAAATAACTTAGGGTTTGACCATTGGGGTGGTTGAAACCATCCTTATTTTGCTATTTGGGGGTGACCGAGCCACCCGCATGGCCCTTGAAAATGATTCGGCCACCTCCATATCGGTCATGGGGTGGCTCGAGCCACCCTTTTGGGCAAAATGTCAGTTAAAATGAGTAATTTTTTTTTTCACATTTATTTTACAATATTTGATGATTTGCATGTTTTAATTTTTTTTTTTATGTTAGCCGTTTAAAAAATAATAAAAACGCTTAAAACACGTCACATAAGCCAATATAAAATTAGTGTAATAAATATGTGTGGAAAATAGTATTATTCGGCTAAAATATACTACAAATTTTAGAAGACCATAATTTTTGTTTTTTGAAAGAAAAGAATACCATAATTTGGTTTACTGGTGGGCCTAATGCATTTTTGGTCGGTTCAACAGGGCTTTAAGAGTAATGCTAAGAACTATTTTTTAGTTATTTTTTTTTATTTTCTTAAAGTTAATGTGGCTTTTAAAATCACAATTGGATCAAAATATAATAATAGTCAATCCTAAAGCCAATGATGATTTTAAAAATCACATCAACTCTAGAAGAATAAAATGAGGTAAAAAAAAAAATGGTTCTTAGCATTGCTCGGCCTTTAAATTTTAATGTATGTATAAAATAAGAAAAGAAAAATAGAGAAATCATAGTATGCCACATCATTGGGTACAGACGGTTCCTTTTACACCCGCAGAAGCACCATATCATCTCCGCCCCAAACTAGGCCTTCACAATCTCAGCTCAGAAAGCGCGGGAAAATTCCCATACCCATTTGGCGCCTCTGAAGCCCTAACTATAAACCTCTCTCTCTCTGATCAGACCTCTCACAGTCACAGCAAAACCCCTCATTTATCTGTCTCTATAAATCCGAAACCAATCCAATTTTCAAAACCGTAACGCTGACATAAAGTGAAAGAAAATGGACACGGAGGGCTTATCGGTGATCTGCGCGGGTCTCGGAATCGCCGAGGAGGACGAGAACGGCAATCGAATCGGCTACATAAAGGGCGAGTACTGTCTAGGTATACCCTCCATTCACGCTCTCCACAACTCTCCGTTTGGTTTATTGGAAAATGTGCGAATCCTTCGAAGGAAAAATGAAAGCCGTGAATTTAATTATTCGTGTTTTTTCTTGTAATGATTTATTTTTTCTCTGATATGTTAGTGAATTATTAAATCAGTCGGGCTAAACTTTTCGATTTGATTCCTTAAAAATAGAAGGTATGGAAAATTATTAAGTCTAAGTTTGTCTTTTCTTGCTCTTGCTGTTCGATACATATTTTTCATGAAGTTAGGTAGAAACCATGCTGAATCATTGTATCAGTTTTTGTTCTTTCGGGTAGAATTTTTGCAATTCGAAATTTACGATTGTAATCTTTTGCTGCAAATCCATGACAATATTTAATTGCTGAATTTCATAAATATGAAATTAATCTCAATTAAAGTTTTTTTTCTTATTGTTTTGATCTGATGATCAATTTTCGCTAAGCCATTAATTCTCTGCAAATGGGGTTTTCTATTCTTTTTTTTTTTTGTTAAATTACCTAGATCAAATGTTTATTTCTAATTGTTTAGCTGTTACATTTTTTTTGTTTGCTTGCTTTATATTGTATTGTGTTTCAGAAATCGAAAAGTTCACCTTAAGTAAGACAATGTGTCAGTATCACTTGAGAAGAGGGTTTTGTTGTTCTGCAGGTCTAAATGATGGAAACCATAAGAATTAGGATTTAATTTAGTTTAATTTGTACTTACATAAAGAATAGTTTAATTCCCTGCAATTTTATCAATAATTGAAAAGGATTTAATATCATTTCACCCTAGACTTTTGTGGGTTACTGGGGTGCAAAGGTTTGAGTGGTTTTATTCGTCATATTTAATTTTAAATTCCTACCTTTGGCAGATAATTTGAAGGATTTGCTGAGGTTTTTGAGGCGTGATGATCCACAAACTCGAGATGTGTTTAAGCAAGTCTGTAAATGGAACATTGTATCTAAAGATTTGATACCTATTATTGAACTCTGCCAAGATGATTCTAGTTTGGTTCTAAATGCAGGCAGGTTTTGCTTATTTCTCCATCCTGTGTTTGGAAAAAAAAAACATAGGATCAGTTTATTATTATTATTATTATTTTTTTTTCCTGTTTTGCAGTGAAAGTTTTGGTGTTCCTTGGTATGCCTATTGAGCCTACATCAAATGATATTTCACAACAGATAGAATATCTATGGGGGTTGAAGGCTTCAATTACATGTAGTGACGTTATTGCAGTGATAGTATCGCTTCTAGAAAGCCCACTGGAAAATTTGGAACGGTAAGGATTACACATATTCATAATCATAGATTTTGCATCATTTGAGCCTGGTATTGAAATTTTTGTTGAACTGCAGCTAATACAAGTGTTTGGATATTTTACTTTTTAATTATTAAAAAGTTATTATTTTTATCCAAATTTTTTGCCACAAACGAATTGAGGGTATGGTTCCAGTTGATTTTCCTTTTATGTAAGTTCCTTGTATGCCTCTTCAAATTGATTACTACCTGTGAATGGCTTGTTTGATACTCATGAGTTCTGTTCATGCCTTAGAAACACTAATTTTATTCTCATTTCCGTTTCTTTTATTTGTAAAAGTGAACATTAATTAAAAATGCTTCATATTTACTTACCCATGTTGGTTGTCTTTAAATGTTGGCTCTTATATATATATATATATATATATATGTTACTTATAATACTTTTCACTGCATCTTGACATGCCAATTGTTCATGCATCATAAGTTTTTGAGATGATTATCATTTCCAAAGTCTTGTTATCTTCACATTGTTGTTGTCCTTATTTATTTTCGCTCTTTTTTTTTGTTGAGTTAGTGACTAATGCCTGCTTCTTTCTTAAAATTGGTTTTATGAGTAATTTTTTGTTACACAGTGAAACATTCACAGAGGATGACTGGAAATTGATGCAGTTGGTGCTTACGTTATTTCGAAATATTCTAGCTATTCAAGAAATCTCATTGCAGCAGAAGGCTGGGGGGTCTGCTAGTCAATTTTTATTACTGAGAGATAGATTTCTTGAACTTTTATTTCACGAGAATGTAATGGACTTAATTTTAGTCATAACTCAGCATCTTGGTGGTTCTTGCGGCTATCTCCATCAGGATAACTTACTTTTGCTGGAGATTTTCCATTACATTTTTATGGGTCAAGAGCCAGAGTTGATTGCCAAGGCACATCTGAAGGGTTTTAAGGTTGGTTTCACTTCATCTCTTTTCAGTGTCTTTTATGGTAACACTAAAAGTTTGTCAAGCTGGCCAAAATTAAGGAAAAAAAAAGGTAAACAGACACGAACAGGAAAAATCAGAGATAAAATAAAGCTTTCTTATGAATTGGTGACTCGTTTCCTTCTCTTCATGTTATTGGCTGTTGAGTTTTGCAGTATCTGAGTACTGATATCATCTTTCACCTGTTGTACAGTTTCTTGTTTGGCATGCATGTGGTAGTGCAATAATAATACGTTTTGTCCATCAGGTGGATGAAGACAACAAAGCTTCTCTTGGTAGTCTCAAGTCCATTATGGAGGAAGAAGAGAAAAGAAGGCGTTCTAGACTATTGAATATGGGTCGGCATTCACAGTTTATTGGGACGTTTACACGGCTTAAGATGGTATGAAGTTCCACTGCTGCTGATACTAGCTAGAGTTCTGATTTAAAATTTCAGTAACATTGGTAGTTTTTACTACAGGATGGTTCAAAGGCAGTACTAAAGGGGAACCCGGCTTCTGCATCTCAAGATACCATGCTTAAGCCACACAAGATTCCCCGGGGTCCAATAAAAAGGATTGCGTGGGATATTGGAAGATTACCTTCAACAGAGGATAAAATTTTGAAGTTGCTTCATGGTTTTGTGAGCCAGTTTCTATCCGGGGGTTACAACGGCAAGTCTCTTGGAAAATGCCTATTTTAAATTGATCTTTGTTTCTTTCATATTTTAATTGTAATGTTCTGACATCATAATGCAATCCAAATTTTTATCAGTTCTAATGCAGTCAATTCGTGAGGATATTGGAAAGGAAAGCCATGCAATTCAGAAGAGTGATATCATTGTTTTCTTTCAAGTTGCTCAGTTTGTCACTTCCTTTCAATATCATAAGTTTTTGAATTCTCAGGTGAGACATGAAATCTGGCATATTCTCATCTCTATATTTTTTCATATTCTTGGACATATTTCTTTTCCTTGGACACATTAGAAAGAGGTTAAATCAGCCCCAAGTTTGAAGAGAGAGGTTAATTTACACTTTCATTAAATTTTTATTAACATCTTTGTAACGATATAATATGCTCTTTTCTGGAGTTCCTAGGCATGATGAGATTCTTTTACAAGTAACTAGGAAATTAATCACATTGCTCTTCTTTCTTATAGTGGGCCCACGAACAAGGTTCCAAAATAGTGGAAACATAGTTCTGATTATATATGTTGTGAGCTTCAGATGTATCTATGATGGAGTATCTTAACTAGGAAAACTTGGTTCAATGAAAGATTTGTCGTTACATTTGCCTTTTCAAAATATTAGGGTCACCTTATGCTTTTAATGATATTTGTCGATTACTTAAAATAAGTAAATAAATAGGCTTATTGGAAATTTTGCAAGTGTAAAGGATAAAATACAGTTTTGGATTGAAAACAAGAAAACACAATTTGAAGCCTTGGTTCCTTTCTTTGTTGGTAAGTTATACATTGCACCCAGTGAATTTTGAATCCATGAGCTCTCGAGCACTTTGTTTTTATAAAGGGAGGAAATTTTATTCGAGCTCATTGGTTTAAAGCGCTGTTTTTGACATGTTATAGCATTTTGTTTGAAGTTCTATTTCTTAATGTCTAGTTTGACGTATTTTTTGTTGCTCAATAATTAGTTGTTATTTCAATATTCTTTTTGCTATAAAATATTTTGAAGTGTTCTTTTGGGTTTTCTGTGGTTTTACAGCCAAATGTGGGGGCAGACATTTCTGAAGCTTTTGTTGATAAAGATGCTAACAGCATAATTTTTAGAGGTGATATATGTGGACCAATCACTGAATCAATGAATGAATCAATGTTCCAACTAGTCATTTTAAAGTGGCGTGATGCATTTGATGGGTTGAAGGAAACACATGACTACAAATTCCTCTCTGCAGCTGGTTCTCTTATGAAAACTATGGTGATTTTTCCACCTTCAACTCAAAAGTTTACTAGCTTTGTTAGCCTGACCAATATATGCCTCTGTAGTTTGCTAATTTATGGATGATGAATCAATAAACATTTCTCTGCTTCCTTAGCATCATATTTTTACCTGCACTAAATGTGAAGACATGTAGCGGTTATGTGACTATTGCTTATTTATCTGTTATTTCTTTTCTCCCTGCAATAAGAACACATAGATCCAAAAGAGCACCATATTATGCGACTGGAGGAATTGGGCTTCTTATAAAACCTTAGATGATGGTTGTTTGGAAAAGAGAGTTTTTGTGGCCCAGTGTATTTTTACACGACAGATAATTTGATTATTTTGACAATTGTAAGGAGAGGTTTGTAATAAATGTTTGTTGTTTCCTAGATTGGAATTTAATTCTGGAATTTTGCCGTTTTGTTAAAATAAACAAAATTTTCTATAGCAACCCAAATTTCAAATATGAGAACTTGTATAGAAATGCACTGAAGGAGTGCATTGAAATTGAATTATCGCAAATCATAGATATGACTTCGCTAGCCCACAAATATGTTTAAGGCACTAAAGGCAAGGCGAATGCTTTGTAGATAACATACATGGTGTCAGCCTAATCCAGCTCTGTTGCACAGGATAGGTATAGAATATCTTATGTAGTCCAGAACCTCTTATCCTATCCAGGAACCCAAAAGTGTTCTATACAGCAATAGTCACTCTAAGCTATGCACAATTTTCTAAGCTATATAACGTTGGAATTTGTTTGTTAGTTTGCAATGTGCTGTAAGTTAGATGTTCCATTCGTTAACTGGGACATTTCTTTACCTGCCATAAAAAGTAGAACAGGCTTTACACCTTCACTTCTCATTTTGTGATCCACAAAAAATGAAATTCAAGCTACTCCTTGCAGTAATCTTCTTTCTGATTTGTAGCCTTGCCTGTTTGCAGATTTGCATGCTAGATTTGGTGCTTAAGTTATCGCCAGACAACTCCAAGGAATCTCACACAGTGCGCATCCTTCTTTACAAGTTATTTTATGATCAGACAGATCACGGGATTACTCAGTTCCTCTTAAACTTGATCAAAATGTTTGACACTCACAAACAACCAAAAAGGTTTTTCCTTTGCACATCGACATCACAAAATATTTTGTTTGTTTATCTATTTTTTTTAATCTCTCAAATGTGGTAGCAGGGAGTTTCTTCCTAGTAGTTGAATTCAATAGCAGGAGAATTGATTTTGGTTTATAGGCCTTCTTTTCTTGGTAGAGTATTTAGATTCCTTTCTAAATCATTCATGAAGGTCTTTCATATGCACATATGCATATGGCAGCTATACCCACAATGAAAGTTTGTGGTATGCCCTTGAATGTATAGGTGCCAGATTCCACCCTGGCTATTAGGGTCCCCATGGTAAATATGTAATTCTACTCACACATATCCATATAGCAGCTATTCACATAATATAGTTTCTATTCTTTCTTGACTGTATTGGTGTCCTGTTTATGATCTTTTTCTTCTCAGTGAACTTGCAGATTTGGTAGAGATAATTCATAGAATTGTGCAGCTCATGGAGAACCTTCAAGAACGTGGAACATTGAGGGTGTGTTATGCTTTTTTCATGCTTTTGTGGGTTAAATTTAGATGGAAAAGCTTTTTTTCTTGCTTTCATATTATTCGGTCTTATTGTTTGTGTCGCGGAGAAAGTAAATGGTACAAATTTGGCAGATGGAGTCACTTCTAAAATTACATTTCAACAAGCTTAACTAATATTTCTGTTGTTCCTCACTCTAGTTTGATATCTATTGTAAATTGAAACACCTCAAAGCTAATAATTTTGTTCCACTAAGTTTATAACTATACCAAGTACAATCATGTAAAAGTGCATAAACATCTTCCCTTATCAATTTGTAAGAGATGTATCTAAATGATACTTTTTTATATGTCATATTTTAGTTAGAATATTGTTCTATTTTCCTACAGATGGTGTATCATTTTCCTTACTAGACGTATATCTAACAAGCAAAAGTTGATTTGTATTTCCTGGTTTATTTTGTCCTTTTTGAGTTGGTTATGAATTCATTGCATTGTCTTTTATCTTGAGCACGGCAATATGTAATGCTATAAAATGCTACTTCTACGCAGCTATATACTCTTCTATGGAAAGAGGTTTTCATTGCAGCATTTATTCTATACTCAGTTTGAATTTATGCATGCATCTTTTGACTTGAAAACTGTCCATGATACTGATGCATCCATTTTTCTTTCCATTTGCTAATGCTAGGAAAATGTATTCCATTATTAGCATATGTGAAGTATCTCTTTGAATAAGTAATTGTTTTGCTTATTTTCTGCCTATTTATTTTTTATTTTTTTCATGGATAGTCTAAATCAGTCTAGGATAGCCTTTGTTATGAATCTCCACTAAAACCTCTTCTCATTATTAAGGTTTCTAGAAAGTCAAGGAGAAAGAGAAAGAAGTCGTTGAGCAACAAGGAAGCGGAAAATGGACTACTGGGAGATCATGTTACCATTCAGAATGAGATTGGCATCTCTAATGGTGAGCAATCAGTGGATATGAGCATCTGCCAGAAGGGAAGTCCAACAAATACAAATTCTAATGGGAAAGAAAACATTGTTGGCCCTTCACAGGCTGATGAATCTGAAATATCTGTGTCGGAGTCAGGGAACCTTAAAGGCAGTATGTTACAGATGGGTAACAAAAGTGCTGATCATGCTAATGATGATCTCTGTTATGGCACTGGTGATTCTTCCGGTGAGGAGCGGCTAGATTCAACTGATGAAGTTGATTTTAGAGTGTCCACTTTGATTTCTGCTTTTGCAAGAGACAACATTATTCATAAATTGTGTTGGCTGCTTAAGTTTTATAAGAGCAATTCCACCAGTACAAATCACTACATAATATGCATGTTGCGGAGGATTACTGATGACTTGGAGCTCTCTCCAATGCTTTATCAGGTTAAAATTTGTAATGTACTTACCTTCCAAAAAAGTAGGAAAAAGCACAAGATGTCCTACCTATTAAAAGACAAATAATCTTGCTTCTTTCAAGCTGAAATTTCCCATTTTACAAAATATAACTATGAGGACATCCATATTTTCCCAAAGATAAAACTAATCCAAGTTATTTATGAATATATATCTCATCTACTATTTTTATGGACATTTTGCAGTTATCAATCCTCACCACGTTCCAAAGTATCCTGGTTGAGCAGAACTCATGTCCATCAAAAGAATATGAAAATATTGTTGATTTCTTAACGAGTTTGGTGAGAAGGATGCTAAGAAAAATGAAAAGCCAACCCCTTCTTTTTGTGGAAGTTCTCTTTTGGAAGACCCGCAAAGAATGCCATTATATTAATGCTGAATATTTAGTGCATGAGTTAGGTTCTTTGAAGAAAGAAAGTAGAAACTGGGAAAATATTTCCATGAGTGGAGAAATTGGTTCATCACAGGCCAAGGAATGGACCCGAAGAAACATAGCAGATGCACTTGGTGAAGATGAAGCTGATGTTGTGATCTCTCATGAGCAAGGATATGAGGAGTAAGACTTATTCTGGAAACTTGATTATTTGTCTAGTCTTTATTTTTTTTTTCTCGACCTTTTCATTTTCTATTTCTTACTGGAAATACTGCATCTCAAGCCATCCATTTGTGGGCTGCCTTGTTCAGAGATGCTGTTTAACAAAGTTTGTTTATTGAGAAAAAGGAAAAGAAACAAACAGAGGAAGTTTGTTTTAATTGAACAGTGGTGCCGCAAGAAAATGAATTATTAAATACCCTTTTCTTTGTAGTATTGAAGAAAATTCTGGCAAAGAGGAGGGAGGCGTCACATCCATTTCAGAGAGTGATATTAATAGAAAAGAAATTTCTGATAAGTATGCCCTCAGAATTATAGTTCTTGGGAATTGGTATTGTACTTGAAGATTTTCATGTATATGAAACTCCTTGATGCATTTTGCTGTTTCAGTAGGGACCAGTCCAACAAGGAACATGAATCTGAAAGGGCCCCTAGAGGAAAGAGAAGACTTTTTCTTAATGGTGAGATGGAGACAAAAATTAAGGATCTCTATGAGAAGTAAGTGTTCTTAAAGCATTCCTTTCAATAGAGCTCTTAGATTATCACATTTATGCCTCAAATGATCTGAAGCGTACATAACTTTGAATGCCTTTTTTTTTTTTTGGGTGAATTGATTAGGTATTCTTTAGTAGTCTCATTTTATTCTCATCCTGTTCCTTCTGAACTCTTTGCACTAAATCTTTTTTCTGACAAATGTGGCTATTTTAGATTCAAAGATGATCGACATTGTAGTCGTCGAATTGCGGAAGTTCTAGATCCTGATGGTAAAGTTTCACCAGCACAAATTTCTAATAAGCTTAGACAGCTAGGACTGAAAGTTGCACCAAGGAAAAAGATGCGATATGTTGATGAGCATGAGGGTGAAAAAAAATCAGCAGAAAGTATTAGTAATTGTCATAACTCGGATGATTTAGAAGGAAGTTTGTTGAATCGACCCTTGTAAGTATTATAAATTTCATGCTTTCCGGATATTGCAGATTATATTTGCTTTCTATGAGCTTGTTTCTAAAGCAGCAGTATTGAACTTGCAAAGCATGATCCATATAAAATGCATTTGGTGTTATTTATTTAAAGTCTGAATTCCTTGTTGACTAATTGTCCCTTCCATTTTGGAATAAGTCTGTAATACATGCACTTTTTTTTTCTTTTGTTTCTTATTATATTTTTATAGGCACACAAAGAAAAGAGTCCGAGCCTTTAGTGAAGATCAGGAAGCTATGATCAGAGCTCTATATGAGAAGTGAGTGTTACTTAGCTCGGTTGCTGGTTACAATATCAGCTTAAATTTCCTTTTACTAAATAGAAGCTCAAAAGCTGATAAAGATATGCTGGAATATGTTATTCCCTTTTTTAAAAAATAAAAATAAAAAAGGGGCGTTTGTTTCATTTACACAGATTCAAAGAGCATAAGAGATGCAGCTACATGATTGCAAAAGCATTGGATGCAGATAGTAAATTCACGGCTGTCCAAGTTTCTCACAAACTTAAGCAACTTGGTCTATGTGTTCCTCAACATAGGAGATTTGAAGCTAAGATGCATCTGAGGGATGAGAATCTTAATGACTCCTTTACAGACGAAGCTCATGATTCTGATGATGAAACATTGTTATCGTTAATGAATAGGTAATAATATCATGTTCATGAGCAGTATCCAGTGCTCTTTCATGTTCACAGACGGCATCCAGTGCTCTTCTTGATGTACAGCCCTGTGTACATCTTCTGCTTTTAATAATCTTCATATTATTGAATATCCATTTTTATTTTTTTTGGTTACTAAGCTCATTTTATTCTAATACATCCCTTTTCAGTTGTAATTTTTATTCTGCTATGTGAATTTGCAAGTGACGCAATTTGTTAACTAAATACTTTTGCGGTAATCTTTTAAATTTTACAACTGTTCTGGATCTTATGGT
Organism: Alnus rubra; assembly: GCA_028654335.1. Taxonomy (NCBI): domain Eukaryota; kingdom Viridiplantae; phylum Streptophyta; class Magnoliopsida; order Fagales; family Betulaceae; genus Alnus; species Alnus rubra. The sequence continues at coordinate 794,031 of JAJPGS010001186.1, forward strand.
AACACGTCAAAACATTTTTGTTGAAATCCATCATTGGTTGGAATTATGAAATTTTGTAATGTTCTAAAGTTCCGCTGCGTTGTGTAGATGACATCAGACATGGTGATGGAATATTCTCATGTTATTATTATTGTTCACATGTAGATATTTACCTACCCTAAACATGTGACTCCTGGGATAATTTTCATAATTTCATACATGCATCATATTCTATTTTGTTCGGTAGTATTTTTGGAAAATAGTTATATATATTTATTTATTTTAGCTACGCTGCAACTTTTAATTAGAGTATCAGTGTGTTAAGCTTGTTCATTACTTTTCTTCTTGTATTTTCTTATACTACTTGTTGATTTAAAATGAATTCATCTTTTGGACATAGGAAAACTAAAAGGCCCCTTCCTCAGTCGAAGTATGAGAAGGTCACAGCCATCTCGATTCAGGGGACAACTCAAAATGATTCTGGAAATAGAGCTACCGAAGGTGATATAGAACGGTATTTTGCTCATCCAATATATTTCTTCTTGCCAGTTACTGAATGCTATTCAACTTATTCTACCAACCTTATATTGCTGTACATATCATTCAGACTGAACTAGGAATGTTAGTGTCACCTTTTTTTATTTTCAAGTAGTAACTGCATCTGCAATCGGAAAGGAATTCTTGGATAAGGAGGATACTGGTGCTGGTGAATGTGTATGGTATCAATATAGTTGTAATGTTGGTGTACCATGTTTGAAGTATTTGCATACTTGGAGATGAATAAGAAGTCAACAGTTGGCTTAAAATCTGAAAAGCATTTCCATTTTTCCTTGGAAGAGACATGTTATCATGCGCTGAACGAATGACATCTTATCATCTTTCTAGAAACTGTTTTCTGCATCTAATCATCCTCACTTCCCTAGGATGCATAGATATAAAGAAACTCCAATTGCCTTATATTTAGAATTATTGTAGTTGAAGGTCTGTGTCCATTTCAGATTGAGTAGGCTAGCACTAGCAGTTAACATGAAAGCCAAAATTGCAAAGTGGATCTAATGTTTGAAGAGTATGGTTCTTGATCTTCCATTACAAGTCAGCAAGTCACTCCTAGAAAAAGAAAAAAAAAAAGAAGTTTCAGAATTCGCATATTCAACATTACTAATTTATGGAGGAAATAAGGTGAAAGAAAAAAGGAGATATAAAGGCAGTTGATTGAGCTTCTTAAGTTTACCTGCGTTTACAGACAGTTGCAACAGTGGCATGTAGGAATAATGTCAAATAAAGTGTTTTTTCCCTTAATAAAGGTTATTTATCTTTCCCATTGTTACAGTGCTAGTTTTTAGTTCAAAAGCTGCATTTCATTTTCACTAAGCTGTTAATATTTATAAAGGTGTGTCATATTTATTAAGCCGGCTCTCTCTCTCTCTCTCTCTCTCTCTCTCTCTCTCTATGAGGAGTAGCGCGTGAGGGTTGGGGTGGCGCGTGAGGGTCTTTGCGGAGGAGAAACACCAGATTTAGTTTTATTTAGGTGTAAGTCATTCTTATAGAGGAAATTGAGGAATTATCTATGGAGCGTTGGTGCTGCGTGGAGGCCAAGACTTTTGTTTTCATGGTAGTAGGAGCTTCGGTAGTGAGATTGGTAGAAAGGAGGAAATCTTTATCTGGGCTGGTTATTCTCAGTCCTCAAAGCTTAGGGTGATTGGCGTCGACAATGGAGAACTTGCAGTGGTGTCTGGGGGAGGACTTTATCAGGTCCTTCAGGGAGGGGTCTAAGGTACTCATAGTCAGACGAGGTGGTAACGCAGCATGAAGGTTTCTTGAAGTGGCAGTCTATGGGTGGTCGGAGAGGAATTATCTACATTCTAGAAGGTCGTGATGGGAGGGGCTGGAGGAGTTTTGTTATTGAATTGGACAAGATCAGTGCATTCCTAAAAGCACCTCTTAGGCTTGGAGTGGCTCGTCTTGCTATAGTTCTAGAGAAGTCAAGGAGAAATGGTGACGACGCCATTGGAAGATATGACCCGGATGGTTCTTCTAAAGCTCTCAGCAAAAATGATACGCCCTCCTTCGCAGATGTTCTACGTTCAGGTCCCGGTGGCATGGAGATGGAGAGGATGTTGTCTCAACCAGCGATTCCTTTGGCTAAGGATCGTGGTGAACGCCCGGAGGAGCAGAAGCTGCCGATTGTGATATCGAATGGTTCAGAAAATACTCTGGGTATGGACCATTGTTACCGGTGTGGTTCTAAACTTGTGAAGGCCAAGATGGTTCTTGCTGTTCGTGACAAGACAGGTTGCGCCTATGGTGATACTTCTGTAGGAAATCAACTGACAAGAGAGTTGAACGTGTTTTCCTCTCTTTTGAATTGGAAAAGCCAGCTGGAGAAGTTGAAGGCTGAGGTGGACCAAGCCTTTAGCAGAGTTTGTGAAGGGCTTCTTGAGTTTGGGCCTGGCTTAAAGCCCAAGGTTAATGGGCGAAAGAGAAAGAATAAGCTCAAGAAGAAAAGGAGGCTCCGTTGGGTTTGGAAAGATCTGAAGCCCAACGTTTTAGTCCTGAATGAACGTGTTGTGTGTCCTGTGAAGGGTTTGTCGCCGGTGAAGGGCATAGTGGGTTCAGATAAGTCTCCGGCAACTCCAGAGAACTCCGGTGGGTTGGGTTCTCCGTTGTCCGGCACTCTTGCTCCGGGGAACCAGCTTGTCGGGTGTTCCTATAGCTTTGAGCGGGGTTCTCGGCCAGAAGATGACGAAGATTCTTTGAAGGGAGAAACGGGTACGTTTGAGAAGATGGGTCGGTCTCCTAAGCTGCCAGAGGTCACCGGAGGTCCATCTTCCGCCTTGGAAATCCTTGTGCCAGTAAGTGCTTCTTCTTCTTCGGTCTTGAGTCCTGGGCCAGTTTTGCCCATCCCTGTTTCGGAGGTTTCTCCCAAAGACCCAGTTGTTTTTGCCAATGCTCTTAGGGATTCAGTTGATGTGTTGTCTGTGTGGGTTGATTCGGGTCCTCCAGACTCCTTGGTTCCTTTCGGAATTCCTTCATCTGTTCCTATGTTGACCCACAGTCCTGGTTTGGGAGACAGGAATGGGCTGGAACTTGCTTTAATCCCAAAGGAAGAGCTTGAACCTTTGTCTTTTATTGACAAAGTCAGGGGTTTTTCTGGTAAGAAGACCCCAGAGGGCTTTTTGAAAGCGGTTCTAGCATATAGCCATTGGGTGGGGATTACTTGCGATGGCTTTGAAGGTCAGCTTTCAACTGTGTTTGAGACTATAATCGACAGTAATGTTAAGAAGGCAGCAGGTCCTAGCTCGAGCTTGAGCATTAAAGGTACGAGGGAATTAAACAGATTAGCTTGTTCTGTTAATTATGACGCACATAGTGGTAGCACCTCTCGTGGTAGGTGCAAAGGCAGGGCTTTTGGTGGTTTTTAATGAAGCCCAAAATTTTCTCTTGGAATGTTAGAGGGTTAAACGAGGGTGATAAGCGGTTGAAAGTCAGAAACTTATTAAGGCATTGGAAGGCTGATATTATTTGCTTGCAAGAAACTAAACTGGATTTTGTTTCCAATAGTTTAGTGAGAAGTCTCTGGGGTTGTCACTTTGTTGATTGGTGCTATTTAGCTTCTCGCGGAGCCGCCGGTGGTATTTTGATTATGTGGGATAGAAGGATCGTAGAGAAGATTGATGTATGTGGGCGAGTTCGTTGTTGCCTGTTCTTTCAGAAGTGTCGCTGATAATTTCGCTTGGGCTTTTGCTGGGGTCTACGGTCCTAACTTGGACTCTCTTAGAAGTTCTCTTTGGGATGAGTTAGCTGGCCTTTCTTCTTGGTGGGAGCTGCCTTGGTGCATCGGGGGTGACTTCAATGTCACACGCTTTCCTGCTGAAAGATCTAGAGACGTTCGTCTTAATGCGGCTATGATGGAGTTTTCGAATTTTATTTTTGAGCAGGATCTTATGGATCTTCCTCTTACAGGAGGGCCATTTACATGGTCTAATAATCAGGAGTTTTCCTCTTGGTCTCGCCTCGATAGATTTCTTGTTTCTCCAGATTGGGAAGTCAAGTTTCCAAGTTCTCTTTAGAACTTCCTTTTGAGGAAAGGGAGGTCCTAGAGGTGGTTAAAGGTTTGAATCGTGATAAGGCTCCAGGCCCTGATGGGTTCACTCTTGCGTTCTTCCAAGATTGTTGGGATGTGATCAAGACTGATCTCATGGGAGTTTTCCAGGACTTTCACACTCATAGCAAGTTTGTCAAAAGCATTAATGCCACTTTTTTAGCCATAATTCCGAAGAAGTTTGGGGCTGTGGATCTTAAAGATTTTCGGCCTATTAGTCTTGTAAGTGGTGTGTAAAAGATCATTGTCAAAGTTCTTGCTAATAGGCTCAGAAAGGTTGTGGAGAAGATTATTTCGAATCCCCAAAATGCTTCTGTGAAAGGAAGGCAAATTCTTGATTCTGTTCTTATAGCTAATGAGTGTCTGGATAGTCGCATCAAATCAGGTGAACCAGGGTTACTTTGTAAACTGGATATTGAGAAGGCTTATGATCATGTTAACTGGGATTTCTTATTGTACATGTTGAGAAGATGTGGCTTCGGGGAGAGATGGTGTTCTTGGATAGCGCATTGTATTTCTTCGGTGCGCTTCTCGGTTTTGGTGAATGACACCCCTTCTGGTTTTTTTAGCAGCTCTCGTGGTCTTAGACAGGGTGATCTTCTGGCGCTTCTATTGTTTGTCATTGTGATGGAGGCCTTCAGCAAGTTGTTCTCTATTACTGTTCAAAGGGGCTTTCTCTTTGGCTTCTTTGTGGGCTCTAGTAGCAATGGAGTGATTAATATTTCTCATCTGCTTTTTGCAGACAATACTTTAGTTTTTTGCGGGGATAGTCCTGAACATCTTCTCTATCTTCGTATGTTATTACTATCATTTGAAGCTGTTTCAGGATTGAAGATTAATTTGGATAAGTCAGTTTTGGTTCTTGTGGGTCCTGTGGATAATATGGATGAACTTGTTGGCATTTTGGGCTGTGGAGTTTCTTCTCTTCTTTTAAAGTACCTTGGTCTTCTGTTGGGGGCCCCTTTCAAGACTAAGTCTAGCTGGGATGAGGTAGTTGGTAAGATTGAGACGCAGTTGGCTAGCTGGAAGCAGTTGTATTTGTCGAAGGGTGGCAAAGTAACCCTTATAAAAAGCACTCTCTCTAATCTTCCTACGTACTTTCTATCTCTATTCCCTATTCCTTCCAGTGTTGCTAGTCGTATTGAGAAACTGCATCGGGATTTCTTGTGGGGTGACATAGGCGAAGAATTTAAATTTCATCTGGTTAATTGGGCCAAGGTTTGCTCTCCTATTTCTAGTGGTGGTCTAGGCATCAAAAATTTGAGGATTTTCAATATGGCTCTGTTAGGGAAGTGGTTGTGGCGCTATGCCCATGAGAGAGAGGCTTGGTGGAAATTTGTTGTGGATGCAAAGTACGGATCTACTTGGGATGGTTGGTGTTCTATAGACCCCTCTGGGTCACACGGAGTGGGGTTATGGAAGAATATTAGGAAGGGGTGGAGTTTGTTTTGCAGCCATATCAGACTTATTCTGGGAAATGGATCTAGGATCCGTTTTTGGGATGATGTGTGGTGTGGTGAGGTACCTCTTAAGGAAGCTTTCCCAGTTTTATACGACATTGCGTGTGACAAGGATGCACATGTTGCAGACCATTTGGTTGTGGTGAGCGGGTCCTATCAGTGGGATGTTAGCTTCTTCCGAGCGGCCCACGACTGGGAGGTGGATGTTTTGGCTTCATTTTTCTCTTTGCTGTACTCAACCAGAGTGAATTGTGATGGGGAAGATCAGCTCTGGTGGTCTCCTTCTCACAAAGGGAAATTTGATGTTAGATCCTTCTATAAGGCTCTTGCTTGCAAAGAGGCTATTCATTTTCCCTGGAAAAGTATTTGGCGGACCAAGGTTCCTTTGAAAGTGGCTTTCTTTGCTTGGACGGTAGCGCAAGGGAAGATCTTCACCTTGGACAACCTCAGAAAGAAGCGTGTCATTGTGATTGATAGATGTTGCATGTGCAAAATGAATGGGGAGTCGGTGGATCACCTTCTTCTCCATTGCGAGGTTGCACGCGCTCTATGAAACGCTATCTTTAGTCGCTTCAGTTTGTCTTGGGTTATGCCTCTTCGGGTGGTAGATTTATTCATTTGCTGGTGGACAGGTGGTCGTTCTCGGAGTGCAGCTGTGTGGAAGATGATCCCTTGTTGCCTTTTGTGGTGCTTGTGGAGGGAACGCAATGATAGTCAGTTTGAGGACAAAGAAAGAACCATTAAGGAACTCATTTCCTTTTTCTTTCATTCTTTGTACTCTTGGTCGGCAGTGTTCCTCGCACCTTTATCATTTAGTTTTAATGATTTCCTTGTATTGTTTTCATCTTCTTCTTAGATGCTTTTCTTGTATACTTTCTGTGTACTTGATTGCGCTTTGCGCTTTTTAATGATATTTCTTACTTATAAAAAAAAAAAAAAATTATTAAGCCAGCTATTTCTTGTAGAAAAAAAATTATTTAATAAAGAATGACCTCAGATATTTACTTGAGGTTGGTTGCCCCGATAATTGTTTGTGATGGGAGTAGCTACAGCAGTGCTTCCATTGTCAGGAATAATCTGTTAATATTTATCACTTTGACGTAAAATTCATCCTACATCTCTTTTCAGGGATGTTAGCGACCAATGCAGAAGGTTGGAGCCTGCAGGAATCGATGTGGATGATGCTTTTAACCACGGCAATCTGAATGGCAGTGCAGAAGCCAAAGTGACTTGCATGGGCAGTGGAAATTTTTTAGGCGTTGCACCTTTGAACAATTTAGATCATTTGTCACATCAGCAAGTGGATAATGAGTTGGGAGATTTGAGGGATGAAGTGGCTCTAGTTGCATCTCCAAAGAATGCTCTTATTAGGGCTGGTAGTGAAAATTTGTTAGGTGTTGCACCTGAAAACAATTTAGATCATGTGTCACATCAGCAAGTGGACGATGAGTTGGCGGATTGGGGGGACGAAGTGGTTTCTATTGTACCTCCAAAGAGTGCTGTAATGAGAAGGAAGTTGAGGATGGTACTTGATCTTGAGGATGACTGAGACTGGAGTGTGGTCGATCAGTTTTCTCTTATTTTTAAAGCTTTACAATTTTAATAACTTTCTTCTATTACTATATAATTATGTATATTATATATAGCATTCATGAACTTTGTTGTTACCTATGATCTTGTCTCATCCAAAGTTTTTTACATCCCAACCGAAATTTTGGATTAGTAAAATCCCACATTTTGTCGGTTGCATATCTTTTCCTTTTGGGGCCATAACTGTTTAGTATATCTTAGAAATATCTAGATCTCTCAGGGAAAAAAATAAAAAACAGATATCTTTATCTTACAATGCTCGTTTTTAGTGGAATGATATCTTATAAGTTCGGGAAACTTTTGACCTTGGGGACTGTAGATCTCAGCTTCCTTGAGATATATTGACACAAGTTTTGGCCATCTTCAATTGGCTTCCTCGTCTTTCTTCTTTGAGATACATTGGCATAAAACTTGGCTTACCTGAGTGATGTTTACTGTTGTGTACAAGCAATCTACATGCTCTGTTACCTGATTGATTGTGAATGTTATGCCATGATGCCATCACACATGTAAATTTTATAGAGAAATGTTAGGAGAATCATCTGTAATTTTTCATTAGTTGGAGGAGGTTGATTGCCAGATTTTCATTGGTTGACCGGATTTCTCTAATTTTTCATTCTTTATTTTAAACTAACAGTTTGTTACTTATGTCTCCAATAGGAGTTTAAAAGAGAATTAAGGAAGATTAAGAGAGATTTGAGAGAGAATTAAGAGAGTTTTGAGAGAAAGATTGAAGGAAGAACATGAAGAACAATTGCATTCAAACCCTTGGCAATTCGAGGAGCCAATCCCTCCGTATCCAATCTGTTAACAAGAAGACTGAATGAACTACCCTTTACAAGTTTCCTTATTTATACAACAGAATTAACAACCAAGCAAAATACCACAACTATACGACAACGTTTTGACAGAGCCATAAACTGTACAACAGAAACATAAGCAACAACTAATCCAGCTGCAGCTTAAGTCCCACGCCAGCTCCTTAAGCAATAGACCGCCATGTATATAGGAACCACCACGTGTCATCTTAAGCAGAAGGTCACAGCTTACAGAAAATGAGATAAATTGATAAGGAGTTAACGACAAACATTGGAGTCGTTTTCTTTTTCGCTGCTTTTTCTTAATTTTTGGTCGAAAGCCATTTAGCGGTGGGTGGGTGGGATGGTTTCAACTTTTTTCAAGCCTTTTTCATTCTAATTAATGCTAATTGAACTCATTAAAGTTGAACCATTTTAAATAGAAACAATTATTTTAATTTTTTTTTTTCACTTTTATATCACATTAATTATTTTTTATTACTATTCAAATAAAAAATTACTACAAAATAATTATTTTATTTTATTTTTTTCACTTTCTCATAATTTTTTTTTCAAACTTCTTTTTACTTTATTTCACGTAACTCACTTTTTATTAGTGGAAGAGAGTCCCCGTCAACAATTTTTCATCAATTTTTCTAGAATCTCAGCAATTTCGTTAAATGAATTCTCCATGAAACTGCAGTGTTCAATAGTAATCTGTTCCCAGGAGAAAGTTGGAAAAGGGCCATTCTTGGACAAAGACGTCAGACTCGTTGATAGTCTAGTCTTTCCTGAAGCCTCTGCCCAGTCCTTTCACTCTCAACAATTAAAGTTTGTTTGACGAAAGATGACAAGTTGACTGGTCGAGTCTTCTTCGAAGCTTTTGTCCCGCTCTCATTTCACTAAAAATGAATTCCACTGAAACCACTGAAAAGCGAACCAATTACACCCATATTTATGTTCAAAGATCACAAAAAGCTCTGTCCCTCTATATTGTTGCATTATGCCACCATTATATTATATATATATATATATATATATATATATATATATATATATCAGATCGAGTAATATCAAAAACCTCTTAATTACCACGGTCCCAAAGAGAGCGTCGAATAATGAGAGGTGGTTATGCTGAATTGCTGCTCATACTTGGGCTGCTATGTACCGGAGCCACGATTGGTTTCGGTTTGAATTTACGTAATTCAGAAGTGATTAGATGCATAGAGGAAGAAAGACAAGCACTCCTCAAATTCAAACAAGCCCTTGAAGATGATTACGGTCTGCTGTTTTCTTGGGGCAGTCACGAGGAAGATTGTTGCAATTGGAAAGGAATCATATGCAGCAACCGAACAGGTCATGTTGTCAAGCTTGATCTCCGGGCAAATATTTTCACTGATTTCCCAGAAGCTCTTATCAGGTGAGATAAGCTCTCCATTACTTCGATTGCGACATTTGACTTACCTGGACTTGAGTTGCAATTATTTTAACATCCAGCCTCTCCCAAACTTCATTTGTTCACTCACTGAATTACAATATTTAAATCTTTCCTGCACCGGAATAGTTGGCACCATTCCACAGCAGCTTGGAAATCTTACGAGCTTGATTTCTCTTGATCTCAGAGGGAACGGTCTACTTGAGGACCACAATCTTGATTGGCTCTTTCATCTTTCCTCTTTGAGATACTTAGACATGACCTTTGTGAACCTCAGCAAGGCAGTTTACTGGCTGGATAAGGTTAGCGTGCACCCTTCTTTAAAAGAATTATATCTATATAATTCACTGCCAGCTGATCTCCATGCCCATTTCTCATGTGCTTTCCAATGCTACTTCTTCTTCACCACTTTCAATCCTTGACCTCTCTAGCAATCATCTCAATTCCTCCATATTCCCTTGGCTGTTCAAGTATGCAAATAGCCTCGTCGTTCTTCACCTTGGTCGTAACAAGCTTGAAGGTTCAATTCCAAAAGCTTTTGGGAATATGGTTGCCCTTGTTGATCTTGACCTCTCTTTCAACAACCTTGAAGGGATGACGCCACAAACTCTGGAAAATGTCTTTTAATTCTCTGTCCTTGAAGTTCAGTCCAGCCTGGGTTCCACCATTTCACCTGGATACCATAGGATTGAGTTCTTGCAAATTGGGTCTACTTTTTCCTCGATGGCTTCAAACACAAAAGAATTTTTCATGGCTCGATATGTCTGATGTAGGAATTTCAGACACCATCCCCAATTGGTTTTGGGACCTTTCTTCCAATATACAATTCTTAAATCTCTCCCACAACCAAATCACTGGCACCATACCTCTGCAATGGTTTTCATCAAGATTTATTGGTTTTCCTACAATAGATTTGAGTTATAACTGCTTCAATGGTTCGTTGCCACAGCTTAATTCTGGTTCCACCGTGTTGAATCTCTCTAACAATTTCTTCCTGGGATCTATTACATCCATATGTGAGACAAATCGATCCATGACTTATAAGCATCTGAATTACCTTGATCTTTCAGATAATTTGTTATCCGGAGAACTATCTAGTTGTTGGAAAAATATGCCAAATTTGATGGTGCTTAATTTGGCAAACAATAATCTCTCTGGAAGAATATTTTATTCAATTGGAGGAATTTGTGATTATGGTGGAACGCCTCGAACATTGCATTTGCAGAACAACAGTTTCATTGGAGAACTGCCCCAATCATTGATGAATTGCTCTAAAAGAAATCTAAAACCTAAAATAAATAAAATGAAGAATAATAAAATAAGAGAGATAAGAGATTTTACGTGGTTCGGTCGATGACCTACGTCCATAGAGTAAAGTCCAAAGGGCCACATTGTTGCTCTTATTGCTTGGTTAATTTACAATACAAATGATCCCTATTTATAGGAATATAGAGAGAATACAAAATGGTATGTAAGAAGAATATAATCAAATCAGAATTGAATGTATTTAAATCTGATTTGATTATAATCAATTACAATTAATGAGGATTAAATCAAATCCTACAATATATGGAGAGTACCGTAATATACGGTATCAATATATTCTCTAACATCCCCTTGCAAACTCAAGGTGGAAGATTTTGAAAGCTTGAGTTTGATTTTTTTATTTTATTTTATTTTATGTTGGGTCAAATATAACCCAGTTTGGAGAACAACTTTCTTCTTCTTCTTCTTCGAGCCAACTGTGGGCTAAATAAGCTTGGGTAGTGAGGTTTCAGGTAGTACCTCGATGGCTAAACACATAATGGGTCATCTATGGACCAAAGAAAATGAGCCAACTATGGGCTGAAATGGGCATGAGTTTTTAAAGAATACCTCAAATGCTAAAAGAAATGTGTGGCCATCTATGGGCTAAAATAAGAGCCAACTATGAGCTAAAATGAGTCTGGGTTTGAAACAATACCACAAAGGCTGAATACAAGTAATGGGCCATCAAAGGGCCAAAAACAATATAGGCAACTTTGGCCTCTTTTAATGATTTTTTTTTTTTAATTTTTTTTTTTTCATTACATCTGCATGACGCTACACTCATTCGATTCAAGTCATGCACAAAAATAACCAAGCCTTTCTCGATTTCTTTACACGTTTCCCTTCTTTTTTTTTTTTTTTTTTTAAACCAAGAAAACACTAAACTGAACGGTTTGAAAAACCAAACGAAATACCTGCAACCAAACGGAGACCTTCATCTCCAACAGCTCGCCTGAGACTTGCCGAAAACTTGCCGGCACGACTAAATCTCGCCGGAGAACACCACAGATCGCCTGGAACGTCGCCGGACAACTCAAAAGTTGGTGAAAAATATCAAAATACCACAAAAGCCGCTGACAACCATGAAAACCACCATTAATGGCCAAACGTCGCTGGGGAACACAACAGAACCGCCGGGAACTCGACGAAGACAACCAGAAGCCGCCTCAAATGATTTGAAACTGCCAGAGTAGATGAGAACTTGCCGGTGACACCAACTAGGATCGACAAAGAGCCAATCTACAAACACCCACCGTGAAAACACACTGAAAGAATATATATATATATATATATATATATATATATATATATTTTTCATCTAGTCAAATGCGACCAGTATGAAGATTTTTTTCTTTTCTTTTCTTTTCTTAGGAACAATACAAAATCTCCTCAAAACGAAATGCAATTTTTTTTTTCTTTTCTCAGGAACAGTACGAAATCTCCCCATAACGAAATTTCTCCCCTTTTTTATTTATTTATTTTTTTTCTTCCTCTCTCTCTCTCTCTCTCTCTCTCTCTCTTCGTCATATACATTGCAATATCTATGGGGATGAGATTTGCAAAGCATTGACTATAAGAAAACTGAAATTAAACAAAATGAAAAACAAGATAAATAAATCACATGATCATTGGATCGAACACTGGCGTTAGCCTATAGCTCTGATACCATAAAAGAAATCTAAAACCTAAAATAAATAAAATGAAGAATAATAAAATAAGAGAGATAAGAGATTTTACGTGGTTCGGTCGATGACCTACGTCCATAGAGTAAAGCCCAAAGGGCTACATTGTTGCTCTTATTACTTGGTTAATTTACAATACAAATGATTCCTATTTATAGGGATATAGAAAGAATACAAAATGGTATGTAAGGAGAATATAATCAAATCAGAATTGAATGTATTTAAATCTGATTTGATTATAATCAATTACAATTAATGAGGATTAAATCAAATCCTATAATATATGGAGAGTACCGTAATATACGGTATCAACATATTCTCTAACATGCTCTTCATTGAGGGTATTAGATCTTGGAGAAAACAAACTCTCTGGAAGGATACCAGCATGGATAGGCACAAGCCTACCACATTTGGTGGTCCTTCGCCTACTATCAAATTTGTTCGTTGGTAGAATGCCATTGCAATTATGTCATCTAACATCTCTTCAAATCTTAGATCTCTCTCACAATAATATCACAGGAACTATACCTCTCTGCCTTAGGAACTTCACTGCCATGGCTCAAAAACAAAATCTAGATGTAAGCATCATTTATTCTTTTACTTCGGTTCAGAACATTGATGAATTTTCCTCGTCTAATTCTAACTATTTTGATCATACATTGGTAATTATAAAAGGAAAATATCTTGAGTATAAGAAAACTCTTGGACTAGTAAAAATCATCGATCTTTCAAGTAACAAACTAAAAGGAGAAATTCGTAGAGAAGTATTAAGTCTCTCAGGATTGATTGGGTTGAACATATCTAAAAACTTGTTGATTGGCATTATCCTTAGGAGCATTGGTGATTTAGACAGATTAGAGTCTCTAGACTTATCAAGAAATCACCTTTCAGGCATAATACCACCAAGCCTAGCTAATTTGAGTTTTTTGAGTTACTTGAATTTGTCAAACAACAACTTCTCAGGTGGAATCCCAACAGGAACTCAACTCCAGAGCTTTAGTGGTTCTGCCTATGCAGGTAACCCATATCTTTGTGGCTTGCCTCTTCCAAAAAGGTGCTTAGGAGATGAATCAGTTCCAAGTCCAAAAGTTGGTGGCAAACAAGGAGGCAATATTCAAGAACATGCAAACTCCAACGAACGTCTATGGTTTTATATTGGCATTGCACCCGGATTCATTGTCGGCTTTTGGGGAGTTTGTGGGATGTTTCTGCTGAAGCCTTCTTGGAGACATGCCTACTACCAGTTCTTCGACAGAATTGGAGATAGGCTCTGCATAACAATAGCTATCAACATGGCCAAATTGCTGAGGAACTTCAAGACTCGCTGTCAACAAGAAACCCTTTAGCTAGTCAAGGTAGAAATGTTATTCTCAATCATTGCCCTTTCTTCCTTATCATTCATGCATGTAAATTCATTGTCTTCCGTAATGGTTATACAACTGTTGGGTTTTGTTGAAGCTATGTATTGATTTTTTGGGCTCTACATGAGAACAATTCTTTTTTCTTTTCTTTTCTTTTTTTCCTTTTTTTTTTTTTTTTTTTAAATTATTAATTATTATTATTTTTTATTTTTTATGGCCTCTTTTACCTTGTCGTTAGTTATTTTTGTAGGCCTTCTGTTTTGATGGCTGGCTTCTTGTATTTTCGGGGGTTGTATCTGTTTTAGTTTATGTTGTGTTTGTACTTTCTCATCTGAAAAAAAAAAGAACTCTCTTTTCCTTTCAAACAATTCATTGTTTTTCCATATATTAAACCAAAAGAATACTTTTTGAGTAGGTGACAAAATAATATTTATACATTTTTAATATTTTCGGTTAGCAGATTTCCAGTGGATGGTGAATGCTTACTTTGCATGAAGCTGTATCTAGCGTCTCCAGCCTAATGATTTTCTAGCTTTTACCTTGGTGCTGATATCAAGAGTTGCTGCTGCGCTGCAGCCAGCACATGGAAACATGAGTGTCTACTGTTCTCGAAAGGACCAGTTTGTAATATTTGGGTGGATCTGTCTATATGCTTTGTTTTATCACCTTATGTCTATATTTCATTTTAATATAGAAAATGTATAAGAAACAAATATTTTACATGTTTCTGTCTATGCTCTATATCTATAGGATAAAGTTTAAATGACTACATTTTATTTTTATTTCTTATTGATTTTACAACACAAAATACTCTTATTTATAGGAGAATTGATACATATAAGTATGATAATTAAATCAATCATCAAATTTAATTACAATCAAACCTATAAAAGATAAGTAATTTATAATATTATATTAATATATATCTCCTTCTAATATAGGAAATATATTACATGTTACGAACATCACGCTGTTCAAACATTTCATTCAATTTTTCCACATAGTACTCATCAATAGTTAGTAACCTTAATGTCCTCCTAAAAAACCGTTGTGGTCTCTCATCTTATAAAAGCAACGTTTTTGTATATATTATACTCATAAAAAAATAAAACACTTTTCGTCGCAATTCTAGTCAACTCTCTTGAATGATTTGGGTTTTCTTTATACATATATATAAGAGGAATAGTTTTTGACAGACGCTAACTAATGCTTCCCTTGAACTAATTATTATAAGAATTAAAGCATCTCCAATAGACCCTTCAAATTGCTAATAATAGCTATATTTCAGTCTCTTGCAGATGCTTCAAAATAAAGCAATTTTTATCCATTTTGCTATATATAGTAATTAGTAAACTTTCATATATGAAAGTTCACTGTAGTATCTTTTAGTCTTTATTTATTTATTTTTATTCTTTTATCTCCCGTCTTTCTCCTTCTCTCTCTCTCTCTCTCTCTCTCTCAAACTTCTCAATAAAAAATTACATAGAAAAATAGTATTTAAAGAAAGTAAAGAGTGTGGTAGATAATCTGTTGGAGTTTGTATTGAAAAGCTAGTAGTTAAAATAGAAAAATGTGTATTTTAAGTAGCTAAAATAATCATTACTGCTAGAGATGTTCTTAGAAACAAAACCATAATTAGACCGACCAAGGGGAGCCCTTGTTTTTATATATATATATATATATATATATATATATATATATATATATATATATATATATATATATATATATATATATATATATATATATATATATATGTGTGTGTGTGTGTGTGTATTTTTAGGCTTAAAAACTAGGCTTGCATACCCATATAAAATAAGTTTGCATTCATATTTTGGCCCCTCCATACGAGAGATCCTGGTTCGGTCCCTCGTAAGCAAGCTTTTCATTTTCTTGATAATCCAAATTAATTGCCGTTGATTTAGCCATGTTTCCAACAGGAAATGCCACTTCTTTGATACATGAAATGAGATTGTATTATTGGTTTATGGACTCGGAATGACAAAAAATCTTCTTGAATACAATAGTTTTAATATAGTACATAAAGACCCATTTTTCTTTCAAAAGATTTCCTATACCTTCCTTGGGTCCAGAGTAATGATTTTTTCTATTCCTATAGAACATTCGAGTTACTGACTAAAACTCGAAATTAAATAATTAAAAATTTGAAGAAAGCTCAAGTCCACTTACAATTTGATAATTGTCTTCAACTAAATATACTTGAGATGGGGTACAGAATACTTGACACTTTCTGATTTCACACTCAGCCTTAATTATTAGCAAATATTCTTCATTGTGGTGGAAATTTGTAGGTGGTAATCTCTGGAAGCTGTGAATTTCGGTTGCTGAAAAGTTGGAAAAGGGCTATTCTTGGATAGAGACATGTTCATAGTCAAGTCTTCCTTTCTGCCCAATCCTTTCACTTTCAAAGCCCTATCATTTTATTTTTCTAAGCAAGCACCATTAGTTTGATTGACAAGTTGAGTGTTAAGTTTTCTTTGGAGCTTTTCTCCAGTCCCTTGTTTCACTCACAACCACTAATGACTTGTTTTTAGTTGCGGAGTTCCTTGTTTTGCCTTTGATAGCAGTCTTTCATGGTTATATTGATTTTCTCTATTGGCCGGGTCATATATTTGACCTATTCCAGTCAGTTATGGTGTTATTTTCTTTTAGCACCGTCTTCAAGTTAGTTTGATTGACAAGTTGAGTGTTAAGTTTTCTTTGGAGCTTTTCTCCGGCCCCTTGTTTCACTCGCAGCCACTAATGACTTGTTTTTCGTTGCGGAGTTCCTTGTTTTGCCTTTGATAGCAGTCTTTCATGGTTACATTGATTTTCTCTATTGGTCGGGTCATATATTTGACCTATTCCAGTCGGTTATAGTGTTATTTTCTTTTAGCATCGTCTTCAAGTTAGTTTGATTGACAAGTTGAGTGTTAAGTTTTCTTTGGAGCTTTTCTCCGGCCCCTTGTTTCACTTACAACTACTAATGACTTGTTTTTTGTTGCGGAGTTCCTTGTTTTGCCTTTGATAGCGGTCTTTCATGGTTACATTGATTTTCTCTATTGGCTGGGTCATATATTTGACCTATTCTAGTCGGTTATGGTGTTATTTTCTTTTAGCACCGTCTTCAAGTTAGTTTGATTGACAAGTTGAGTGTTAAGTTTTCTTTGGAGCTTTTCTCCGGCCCCTAGTTTCACTCGCAACCACTAATGACTTGTTTTTCGTTGCGGAGTTCCTTGTTTTGCCTTTGATAGCAGTCTTTCATGGTTACATTGATTTTCTCTATTGGCCGGGTCATATATTTGACCCATTCTAGTCGGTTATGGTGTTATTTTCTTTTGGCACCGTCTTCAAGTTATTTTGAGATGTTGTTTGGGTTGCCTGCACTTTTTTGTGTTTTATTCTATTGTAATTTCTCATTTTCCCTCTCCCTATATTTGAATAAAAAAGAAAAAAAGAAAAAAAGAAAAGCTCTAAAGACTTGTTTGACAACACCTTTCAGGTAATTTTTAAATAAAAACAGTAAGAACAAAAAATACATTCTAAAAGGTTGTCAAACGCAACCTAATTATTATTGAATTTAAGCTATTGATGAACTTGACAAAAAACTACATTCTTTTCTTATTAAATTCTTAGTAAACACTCGAACTTTAAATTAATAAAGACAATTTTGAAGAAAGACTCAGAGTCCATCTACAAGTTGTTACAATTTTTGATTTCACACCCTAGTGACCCTACAACTCTCGTTCTAATGCACCTTCTTTTCTTATTAAATTCTTTGGGTGCTTTGAGTGTCTGAATTAATTATAAATACTCTTGACTTGGGCGCACTGTTACACTAGCCAATACCAATATAAATACAATCCATGTGGTTTTCTTGGGACATCAAAACCAGCAGCGGCATCTATGTACTAAAACTTGTTTATCTCAGCTTCACCTCTTACTTACCACCACCGTCCTAAAGAGATTGAGTTTCAAACAATGAGAGGCCCTTATTGTGCAGAATTGTTGCTTCTACTTGGCCTCCTCCTTTGCACCGCAACTACAATTTGTTTCGGTTTAAATTTGCGTAATTCAGAAGTGAGATGCATAGAGAAAGAAAGCCAAGCACTCCTCAAATTCAAACAAGGCCTTCGAGATGATAACGGCCTACTGTCTTCTTGGGGCAATCATGAGGGAGATTGTTGCAAATGGGAAGGAATTAAATGCAACAACCGAACAGGTCATGTTGTCAAGCTTGACCTTCGGGGAAAGCATTTCTTTGGAGGCAGTAAAGTTGTATCAGGTGAGATAAGCTCTTCGTTACTTGGATTGCAACATTTGACTTACTTGGACTTAAGTTCCAATGAGTTTTCCGTATTCCTCCCAGAGTTCATTGGTTCACTCACCAAATTACAATATCTCAATCTTTCTCACAACTCTATTTTTGGAACCATTCCACCGCAGCTTGGAAATCTCACAAGTTTGATTTCTCTTGATCTTAGCTGGACCTATTATGGGCTGGTTGAGGAGCACAATCTTGACTGGTTCCGTCATCTCTCGTCTCTAAGAAACTTAAATATGTGCCAAGTGAACCTTAGCAAGGTAGTCAATTGGCCAGATAAGGTTGATATGCTGCCTTCTTTATCAGACTTGCGTTTAAGTTGTGAGCTCTCCATGCCGCTTCCTTATGCTCTTTCCAATGCTAATTCTTCTTCACCACTTTCATTCCTTGATCTTTCTTTTAATCAGCTCAATTCCTCGATTTTCTCTTGGCTGCTCAAATATACTAATAGCCTTGTCGTTCTTGACCTCAGTTATAACGAGTTACAAGGTTCAATTCCAAAATCTTTTGGGGATATGGTTGCTCTTGTTGATGCTGACCTCTCTTTCAACAAGCTTGAAGGGGTGATGCCACAAACTTTGGAGAATCTTCACAACTTGCAAGTACTAGACTTGTCAAACAATAACATAAGTGGAGAGGTACTTGATCTTAGAAAATGCTCTTTCTTGAGAGAGTTACAACTATCCAAAAATCGGTTAAATGGGAGTTTAACCAAAAGTGTGGCAGAACTATCTATGCTCCAGGTTCTAGATGTGTCTTCAAATTCTTTAGAAGGTGATATCACTGAATCACATTTGTCAAATCTTTCCCACTTACATAAACTGGATTTCTCTTTCAATTCTTTGACATTGAAGTTTAGTCCAGCATGGGTTCCATCATTTCATGATTTGGATGTCATTAGATTGGGCTCTTGCAAATTGGGGCCAGCTTTTCCTAAATGGCTTCAAACACAAAAGAATTTTTCACAACTTGATATATCTGATGCAGGAATTTCAGACACCATCCCAACTTGGTTTTGGGACCTTTCTTCCAATATACAATTTTTAAACCTCTCCCACAACCAGATCACTGGCACCATACCTCTTCAATGGTTTTTGACAAGGTTTATTGATTCTCCTCTAATAGATTTGAGTTATAACTACCTCAATGGTCCTTTGCCACAATTTCATTCCGATTCATCGGTGTTGAATCTCTCCAATAATCTGTTCCAAGGATCTATTACATCCATATGTGAGACAAATGGGAACTTGAGTTACCTTGATCTTTCAAATAACTTGTTATCCGGAGAACTCCCAAACTGTTGGGGAAATATGATGTTGTTGGCCATGCTTAATTTGGCAAGCAATAATCTTTCTGGGAGAATCCCTTATTCTATCTGTGGTTCTGGAGATTGGCTTCAGACATTGCATTTGAATAATAATAATTTTACCGGAGAATTGCCCAAGTCATTGATGAACTGCTCTTCATTAGGGCTACTAGATCTTGGAGAAAACAGACTCTTCGGAAGGATACCAACATGGATAGGCACAAGCCTGCCAGATTTGATAGTTCTTCGCCTGACATCAAACTTGTTCATGGGTCACATACCATTGCAATTATGTCATCTAACATCTCTTCAAATCTTGGACCTCTCTCTCAACAATATTACAGGGACTATACCAGATTGTCTCAATAACATCACTGTTATGACTCAAACGCAAAGTTCACATGTAAGCATTGATCATCCATACTTTTCTCCTTCCAGCACCTCCTTTATTATCGATTTTGAGTACATTGACAACTTATTGGTGACTTTCAAAGAAAAATATCTCGAGTACAGTAAAACTCTTGGACTAGTAAAAGCCATTGATCTTTCGAGCAACAAATTGGAAGGAGAAATTCCAAGAGAAATAACAAGTCTCTCAGGATTGATTGCGTTGAACCTGTCTAGTAACTTGTTGACTGGCATCATCCCTCAGAATATTAGTCACATGGAGAGATTGGAGTCTTTGGACTTGTCGAGAAATCACCTTTCGGGCATAATTCCCCGAGCCTAACTACTTTGAGCTTATTAAGCTACTTGAATTTGTCAAGTAACAACTTATCAGGTAGAATCCCATTAGGTACCCAGCTTCAGAGCTTTAGTGTTTCTGCATATGAAGGTAACCGAGATCTTTGTGGCTTGCCTCTTCCAAAAAAGTGTCTAGAAGATGAAGCAGCTCAAGATCCTCAAACTGGTAGTAGTCATGAAGAAGGCAACATTCAAGAACATGCATACTCCCATGAACATCTATGGTTTTATGCTACCATTGCACTCGGATTCATTATTGGATTTTGGGGCGTTTGTGGATCATTGATATTCAAGAGTTCTTGGAGGCATGCCTATTTCGGGTTCTTTGAGAGAATAGGAGATAGGCTTTACGTAACAATAGTTGTCGGTATGCCCAAATTACTGAGGAGCTTGAAGACTCGGTGCTAATAGAAAAACCTTTAGTCAAGGTAAAAATGTAGTTCTCAATAATTCTACTTTCTTTCAAATAATTCATGCTTGAAGTTTTGTTGTTGATTGTCCTCCGTAAACTGTAATGGTAATATAAACTTTAGTTTTTGTCGAAGCTATAACTTTTGCCTCCACTTAACAACAATTTACAATTTTGCCATAAGTAAATCATCCAACTTTCTGGGCCACAGCTGGCTCAAGAAAATGGACTACCATCAAACCTGAGTCATGCAAAATAAAGTGAAAAGGAGGCCCATCCATCTCCATGAACCCAATTCATTTGGGCTTGAAAAGTTTTGTTTCGTATGAAGTGTCCAAAACAACCCCTTTTTCTTGATTCTCACCATACACAGCCCAATTTGTTTTTTCAATTTAACTTTAGTAAACCCTACCAAACGCAACATAAATTACTGGTCTCATCCTTTACAACAAAAACAAGCAATAATAATTCCTCCTCCAAGGCCACCGCCCACGGGTTTTGTGACAAAAGTTCCTAGGAACAATCACAACCACCCACAAAACCAAAACACTTGCATTGGCTTACTTAATTAGGACTGATAATTTTTTAAACGACCTGCAAATTTGACACAAAATTAAATGGTTAAGATTTGGCATAAACAAGTTTGGGTAATAAACAGTTCGACCCTCTTGACTTGTTTATGAAATTATATAGGATAAAGTTCACATAATCCCCTTGAACTACAATCCAACTGACAATGTCCCCAAAATTTTCACTTTGGACAATGTCTTCCCAAACTACAAGAAATTGTCAATTTTCCCCCAATGATGAAAATAACCTTAATAATAATAATAATAATAAAAACTAAAAATTTCAAACAAAAATCAAAAAACAAAAATAAAATACATAAAACCAGGAGTTGCCAAATTTAAAAATTAAAAGAAAAACTAAAAAATTTTCCTTTTTTTTAAATATATATATATTTTAAAATTTATAGGGGTATTTCGTCTAATTGAAAAATTGTAAGGTCATTTTTGTCTTTTTGGTAGCTTTAGGAGGTCTGTGGACTTTTCCTATATATATATATATATATATATATATATATATATATTTTATGTTTGGGTCATCAGAACGGGTCAAACGTGTTGTGTTAGATGGTGTCTAAATGAGTTAAACATGTTGCGTTTGGGTCTAAACGGGTCAAGCTGGCTATGTCAATGTTGAAGAGTTTAACCCGTTTAATTAAACTGAACGTGTCCGGGTTGACTCTTAACGGATTGGCGGGCCAAGCAGACCGACCCAAACTCGACCGCCCTCTAAGCCATCAAACCCGAGTCATGCAAAACCAAGTGCAAATGAAGGCTAGGAGTTAGAGCCATTTATTATCTGTTTATCCCAAAACCCATGAACCCCTTTGAAGGGAGACTAAAAGAGTGAATTACATACAGAGAATGAAAGGCTTTGGTGAGGGAAATTAAGAGATGCTGAGTTTTGGGAAAGAAGTACAACCCCCCTTATTTGAACTCACTACACACATCCCCAACGCACAAATTTGAACATCAATGACCTCTGCACAGATCATATTGTAAATGTGTACAAAACATTAAAAATATTGGCAAAGAATCGCAGCACTCCCCCTATAAGCTTAAAACATAGAGACAAGAAAAAGAAATGCTATTATTTGTGACTCAGAGAGACATGGGCAAGAAACCAAGGAACAATACTAAAAGAATTTCATGATTGTAAAAACAATCCCAAAAAAGAAAAAGAAAGAGGAAATTACAGAAAAATAAAAGAAAATAAGGGTTTCGGGATTGTGAAAACAACCTGAACCAAAAAGAAATAACAGGGAAATAAAGAACTAAAAAAATAGAAATAAATAAATTACAAAAAATATAAACAAAAAAAAGACTTAGCCCGGAATCTAACAATTCGCGTTAGCCTATTAGCTCTGATACCATGAAAGAAAACATAAAGTTAAAATAAAATAAAGCAGAATAATAGAAAATAGAGACTTGCAAAAATAATAAAAGACACAAACTTAAGGTGGTTCGGCAGTATGCCTACATCCACACGAAAGCCCTATAGGCTACATATTGCTTTTATTGAATGATTGAATACAAAGAGTGCTCTCTTATTTATAGAGAGAAGAATAAGAATGTATCTTCTATCTTAGCAATGCGGGACTACCAATATATTATCTTTAACAAAAAAAATACTAGATGCAGGGGGAGAGAGAGATCGATGGGGGGAGCAGAAATTGCCGGAGAGAGAGAGATCGGGACAGCAGTGGTCGGCTAGTCTCCGGCCGAAAGCTCCAAAATACACAATCAAACACCCTCCTTCGGCCATCAACAGTGACCAACCGTAGAGAGAGAGAGAAAAAAAAAGCACAACAAAAATCCAGTGGCCAACCGTGGAGAGAGAGATACTGTAGAGAGAGAATAAGGTGATCGGTGTCCTGGTCGGCGGTGGGAAGGCGACCTGTGGTGGGCGGTGCTCCGACAGGTGGTGGGGGATGGGTGGCGGGGGATGGCTGTCGGTGGGATGAGGGAGGAGGGAAAAAATTGGGGAAAAGTTTTTGGGGGAAGAAAACTTTTTTGAAAATTTGGGGAAAATCGTGTGTTTAACGAACGCTGGTCTTTTTTTTTGTTAAAAAAGAAATGCCACGTGACAAAAAAGTCGGACTATAGTGTAATAAGGGTGAGCCGGATAGACGAACTCCCAAATTACGAACTTGAAGACTCGGTGCTAACAGAAAAACCTTTAGTCAAGGTAAAAATGTTGTTCTCAATAATTCTACTTTCTTTCAAATAATTCATGCTTGAAGTTTTGGTCGTCCTCCGATCCGTAAACTGTAATGGTAATATAAATTTTGGTTTTTGTCAAACTGTCGAAGCTATAACTCTTGCCCCTACAGCCTACTTGAGAACAATTTTGCCATAAGTAGGCTTTGTTTAGGAGAAAAGGGTGGCTACTTGTCATCATCCAACTTTCTGGGCCACAGCTGGCTCAAGAAAATGGACAACCATCAAACCCGAGTCAAGCAAAATAAAGTGAAAAGGAGGCCCATCCATCTCCTTGGACCCAATTCATTTGGGCCTGAAAAGTTTTGTTTCGTATAAAATGTTTAAAACAACCCATTTTTTATTAGATCTGGCTTCCATGCAGTAGTTTAAATTACTGCATGGGTGCTATAGTGGAAAACAATACAAACCACTTAAAAAAATTTGCAAAACTTAAACTTAATAATAAAAAATTTATTAAAACTTAAAAATTATAAAAATAATAATAATTAAAAACTAAAAATATTAAAAATCTAAAAAAACAAAAGAGGTGGCCGGCGTTGCCCATGGGGGTGGTCGGCCACCCCATTATTGGCCAAGGGGGTGGCCGGAGCCACCCCTTTGGCCAATCTGGGGTGGACGAACCACCCCAGTCGGCTTTGGGGGTGGTTCGGCCACCCCCAAAAGGCCAAAAAAAAAAAGTTAGGGTTTTGGGGGGTGGCCGGACCACCCCCATATCGGCTGTATCCAGGCCCAGACCACCCCCAAAAGGCCAAAAAACAAAAAACAAAAAACAAAAAAAAAAAAGTTTGGGTTTTGGGGGTGGCCGGACCACCCCTAATGGCCTAGGGGTGGTTTCGATCACCCCATACGGCTGATCTGGGGACCCCCAAGGCCTTTGGAGGTGGTTCGGCCACCCCCAAAACCCGAACTTTTTTTTTTTTTGGCGCTTTTTGGGGGTGGCCGGACCACCCCTAAAGTCAACTGGGGTTGACGATCCACCCCAGATTGGCCAAGGGGGTGGCTCTTGGCCAATAATGGGGTGGCCGACCACCCCTTTTGTTTTTTTAGGTTTTTATATTTTTGGTTTTTAATTATTATTATTTTTATAATTTTTAAGTTTTGCAAATTTTTTTAAGTGAAAAAAAGTACTGTTTTGTGAAAAATGGTACCGTTTTCCACTACAGCACTCATGCGGTAGTTTAAACTACCGCATGGAAGCCGAATCCTTTTTTATTGATTCTAACCATACACAACCTTTTTTTTTTTTTTTCATTTTAACTTTAAAAGTTTTTATTTATTTATTTATTTTTTTTATGCTCTTAACACAATCTCAAACATGCTCTTAAAAAAGTAAAAAGATTATTAGAAGCTGTTACGTTATTGTCAGACATGAATTTCTCTCTATTATTATTTTCTTATTTTCAATCGAAGTTTCCCACTATTTGAACTAACTCCTCTGAAGTCCACAAACTCATCAATAGTCTGTCCAGCAACAATTATTAAAGTTTGAGATATAATTTTTTATCACCTTAAAATACAATTTTTGACCACCTTACCTATGTGGCAATTAAGGTAGTCTCCTAGCTATCTTAGAGATTTTTATTTAATTTTTTTCTAAAAAAAATAAAAGTCAAAATTACCACGTCAACAAAAAAATCAAGAATTATGTGTTGATTGGCAATGTATCATTAAAATGACGACGTTCGCTCTCAAGCATTAAAATTTGTTTGACTAGTTGATGGCGAAGTCTTTCACTCTAATTTTAGCAATATTGATGAACGTGACTTGACATGGGAGCTGCTCATAAATCACTGGAAAAGGAACCATCATGTGGACACATTTATTTTCCTCAATTATTGTGGCAGGATTCATAGTGAAAAAAAAAAAATAATAAACTAAGTAAAAAGTTTTTTTAACGATTTGCTGTTACTATTTCATTTATATTCTACTTTTCTCTATCAGACAGACATTTCTTCCCGATCCAAATAAGTGATTATAGTGCTATATAGAGTAATAGAGCTTTAGATCATGGTTCATACTTAAAAAACTAGAAAATAACATGGGAAGTAGACACATCATAGATTACAAGTCTTGATTCTGAATTGACCATTGTAAGGGAAGAATGTCGAATTAAGCCATTTAAAAAAATATTTATGTATTAATCTACATGTAATACAAATTGTAGCTTCTAGGGGAGGCAATGGATACTATTTAAGAAATCTAAAGAATTGGTTTTCATACCAGTGATGATGTGCGTGAGAGGCTAATGTGTGGGAAGGAAAGGGAAAAAAAAAAAAAAAAAGTGTGAGAGAGATGACCAAATTTTTATAGTTTTTTAATGATTTGGTGATTAAATAATACTTACTATTGTTGGTAAGTACTATTTACTCATCAAAATTTTTTGGTTAGAGTAGTGAGGCTGCTGTGAGTGATTTTTGTGTGTTTTTATCAAATTGCCCTAACTAAAATAGCTAAAAAAAAACTATTTTGACGGAGTTGTTAAGAATGCTCAAACGCAATCTCAAACATTCTCTTAAAAAAGTAATAATATTATTAGAAGTTGTACGTTATTTTCGCTCATTAATTTTATAAGCCTTAAGAAAAGGCTTTTTATACTATAAATTAGCTCATAATTCGCGTGATTATTTATTATAATTTAAGTTCAAATTCTCAACATATTTTCATTGTATTTTTCTTTATATGTTAAAAAAGTTGTATAAAAAAATTCTTAGAATTCAAGTGGTAAGAAATGTAACAAAAATCAATTATTAACTCTCTATCTCTCTCACTATAATTTTCCATGAATCTCACCCTATTAAGTAGAGAGTTAGCTGTTCAAATATATACCAATAGCCTTGTTCATCTTAACCTCTGTTTCAACAACTTTGAGGGGACGATTTCACAAACCTTGAAGAATCTTCACAATTTATATGCATTAGATCTATCAAACAATAATATAAGTGGAGAGATACCTGATTTTTCAAAACTCTCTCTCTTGAACAAGTTGTATCTAATCTACAGTCAATTAAATGGGAGTTTCCCCAATGTTTTAGGAAAACTTTCCAAGCTTCTGGTTCTGGATAAGCTCTAGATACAAAAACAATGTGGTGAATGCCTGGTTGGAACAGTTATACACATGATATTTGATTGTAGTATTGGCTGAGGTATGTACTTGGAAGGACCAAAAATCTTCTTCAATCACTCAAACTTGAAAATGAATTTAATTTTGAAGAAATATCACGTCAATTTTAAGATGACAAAAAAATAGTTTATAACATTACTAAATTTTAATTCAGTAATAATTCTAAAAGTCAAGTCCTGAAAATTCAGAATCAGCTAATCCCATTGTTTGAAATTAGGGTGCTCTACCAATTATTTCAATCAGTGCTAAATTATGTTACTAAAAAAAAAATTTACATGCTTGTACACATGTAACGAAGATGACGCTCTTTCCAATATTTCATCGAATTTTTTCACAAATTCATGAACAGTAAGTTTAGCTTGACACGATTTGGTTGAATGAATTTCCAGGAAATTTCTCCCTAAAAAAAAAAAAAAAAAAAAAGTGGCAAAAAGCATCATTCAATTTCTTGGAGTTTGACATAGCAAAGTTGACTCCCAAGTCTTCCGTGAAATTTCTATCTGATGCTTCTTTGCCTTTCAAATATTAAAGTTTTTGACAAAATATGACGTTCGTTGAATTTTAGGCTGTTTTCCTTTTTTTACTTTTTAGGAAAATGTTTTTTTTTTTTTTTGCATGAAATACTTCGTTTTTTATATTTTCATTTAAATTAAACTATAAAAAATTAGTTTTTATTCACTATGTAAAAATACTAACATAAATTTTTTTTTTCTTGAAAAAAGCAACCTAAAAATTTGAGTTTCAAGGGTTTGAGAAGGAGAAACACAAATTTCGAAAATGGTTTATAAAATTTAAAAACGAAAACTATTTTCCTAAACTAAATAAGTTTTTTTGGTCAAACCAAAAATATTTTCAGTTTGACTATTATTTTCAGTTACACCTAATACCAAAAAGGGGGAAAACTATGATTTTTTATTGGAATGGGTCAAATCTAGTTCTGATAAAAACAAAGCCTAATTTTTAAACCCAAATGTGTGTATATATATACACGCTCATTTTTAAGCCCGGATGATTATTTTGACCATTATCAACTCTTTATTGCTATATATAGATGAGAAATGTTAAAAATACTACTAATGCACAATCCCAAGACACATTTGGAGGGACCTACACACCTTAATGTATCTTGGGGTTGTATACTAGTTGTGCACTAATAGTACATGAATCATTCCTCATATGTAGATAATCGCAAGCCCACATGCAAATGAGTTATATGGTGTTTTATTAACCGGGAACGGAGTTGAGGGGACCATCACCCCACCAGCCACTCACAATTTTGTCCCTGATCAAAAAATTCAAAACTATAAAAATATTTTACATCGAAATAAATATAACCTTAATTATTGATGAATTTGTAGGAAGAGAAAGAGCAGAGAAAGAAGCGAAGCATTATGGATACTTCTACATCGTGAAAAGATAACAATATCCTCTATCATGGAAGGTCAAGAAAAATCACAGCCGGCTCAATAGGTGGGCCAGAGAGGCCCTCCGCCTAAGGCTTCAATTTTATAAGCCTTAAGAAAAAGTTCTTTATGCTATAACTAGTTCATAATATGTGCAATGCGCGTAATTATTCATTATAATTTAATTTCAAATTCTCAACACATCTACATCGTATTTTTCATTATATGATAAAAAATTTGTGTAAAAAAATTTGTCATACAATAATGTAGTGTACACCACGTTATGGAACATAGGGACACACTTACACACACATATGACATAATATTGCATGAATATATATAAATTACATAAAATTTTACTATCAAAAGAACTTTAATTTTAGTTTTAATCTATATAAATTAAAACATGTTAAAAAATATTTTCATGTGTAGTGTAAAATGAAAAGAAGTGTAAAGAAAAAAAAAAATATTACTAGGAAAAAATGGAAACATATTCAGATCTGCTTAAAGTAGTTTACTCATTCGAACCTAATGTTTGGTTCTGACGATAAAACTTTTTTGTCCCCGCTTGCTAATAACCATTCGATAAACCTCTGTGTTCGATGGTAAGATTGTTCCTGAACAGGCCCGTTTGTTAACAATTTCGATGTCAAGACAAGCCCACTCGGTAATAAGAACATCTTGGGAACAAGATGAAATTCTTGTCCTACATCATATATAATACAAAGACTAAAACTATATATATATATATATATAAATTTTGATCTAATAATAATTTTAAAAGTCATGTCAAAATTTAGAATCAAAGGTTTTTAATATTTTAGGTGAGTGAGTTTTTAAACATCATAGGGATAGAAGGGCACATGAACCAAATTTATCACTTTTAAAAACCAAAAATGTTTTTGATAAAATGGAAAGATACAACTAAATATGTATTGAATAGTGATAGACTTACGACCGCTATACAACTCTTTTACAATTTCCTGAAATGTGTTAGCATGTAATTGAAGGATGTTAAATTGTTTGTAGTGACCCATATAACTCCAATCAAATAGTGTTGTGTTAATAATTTGTAAAGGAAATGTAGATGAGTTAAGGAAAATTATTAGTTCGTAGGAGTGTACAAGTGGACGGTTATTAACCTCTAACTACATATGACGGTGTGGTTGGCGGTTTTAGGGGTAGGCAGAGGTGGTTAATAACAGCCAACCGCCTACCCTTATAATATAACATATATATATATATATATATATATATATATATATATATATATATATATATATATATATATATATATATAAAGATCGTCATCACTACAAAAAAAGGGCTTTTTGAGCCTTTTTTTTTTTTAGCCGTTTTAAGGCCTTAAAACGGCTCAAAATGTTTTGTGTCCTTTTTTTTAGCCGTTTTCAAAATGGCTCAACTTATATGGTATTAAAATCTTAGTTTGAGTCGTTTTGTACAAAAATGGCTCAAATTTGAGCCGTTTTAATAAAAACGGCTCAAACATGTTTAAGCCGCTTTTTAAAACGGCTAAAATCGGTTGGAGCCGTTTTAAAGAACTTAAAACGGCTCTAATAAGAGACAAATATATATATATATATATATATATATATATATATATATTAATTTCTTTAGAGCCGTTTTAGGGACCGTAAAACGACTCTAAATAAAAATTTACAAAAAAATAAAAAAATTTAGAGTCGTTTTAGGGACCCCTAAAACGGCTCTAAATAAAAAAAATTTACAAAAAAATAAAATTCATTTCCAGTACACCATATACATCCAATCAAAACAACTCCAAATCAAAATATCCATCAACAAAGGTCACAAAGCAAATACTTATCTAAATTTATCACAACATCAAGACCATTTAGGTTACAAACATTACCACAACCCACAATACACAATTTGCCAGAACACCACACCACCAGAAAACATCAAAGCATATCATATTCACGGCTCAGTCCATCAATAACACCAAAATAGAGAAACATCCAGTTAACATTGTTTATTGCAATTGAGATCACAAATAAAGCAACATTTTTTACAAGAGTTATTTACCTAGAGGATTTTCGTAGAAAATCAACCGGAAATCATGTCTTAGGCCACCGAAAATTTCACCGGAAGCCTCTCCTGTTTTGTCGTCGTTGATCCCTTCTCCAGTCGCCGGGAATCGCTCCTAATCACTGAAAACCAGCTTCTGGCTGGGTCTCTAGAGACCAATGGTTGTTCTCCAGGAGACGCGTGAGAGAGAGAGAGAGAGAGAGAGAGAGAGAGAGAGAGAGAGAGAGAGAGAGAGGAAGGAAGAAGAAGAAGAAAGAAGAAAGACAGTGAAAAAGGAAAATATGGAGAGAATGAGAGATGAGAGTGACGGGAGAGTGAGAAGATATTTTATTGGGGTGCGAAAGAAAAAATAAACTAAAATTTAAAATTTGAATTTCATCATTACTGTGCGCGCGGGACACGAAAATTTCGTATCCTGCTTAAACTTTTGAGTCATTTTAGGAAGAAAACGACTCCAACTGTCAAAAACGGCTCCAACTGAGAAAAAAATATAAAAAGTATTTTAAAAAAAAAAATTAAAAAAATTAAAGAAAAACAAATTTTTGTTTAAAAAAAAATGAAAAATTATAAAAATAAATAATTAAATAAACAAATGAAAAAAAAATTAAAACCATTTTTTAATTAATTTTTTGATATAAAATTCAAAAGGTTGGATTTTTTTTTTTTACTGTGCGCCCAAAATTTAGAGCCGTTTTGGAAGAAACGGCTCTAGTTGGAGCCCTTTCCTTCCAAAACGACTCCAAATGGAGTCGTTTTCAACCAAAAGGGCTCCAAATGGAGCCATTTTGTTTCAAAGCGGTTCCAATCACTTGTTTTTATTTTTAATTAATTTTTTGATATAAAATTCAAAAAGTTGATTTGTTTTTTGCTGTACGCGCGGGACATGAAAATTTCATGTCCCGCCCAAAATTTAGAGCCGTTTTCGAAGAAAAGGGCTCTAGTTGGAGCCCTTTCCTTTCAAAGCGGCTCCAATAACTTGTTTTTTTTTTTAATTAATTTTTTGATATAAAATTCAAAAAGTTGGATTTTTTTTTTTTTTTTTTTAACTGTGCGCCCAAAATTTAGAGCCGTTTTGGAAGAAACGGCTCTAGTTGGAGCCCTTTCCTTCCAAAACGTCTCCAAATGGAGTCGTTTTCTACCAAAACGGCTCCAAATGGAGCCATTTTCTTTCAAAGCGGCTCCAATCACTTGTTTTATTTTTAATTAATTTTTTGATATAAAATTCAAAAAGTAGAATTTTTTAAAGCCGTTTTATTCCAAAACGACTCCAATCACTTGTTTTATTTTTAATTAATTTTTTGTTAACTAAGCATATAGTATACTAGCTAATTAAATATAGTATTACATATTAATTATAGAGAAAAATACACATAAAAAAATATTGTTTAAAAACAAATAAAAAAAATTAAAGAAAAAAGGAAAAAAAAATGAAAAACTAATTTTTTTTTTTAAAAAAACTTAAAATTATAAAAAAAAATAAATAAACAAACGAAAAAAAAATATTAAATGTAATCGATCATGGTACAATCTATGTGATGGATCGTGGTACGAATAGTGTGATCGATCGTGATACAATTTATGTGATGGAACATGGTACGATCATGTGATCGATCATGGTATGATCATGTATGATCGATCGTGGTACGATCAATGTGATCGATCATGATAGGATCTGTGTGATCGATTGTGGTATGATCATGTGTGATGAAATGTGGTACGATTTGTGTGATCGATCATGGTACGATCTATGTGATGAAACGTGGTACGATCATGTGATCGATCGTGGTATTATCAATGTGATTGATCGTGGTATGATTTGTGTGATCGATCGTGGTATGATTTGTAAGATCGATCGTGGTATGATCATGTGTGATCGATCATGGTACGATCTATGTGATGGAACGTGGTACGATCATGTGATAGATCGTGGTACAATCAGTGTGGTAGGTCGTGGTATGATTTATATGATCGATCGTGGTATGATCATATGTGATAGGTCGTTGTGCGATCATGGTACGGTCATGTGTGATTGATCGTGATAAGATCATGTGTGCTCGATCGTGGTACGATCAATGTGATCGATCGTGGTATGATTTGTGTTCGATTTGTGGTACGATTTATGATCAATTATGGTACGATCAATGTGATCGATCGTGGTATGATTTATGTGTTCGATTTGTGGTACGATCTATGATCGATTATGGTACGATCAACGTGATCGATCGTCGTACGATCAATATAATCGAACATGGTACGATCTATGTGATGGAACGTGGTACGATCATGTGATCAATCATAGTACGATTTATGTGATCGTTCATGGTACGATCTATGTGATCGAATGTGGTACGATCAATGTGATCGATCGTGGTATGATCTAAGTGATTGATCGTGATACGATCACATGTGATAGATTGTGGTATGATCTATGTGATAGGTCGTTGTGCGATCATGTGTGATCGATCGTGATAAGATCATGTGTGCTCGATTGTGGTACGATCAATGTGATTGATCGTGGTACGATCATGTGTGATCTATCGTGGTAGGATCTAAGTGTGATCGATCGTGGTAGGATCTAAGCGTGAACAATCGTGGAACGATTAATGTGATGGATTGTGGTATGATATATATATTCGATTTCTGGTACGATCTATGGTACGATCAGTGTGATCGATCGTAGTACAATCTATGTGATCGATCGTGATACGATCAATGTGATCGGTCATGGTACGATCTATGTGATGGAACGTGGTACGATCATGTGATTGATCATAGTACGATCTATCATCGATCGTGGTACGATCTTTAATTGATTGTGGTAGGATCTAAGTGTGATCGATCGTGGTACGATCAATGTGAGATTTTTTTTTTTTTTTTTTTGTTTAAACGGCTGCAATTAGAGCTGTTTTGATCAAAACGACTCCATTTTGTAAAAACGGCTCAAATTAGAGCCGCTTTAACAAAACGCTTCTAATTAGAGCCGCTTTTTTTAAAACAGCTTAAACTAATTTGACCTATTGTAACGAAAACATCTCTAATTTGAGCCGTTTTAGAAAGAAAAAGAAAAAGAAAAAAAAAAGACGACTCTAATTTGAGCTGTTTTAGAAAAAAGGTTCAAATTAGAGCCGTTTAACAAAAGCGGCTCTAATTAGAGCCGTTTTTACCAAAACGGCTCCAAAATTAATTAGAGTCATTTTAATAAAACGGCTCTAATTAGAGCCACTTTTACAAAAAGGGCTCTAATTAGAGCCGCTTTAGTTAAAAATGGCTCAAATTAGAGTCGTTTTATTAAAAGGGATCTAACAAAAACGACTCAAAAAGTCGTTCCTGGGCCACAGCTGGCTCAAGAAAATGGACAATCATCAAACCTGAGTCATGCAAAATAAAGTGAAAAGGAGGCACATCCATCTCCTTGGACCCAATTCATTTGGGCTTGAAAAGTTTTGTTTCGTATAAAGTGTACAAAACAACCCCTTTTTTCTTGATTCTAACCATGCACAGCCCGATTCTTTTTTTAAATTTGACTTTAAAAGTTCTTTGTATGCTCTTACTGCAATCCCAAATATGCCCTTAAAAAAGTAATAAGATTATTAGAAGCTGTTACGTTATTTTCAGACATTAATTTCTCTCTATTATTATTTTCTTATTTTCAATCGTAATTACCCACTATTTGAACTAAATCCTCCAAAGTCCTCAAACTCATCAATAGTCTGTCCAGCAACATGGCTCTGTTCGGTCCTTTCACACTCAATTATCAAAGTCTGTTTACGAAAGACAACGTTCGCTCTCAAGCATTAAAGTTTGTTTGACAAGTTTTTTTTTTTTTTTTTAAGACAAACTTGATGGCCAAGTCTTCCACTCTAATTTTAGGGTATTGATGTACTTGACTTGACATGGGAGCTTCTCAGAAATCACTGGAAAGGAACCATCATGTCGACACATTTATTTTCCTCAATTATTGTGGCAGGATTCTTAGTGAAAAAAAAAAGACTAAATAAAGTTTATCCAAATATTGCATCCCTTTATCATTTCATATTTTCATGCCTTGACGATAATACAAAATTTCTTTCTTCATTTGATTACATTAGTGGCTACTAAAAATCTTAGAAATCAAGTGGTAAGAAATGTACCAGTTACTGACATTCACTGATTTCATCGTTTCATCTCCAACAAAAATCAAGAAGAGAATTAGCGTAGCATGAATTATCAACTCTCTCTCTCTCTCTCTCTCTCTCTCTCTCTCTCTCTCTAATTTTCCATGAATCTCATGTTCACCCTATTAAGTAGAGAGTTAGCTGTTCAAATATATACATACCAATGGCCTTGTCGTTCTTGACCTCACTGATAACAATTAAGTTAGAAGGTTGAATTTCAAAAGCTTTTGGAAAGATGGTTGCTCTTGTTCATCTTAACATCTCTTTCAACAACTTTGAGAGGCAGATTTCACAAACCTTGGAGAATCTTCACAATTTACATGCATTAGACTTATCAAACAATAGTATAAGTGGAGAGGTATCTGATCTTTCAAAACTCTCTTTCTTGAGCAAGTTGTATCTATTTTGTAGTCAGTTAAATGAGAGTTTCGCCAATGTTCTAGGAAAACTTTCCAAGCTTCAGGTTCTGGATAAATTGTAAATACAAAAAGAATGTAGTGATTGACTGATTGGAACAATTAAAAGTTATTTTTGGCCTTCTATATAATACAAAGATTAAAACTGTATATACATGCATGTACATGATGATTAATGCTAGGAACCATTGGCTTCGGGATATATAGACAACAATTTGATTTTGGTCCAATTATAATTTTAAAAGGTACATCAATTTTATAAGAATGAAAAAAAAAACATAATAAAAATGGTTCATAACATTACTTACCATTAGCTTTGAGATAAAAAAGTGGCAAAAAGGATTATTCAATTTCTTAGAGTTGGACATAGCCAAGTAGACTCTCAAGTCTTCCGTGAAATTTCTATCTGGTCCTTCTTTGCCTTTCAAATATTAAAGTTTTTGACAAAAGATGACATTCGTTGAATTTTAGGCTGTTTTGCAAGTAAAATATTTTTCGTCTAATTTTTTTTTTAAAAAAAATTACTTTTTAGGAAAATGTTTTTTTTTCTGCTGAAAATACTTCATTTTTTATATTTTCATTCATATTAAACTATAAAAAATTAGATTTTATTCACAATATAAAAATACTAACATCAAATTTTTCTTAAAAAAGTAACATAAAAATTTGAGTTCCAACAATTTGAGAAGGAGAAATACAAATTTAGAAAAACATCAAAAATTCCAAATTGGATAAGTTTCTCCTCAACAAATAAGTGCTTGGGCCAATAAAATCCTACCCAATGGGGAGATAGTTGGAGAGGTCACAAAACCCTATACTAAGGGGCAGAGCTAGCATTTGAAATTTGAGAGCAGAATTGAAAAAAGAAACTTGGGGGGCAAAACTAAAAAAATAAAAAATTTATAGGCAAAATTTTAATTTCTAATTTTTTTTTAACAGAAGACATGGTGGCTTTGGGGGGCCTAAGCTCCCCCACGCCCAGTGTAGCTCTGCCTCTGCTTATACTTTTCGTTACAAAACTAATAAACCGCCGGAAGGAGAAATACAAATTTGAGTTCCAGCAATTCCATTTCTTGAAGTTAAATCTGATTTTGAAAATTAAAACTTCAATAAAAAAACTTTAAAAAGAGGGCGAATCCGAGACTGAAAACAACTAGAGGAGGCCGAAACTGGGCAGACCACCCCCTTTTTTTTTTGGCCTTTTGTTTTGCTTTTTATATGTATTTGTTTCTAGATTTTTTGGATTGATTAAGTTTTTATTCTAAAGAACACATGATGTAATATTATTGGTGTTGATATAGTATATTAACGGATTTAGTCCAATTTTTTACGGAAAGCACGTCCTGGGACCTATTTGTGTTTTTTTTTTTTTTTTTTTTTTTGGCTTCCCTCAAGAGTTTTCAGTCTATTAACGTGCGCACATACGATTCCATGTAGTTCTCATCTACTCCGTAATGATTAAGTCAAGAGTTAGCCTCTCTGTGAACCTAATGATAAGAGTCCAAGTGATAAGGTATGAGAAGATAAATACAAGAAGAAGAGTACGTACTTACAGTTGTTTATGTATCAAGAAACAGAGTCATGGTTAGATTTGTATCAGAGTTAGAGTTAACTTGTAAACAACCTCATCATGTAATCTCTATATATATCAATACAAGACCCGATGGGTCTTCCCCAGACCCAAGGTTGTTTGAATTTTAGTTATTTATGAATGTTCAAGACTTGGACAGAGAGCAAAGTTGAGTCCCAAGTCTATCATTTAGACCTTGCGTGATTTGCGGGGTATTAGTGGCGTGATTTGGCAAGATGGCGTTCACGTACTCTCAAGCATTAAAGTTTGTTTAATTGGCAAGTTAATTGTCAATCAAGTTTTTTTTCAAGTTTTCTTTTCCAGCCCTTTGTTTCACACTAGGGTTACATAATCAGAGTAGACACGTACGGTGCGTACAGTAGCTAATTACACTATAAAAATAATCCTCGTTGTTCACTTGAGACATCAAAACCAGCAGTGGCATCTACTAAAACCACCACCGTCCCAAAGAGAGCGTCAAACAATGAGAGGTCCTTATGCTCCATTGTTGCTTCTACTTGGCCTCCTCCTATGTACCGCAACTTCAATTTGTTTTGCTTTGAATAATTCTGAGGTGAGATGCGTAGAGGAAGAAAGACAAGCACTCCTCAAATTCAAACAAGGCCTTATAGATGATTCGAATTTGCTGTCTTCTTGGGGCAGTCAGAAAGATTGCTGCAAATGGAAAGGAATTGAATGCAGCGATCAAACAGGTCACGTTGTCACGCTTAATCTGGGGCGAGATAATACTTCTGACGGGCATTTTCTATCAGGTGAGATGAGCTCTTCATTACTTGGTTTGCAGCATTTGACTTACTTGGACTTAAGTTTCAATAAGTTTTCCATCCTCCCAGAGTTCATTGGTTCATTCACTAACTTGCAAGTATTAGACTTGTCTTCAAATTCATTAGAAGGTGACATCACCGATTCACATTTGTCGAATCTTTCCAGCTTATTTCAATTGGACTTCTCATCTAATTCTTTGTCTTTGAAGTTTAGTCCAAGTTGGGTTCCACCATTTCATTTGGAAACCATCAAATTGAGCTCTTGCAATTTGGGGCCAGCTTTTCCTCAATGGCTTCAAACACAAAAGAATTTTTCATGGCTTGATATATCTGATGCAAGAATCTCAGACACCATTCCCAATTGGTTTTGGGACCTTTCTTCCAATATAAAATTTTTAAATCTCTCACACAACCAAATCAATGGCACTATACCTCTTCAATGGTTTTCGACAAACTTTATTGGTTCTCCTATGATAGATTTGAGTTATAATCGCCTCAGTGGTCCATTTCCACAATTTAATTCTGCTTCAATCGTGTTGAATCTCTCCAATAATTTGTTCCAAGGATCTATTACATCCATATGTGAAACAAATGGCTCCGTGAATGCCATTTCTATGTATTTGAGTTATCTTGATCTTTCGGATAACTTGTTATCCGGAGAACTCCCTAACTGTTGGGGAAATATGTTGTTTCTGACCATGCTTAATTTGGCAAACAATAATCTCTCTGGGAGAATTCCTGACTCTTTCTGCGGTTCTAGTGTTTGGCTTCAATCGTTGCATTTACAAAACAATAGTTTCATCGGAGAACTGCCCAGATCATTAATAAGATGCTCCTTATTGGAGCTACTAGATCTTGGAGAAAATAGACTCTCTGGCACGATACCAACATGGATAGGAACAAGCCTACCACATTTGGCTATTCTTCGCCTGCCATCAAACTTGTTCATGGGTCGTATACCATTGCAATTATGTGATCTAACATCTCTTCAAATCTTGGACCTCTCTCAAAACAATATTACAGGGACTATACCAGAATGCCTCAATAACTTCACTGTCATGGCTCAAAAAATTAGTTCAGATGTAAGCATTTTTCATGTATATCCTTTTTCTTCTATTGGGACCAACTTGTATTCCACTTCCAGCTATGTTGACAATTTATTGGTGACTATCCAAGCAAAATATAAAAAGTATAGTAAAACTCTTGGACTAGTAAAAGTCATCGATCTTTCGAACAACAAATTGGAAGGAGAAATTCCAAGAGAAATAACAAGTCTCTCGGGATTGATTGCGTTGAACTTGTCTAGTAACTTATTGACTGGCATCATCCCTCAAAATATTAGTCACATGGAGAGTTTGGAGTCTTTGGACTTGTCGAGAAATCACCTTTCAGGTATAATTGCCCCAAGCTTGGCTACTATGAGCTATTTGAACTATTTGAATTTGTCAAACAACAACTTGTCAGGTAGAATCCCAACAGGTACCCAGCTCCAGAGCTTCAATGTTTCTGCATATATAGGTAACCGAGATCTTTGTGGCTTGCCTCTTCTTAAGAGGTGTGTGGGAGATAATGTAACTCAAGGTCCTCCAGCTGGTAGCAAACAAGGAGAAGGCAACATTCAAGAACATGCAAACTCCCACGAACATCTATGGTTTTATGCTACAATTGCACTCGGATTCATTGTCGGATTTTGGGGCGTTTGTGGATCATTGATATTGAAGAGTTCTTGGAGGCATACCTATTTCGGGTTCTTAGAGAGAATAGGAGATAGGCTCTATGTAAAAATAGCAATCAGCATGGCCAAATTAGTGAGAAACTTCAAGACTCAATGTTAACAAGAAAACTTTTAGTCAAAGGTACAATTGTTGTTCTGAGAATAAGTGTGCCTTTTTTTTTTTCTTTTTTTTCTTTTTTTCCTAAAGCATATGTATATGCCCTTTCTTTCAAATAATTCATGCTTGAAGTTTCGTTGTCGGTTGTCCTCTGTAAACTGTAATGGTAATATAAATGTTGGTTTTTGTTGAAGCTCTTAAATTTGGCCTTTACTTAAGAACAATTTTTAATTTTTAATTTTTTTTATTTTGAGCGCATTGTTTATATATATGATCCTGTGAGTGTGTACGTACTTAGGTAATTATATTTTTTCTAAGCTCACCAATGTTCTCCTAAAAAACCATTGTGGTCTCTCATCTAAAGGCAACGTTTTTGTATACTACTATTCTAAAAGGTTAAAGATCATGACATTCCATTAATAACAGTTCAAAACAATTCTAGTAAACCCAACCAAACGCAACATAAATTACTGGTAGATCTCATTCCTCATCCGAAGGCCACCATCCACTGGGTTGTGTGACAATTGACATGTCAATATTAGGATACAAAAGAATTATATTTGATTTAGATTTTTAATATACCTTGATCTATGCTTATATATTCTACTTATAAAAAGTAAAACACTTGTCGTCTTAATGCTTTCCTTGAACTAATTATTATAAGCATTAGAGCCTATCCAGCAGAACCTTTATATTGCTCATAATAGCTATGTTTAGCTATTATGAGCCACTTTATCCCCCCATCAATTTTGCTACAGTGAACTTTCATATATGAAAGTTCATTCTAACACATTTTAGTCTTTTTTTTATTAATTTATTTATTTTTTATTCGTTTCTCTCCCATTTTTCTCCTTCTCTCTCCCTTATCTCTCCTCCTTCCTCAACTTTCACAGTAAAAAATACATAGAAAAAATATATTCAAAGAAAGTAGAGAATGTGATAGATGTTGGAGTTTGTATTAAAAAGTTAGTAGCTAAAATAGAAAAATGTATATTTTGAGTAGTTAAAATAATAATTACTGCTAGAGATGCTCTTAGGGATGAAACCATGCATGATTAGACCGATCAAGGGGGTCTATACTAGCTAGCATTGTACTCGGATGAATATCTATGGTTTTATACTAGCATTGTACTCAGATTCATTGTTGAATTTTGGAGTGTTTGTGGATCGTTGTTATTGAAGAGTTCTTGGAGGCATGCCTATTTGCAATACCTAGAGAGAATAGGAGATTCGCTTTAGGTAACAATAGTTGCCGGAATGCCCAAATTATGTACTGAGGAACTTGAAGACTCGGTGCTAACAGAAAAACATTTTAGTCAAGGTCAAAATGTTGTTCAGTTCTCAATAATTCTACTTTCTTTCAAATAATTCATGCTTGAAGTATTAATTTGTTGTTTGCACATTGTTCGACTAATAACTTTTCAAAACAATTGTAGTAAACCCAATCAAGCGGAACATAAATTATTGGTATCATCATTTACAAGAAAAACAAAAAGGCATAACGGTAGTAGGCTTCGTTCAGGAGAAGAGGGTGGCTAATTGTCATCATTCAACTTTCTGGGCCACAGCTGGCTCAAGAAAATGGATTACCATCAAACCAGAGTCATTCAAAATAAAGTGAAAAGGAGGCCTATCAATCTCCTTCGACCCAATTCATTTGGGCTTGAAAAGTTTTGTTTCGTATAAAGTGTCCAAAACAATCCCTTTTTAATTTCTTGATTCTCACCATACACAGGCTACACAGCCCAATTTGTTTTTTCAATTTATCTTTAAAATTTTATTTTAGTTGATTTAGCATCTAGCCACTTTTTAAAGTCACTAAAAATCTTTTTTTTTTTTTGAGAGGTTTTTATGGTCTACTGTAGGCCAATGAGTCGTGCCTTTATTTTTTTCCGCCGCATAAATGAGACCAATTTTTAAATATATACTAGGCTTGGCAATTCGGGTCGGCGGATCGGATTCGTGTCAACTCGACTGACCCGATTACACAATCAGGTCTAACCCGACCCCGACCCGATTATTAATTGGGTTGAATCCTTAAATCCGAATACGACTCGATTGCTAACCGAGTTACCTGAACACGACCCGAATAACCCGTTTGAAGAGGAAGCTCTGAAGAAGAACTCATAAGTATCAAATCAAACAAGAAGAATTTACATCACAAATCAAATGTCCAAACAACCCAGAAACTGAAAGATGATTTAGGATAAGCATTTCATTGTTCTCTCTCAGCACCCAGCGGATCGATGTAGTCTTCAAAGTTCAAACCCTCCAATTAAACCTACAAAACAAGAAAACTAAAAATAAAACCAAAAATAAATATAGATCTCGTACTCACTGGGTATGAATCTTATGAACTCAGAGGTGCACTCTTACACGGTCTCCTTAGCGTCCTTCGCACCAAACCCTTCAATTAAACCCACAAAGCTGAAGAAGCTTCATCTTCGTTTGAAGAAGACGAGCGTGAACTGTGAAGCCCATCGCAAATCCGCAATCGCATCCAAGCCATGGCCGTGAACTGGTGAACTGAAGTGTGAAGGGCGCCGCGTGAAGGCTGAAGCAGGTGAGACGTCGTGGGTCGTGACTGCCGCTGCCGGCCGCATGAACGGTGAATGAATGAAGCTGTGATTCTGTGAAGGCAAAAATGAGGAAAAGGGAAAGGGCCAAAACTCAAAACTTGTGTGGCTAGGGTTCTCACTTCTCCATTTAATCATTTGGCTTTTTTTCTTCTTTTCTTTTTTTAAAGTAGCCGGGTCATAATCGTGTTCGCGGGTTAACCTGCGGGCTGACCCGCCAAACACGATTATAAACGGGTCATAATTGGGTCGATCCGATTACGACCCGAACCCGATTATATTAAATCCAAACCCGGTTTTTTCGTGCCGAGTTCATGAGTCGTGTCAAAAATTGCCAAGCCTAGTATATACTAAACTGTCTTTTACTTTTCATGTCTATAAGCGTCATCGTTTCGTGTAAATGCTAACAATTTTTAAAAATATCGGATAAATTATTAGTCGTTTATCATTGCTCAAAAAGCTGTCCCTTAATTCAGGTAAGTATTCAAGTGGGAGGTTAAAAATCGCTATGCAACCATTAACCACCTGTTCGCTTAGGTTGCGGGAGCATTTTTAACCCCTAATTTCAAGTGAGTAGATACCATATTCGCTATTTACACATATGCGGGCAAAATGTGGATAGATGAAAGTTTATATATTATTTGTTTTTGCATACCGGCCCATATATATTAAAAAAAATAATTTTGTTTTATTAAACTAAAAATATTTATGTATATCCCAAAGTTTATATATAAATGCATTTTTATATAAAAATTCAATTTATAAATATTTGTATTGGCCAATATTTTCATTTTATATATACTTAAAATTGTATGCAAGTTAGTAGATTTCAAGCCTAATGATTTTGTTTTACCTTGGTGCTGATATCAAAAGTTGTTGCTGCAGCCTGCACATGGAAACATGAGTTTCTACTGTTTGTAATACTTGTGGATCTCTCTATATGCTTTGTTTTATCACCTTCCGGTTAAGCGTTCTCATTCTGGAGTACTATTTGTACCATTATTGGCGGAAGTATTTGACATTGTTGAATCAAAATGTTGAATTGACATATCAATTCAAGAAACTCCAGATCGATTTTTACGCTCGCTAGTCACATGATTTACACTTGTTATTATTTTAAAAGAATTAGTTAAGTTAGAGAATAACTTAATTCTATAAGAATACACAAACTAAATTCTTCGTACCAGCCACCATTAAAAGAAATGCACCTTAGCGTTGAACACAAAAACAACATATTATTTATTATCCACGTCCATTTTCCTTCATCTCTCCCTCGCTCTTTTTCTCTCAGTCCAATATTGCTTTCAAGAGAATCTCAAGAATTTTCCGAGAAAATCAATTCTGTCCCAAACCCATATTAAATTCACAGAAAAAAAAAAAAAAGAAAAAAAAAAAAGAATTCTCTTTTCTCGCCCTCTTTTCCCTTTCACGTACATTCTTTTCTCATCCCGATTTTCCCAAGAAAAAAAAAAAAAGAACCCCTTTTGATGACCCTATAGCTTGGGTTTAATTCCTATTTTACCCTTTTTACTTTATGCCCTCACTCCGCATGTTCAAAGACTGAAACACTCATCCATAAAATAAAAAAAAAAAAAAAAAAAAAAAGACTGAAACACTCGAGCATCCCTAATTTTCCCCTCTTCACGGGCATCTCCCTCTGGCGCCGTCTTCCTCTTCTTCAAGCCCTAAAACCTAAGATACTTGAAACCCCATCACTCCTCCGCCCCGGGGCGGAAAAGCCAGTGAACTGCCGGGGGGGCGAAGACTAGTTGTCCCAACTGCCAAGTACTTGTTGAACTTAGTCATCCAAAGTCCACACTTACAAAATAAAAAAATAAAAAAATAAAAAAGAAGTCATCCAAAGTCCACAAAAACTCATCAATAGTCTGTCCCCAGCAACTTGCCTCTGTTCGGTCCATTATAGCATTAATTATTGCTTAAAAAAAGTGAGCCGATGGTTATTAAAAACGCCATATTCATCGATTAGGATCGATCCCCTCAACTTTCATAGCATATGTGCATGAGTATGACAGTTGTATTTCATTTTCCTTTACACAAATAGCTTAAATTATTTTAGCAAATAATCCAACAGTTCGGATTAAAAATAGGGATAATTGTACCGTTGATCCCTGTGGTATGCTATAATTATTTTTTACTTCTTATAGTTTAAAAAGTTTATGAGAGATCCTTGTAATTAGCGATAATTACAAATCAATCCCAACAGTCAAATTCCGTTAAAAATTTTAACAGATTTCGTCAAATGCCACGTCAGCGCCACGTGTTGTTAATAAGATGGCAACACGTATTCATTTTAATAAAAAAAAAAAAGAAAAAAAGAAAAATGGCAGGCAAGGGGTGGCTGAGCCACCCCCAGTTGCCGGGGGTGGGCATCAGGCCACCCCTAGTGGATCTAGGGGTGGCCTTCAATGGCTTGGGGGTGGCCGCGCGCCACTCCAGGCGGCCTCGCGGGCCACCCCCGGCGGCCTCTAGGGGTGGCGCGCAGCCACTCCTTTGCCTGCTATTTTTCTTTTTTCTTTTTTTTTTTTAAAAAAAAAAATAAGAAGTTTATTTATTTTTTAAAAAAAAATTTATATTTATTTATTAAGATGGGTACGTGTTGTCATCTTATTGACAACACGTAGCGCTGACGTGGCATTTGACAGAATCTGTTAAAATTTTTAACGGAATTTTATTATAGGGATTGATTTGTAATTATCGCTAATTACAAGGACCTCTCATTAACTTTTTAAATTATAAAGAATAAAAAATAATTATGACATACTACAAGAACCAATAGTATAATTACCCCTTACAAATAAATTAATGACCTCGAGTAGTGTGAGCGTGGTACCTTATCCTATTTTTTTTTTCTTCAACGATTGGATTCAAAAAAAAAATAATAATAATAATTCAACCGTTCACGTTAAAAACAAATGGCGTGTATTGTAGCCTTGGTAAATGTGCGCATCAGTCATTAGGCCCAGTCTTCGAAAAAAATAAATAAGGTCATGAGATCATTGAATTTTGTTTCCTTCATGAACGGCTTGGATTCAACAAAGACAAACGAATGGCGTGTTTTGTGGATCGTGCATCAGCCACTAGGCTTAGTCTTCGAAAAAAAATTAAAAAACATAAATGAGGTCTGAGACTGAGATGATTGAGATTTTGAGAATAAATAGATAATAAATAAGACAATCCATTAACTTCTATAACTAAATGAGGACAATTGGACAGAGCAACGTAAAGGTTAGCATTTTAAAAAAATAAAATAATAATAATAATGACAAAGAAACGTTGTGGCACGATTTGGTTTGTAATTTTTAAAAAAATTACGAATATTAAAAAAAATTATTTTTTAAAATTATGTTTAGATGGTATGAGATAAAATTAAAAAAAAATTGGATAAAATCTTAGTAGAATTTAAATTC
Organism: Alnus rubra; assembly: GCA_028654335.1. NCBI lineage: Eukaryota > Viridiplantae > Streptophyta > Magnoliopsida > Fagales > Betulaceae > Alnus > Alnus rubra. The sequence goes on from JAJPGS010001186.1 coordinate 838,669, forward strand.
TAAAAATAATTTTTGAACAAGTAGAATCACCTAAACATATTTTTAGCATTTAGCAACTTATAGCATTATTATATTTAAGGATATTTATGAGGACAACCCAATATTGCAACCTACATTTTTAAACGTTAGCATTTTCTTATTTTTAAAAGTTTGACATTTGTTAAAAACATTATTTAAGGATAATTACGTAGAGTTTGATAATAAAATTTTTAATTAAAAATTCAAAGATTTATTAATTAATGCGATTTTTTAAAGACATTAAGATACTATATATTTCAAAATTTTAAGGCCTTAGGAGCCATACGACTTTTGGAGAGAAGATTTATGCAATAGTAGAACATGTCTCTTTGCCCCAAAAAAAAAAAAAATCTAAAGAAATATAATTTTCCAACAAAAGAAAAATGACAGAAATTTCCTATAAACTGGTACGTAGGAAATTTTCTACAACCTACATATAAAAATGACATGTGTTCTTTAAACATGTAAGAAGCACGTGTTTTTTTTTTTATTAATACTATTAAAAATGCATGTAAGAAGCATATGCTATTTAAAAAATATGTGATTCTCACATACTAAGAGACACATGTCATTCTTATATGTAGGTTGTAAGAAATTTTCAACAAACCGGTTTATATGAAATTTATGTCAAATGAAAAATATTGTTTAAGATAATTAAGGAAAGTTTGATTGTAAAATATTTAATTAGAAATTAGAAATTTTACTTGAAAAAATAAAATCTTAGTTTAATAGGTTGATTTGGTCAATCGCATTCCCATATTTTATATTTGCATTTGCCAAAATCCTTTATAATTACAATATTCCAATTTAATATCAAATGATATTGGAAATTAATAATACATTAAATTTGAAATCAATAATATATTAATTCTAAAATACAATTATGTTTATGTTTTAATTCCTTCCAAATGATCCAACCGACTGAATTGTATAATTTGTATTTGATTATGTTGCTTTGAAGTTTAAACACATCTTAATTGTTTAATATTCAAAACTTAATTTGTAATTATGTGAATACTTGCTTTAATACTTTAAATTTTTAAAATGTGATATAATGATTCTTATGTATCTAATGAAAAAAAATTATGACAATAGTCAATATAAATATTAACTACCATATATTAAGTTAATAACATTAACAATAATAATTATTAATAATCATATGGTCCTATATATCTAATGATAATACTTTTTTTAAACAATTCTTAAGTAATAAGTATCATTTGATCTTCAATCTTAAAATGTGATCTAACAATTTTTAAGTATCTAATGATTCTATGGCACAATGCTAGATCATATAATCATGTGATTTAAATTATAATGATAATACCTATTATCATATGATATGAATTAAATTCTAATGAAAATATTTAATTTTTGATTATAATTAATACATTAGTGAATATAACTATAATAAATTAATTTGAAATTATATGAATCACATTATCATTATATATGAATAATATGATTACGTTTCAGAATTGTCATTATATCATATAATTAACATGAATTCATACTTACATATGAAACCTATATACTGTCCCCAATGAGTAGCTCAATCGGTTGGGGACCACTCTTTATGAAGCGAAGGTCACTAGTTCGAATCCCCCCCTTCCTTTTGTGTGGACATGTCAAAAAAAAAATTCTATATACCTATTTATTGTACTTAAGTATGATTAATAATTGTTAGATACTTAGAATCTTAAATCATACTTAACTATTGTATATAAGTATTTAGATACTTAATCATTGCATTAATATGAATTTTTATACTTATTTCATATTATATAACTATAATTTATACTTGTACTTAATTTGTGTGTATGTTATATGTTACGCTTGTATATATAAAAATTATTTATCAATTATGAATCACATATATGATTCATAATTGATAAACATCATATGATCTTAGATTTTGGATCACGTGATCTAATGATTGTTAATTATCTAATAATAATACTTAGAACACATAATCATATCCATTTATATAGTGATTATATGTCATTTGGCACAATATTATATTATTATATGATTATATAGTCATATTATATTACATGAATAATATAATTGACATATTAAGTATAGAAATATGATACATTGTCACTCAAGATACAACTCTTGACGGACAGAAATTTCCTACAAATTTGTAGGAAATTCCCTACAATCCACATATAAGAGTGAAATGTGTTCTTTAAGCATGTGAGAATCACATGTTTTTTATTAATGCTATTAAAAAAACATATAAGAAACACTTGCTATTAAAACATGTACTTTTCACATGTCAAGGGACACATGTCACTCTTATATGTGGATTGTAAGAAATTTGTTCTTTAAGCATGTGAGAATCACATGTTTTTTTATTAATGCTATTAAAAAAACATGTAAGAAACACTTGTTATTAAAACAACATGTACTTTTCACATGTCAAGGGACACATGTCACTCTTATATGTGGATTGTAAGAAATTTTCCTATAAACTGGTTTATAGGAAATTTCAGTCCATACCTAACCACCTTTGTTCACGTGGCAACTTTTACTTTTATTATTATTATTTTAAAAAAACTCTAAAGCTAGCTAGGGGACCACCTTGCCACATGGGTAAGGTGGTCAAAAGTTGTGTCTTGGTGTCGCAAAAGATCAAATCTCTTAAGTATATAAATTGTCATTAAATCATATGGTTAATAGATTAAGTATTGCTTTTATTTATTTTTACATATAACCAATTATTTATTACTACTTAATATATACTGACAATTGTTATTTATTACTTATAAGTTACACACACATATATACGAATCGAGTCTTAATAAACGATTGATCCTTATATAAGTGGGTTTACGAATATTAACTAATTCGAGTTGAGTTTATATGAGTTTGTATCGATCATTTAATAATCAATTTGAACATGAGTTAATTCCGAATAAGCTTGCGGGTAGCTCAGCTCGTTTACACCCTTAAATTGCTAGGAACCAATGACTTTGAGATAGATTACTATTTAATTTTAATCCAATAATATTTTAAAAGTCACTTCAATTTTAGAAAAATAAAAAATATAGTTTATAACATTAGCTTCGAGATGAATCAATCGCTATTAAATTTTAATTTAATAATAATTTTAAAAGTCCTACCAACATTTAGAATCAGTAATCCTCAAAATTAGGGTGCTCTATGCCTCCAACAATAAATCCAATCGGTGCTAAATTCTGTTGCTAAAAAAAATAAAAATTACATGCTTGTACACATGTAACGAAGATGACGCTCTTTCCAATATTTCATTGAATTTTTTAACAAATTCATGAACAGTAGGTTTAGCTTGACACGATTTGGCTGAATGGGATTTACAGGAAATTTCTCCCTAGAAAAAGACAAGTGGCAAAAAGGATCATTATTTTTCTTGGAGTTGGACCTAGCCAAGTTGAGTCTCAAGTCTTCCGTGAAATTTCTATATATGGTCGTTTGCCTTTCAAATATTAAAGTTTTTGACAAAAAGATGACGTTCGTTGAATTTTAGGCTTTTTTTTTTTGCAGTAAAATATATTTAGTCTAAAATACTTTTTTAAAATTACTTTTTAAGAAAATGTTTTCTTTCTGAAAATACTTAGGTTTTTTATATTTTCAATCATATTAAACTATAAATTTTTTTTTCTTCTTAAATTTGTTGTCTTCGAGCATGCTCTGAATATATTACCAAAACTTGAATACAAAAATTTGATTCAAGAATGAATTTTAAATTAATTTTTAATATTTCATATTTAATGTAAAAAAAAATTAATATTTTCAATTAAAAAGGCCCCATCAACTATACTTGAAAGTAGAATGTTGATATATTGGACTGATTTTGAACAGTAGTGCATTCTATCAAATGCCAAGTGAAGGACCTAATGGAGATGTTTTTGTTTTTTGTTTTTTTTTTTTTTTTTACGTACCTAATGCCCACACGATAGCATATATTATAAGTATTGTTGACTTGGGTGCATATATCGATGATCGATCTAATAGGTGGAAATTTCTTATAATTAGAAGCATGGCTATGGATGGACTCATGGACCGGAAGTCAAGAGTAATATCTATTGGCTATTGGCGGGGCCAAACTTGAGAGTACCAAATCGGCAAGACAAAAAAAAAAATTACTAATTATTATTATTATTTTATTATTTTATTATTATTTTATTTTATTATTTTTTTTCAGGAGCTAGCCCCTGCTGGCCCTAATAGTGGTCCACCACTGGTGCTGATATCAAGAGTTGCTGCTGCGCTGCAGCCTGCACATGGAAACATGAGTGTCTACTGTTCTCTAAAGGACCGGTTTGTAATATTTGGGTGGATCTGCATGCCTTAGGGCTGTTAAAACGGATTGACACTACCTATTTAATCCGACCCATCAACACGTTAAGCGTCGACTTTGACACGATTCGTTAAAATAAAATAGTTAAAATTTTAAACTCTAACATGACCCTACTAAATAACGAGTTGACACAACCTGACCCGTTTGACCTGTTTATTAATAAAATTTATAAAATTAAAAATAAAAATAAAAATACATGATATACCTTGAGTAGCTTGGTCAAACAGTCACGGTGCGTGATAATGAGAGTTTCCTTGCAAGTTGCGATCAACTTTTTGGATGCTGAATTTTGAGTTTTACTGCATTTGCAAGAACCTTGAAATGAAAGTGTAAACTGTAAAGGAGAAGATTGAAGCTAGAGGCAGAGCCACAGAAACTAAGAAAGAACAAAGACAAATGCTTGAAGAGTTGAGATGAAAGTGTAAAGGAAGACCGAAGAGTCTCGTCTAGCTAGGAGACTGTGTATTGAATTTTGAATTTACTGATCGACGTGCGTGCGTGAAGTGAAACAAGTCTCGAGGTATCAGAAAGATTGATTGATATTTGATAAGTATCACATTGTTACTGACTTCCTGTGAGGAGTGAAGAGTGCAGACGTGTGCGACGTGCGTTGTGCTACTTGTGTTACGGTGTTGCAGGCTCTAGAACTGTAGAACAGCTAAGTAGGCAAGTAGCAAACGGCTCAAGTGCTCAACGCGTCACCCAAGTCCCAAGTCCCAAGACTCCAACAGGTTCTGCCATTCTACTTGTGACATGCAATCATGCAACTCATTACTCATGCAAGGCTTGATTAATGTAAGCTAAAAAGTTAAAAGTGAAAAAATCTAGTTTGAATGGAACGAAATTGGGTGAAAAATTGTAAACTAAAAGTAAACTTTTTCTAAAAGAAAAAAGAAAGAAAAAAAAAAAAAAAAAAAAAAAGAAAAAGCAAAAGACTTGAAAGTCAAATTAGTCAGATTACTTTGTTTTATGTGTTACAATGGTATGTCTTGCATTTTGAATTTTTGATGGTTTTGTCTGTTGATGCTGATTCCGGCCAGTGACGTAGATACTGCAGTAGGTGGGTATGACCGACTGACCTGTAAATACAAAGAACGCACTGCGGGTTTCCTCAGTGGTCCTCCTCCGACGCCCAAGTTAGACGAGGAATTTTTAGAGAGAGAGAGAATTCAGAACTTGTATCCAAAAAAAACTTAATACCTGGATTTTCCTATTTATAGGCAGCTGCCCTCAAGGTTAGGTAGGAATATCTCGGCTTTTAGGGAACAGCGACTTCCTGTGCACCAATAGGTCCTAAGTACACTCTTGACAGTGACGGGCAGGTGGGCTCTTTAATGACAGAGCATGGGAATCCAGGAAATCCCAGATCTTCAGGGGTTTAGCCACCTAACCGTTCTCCTTTATCTGTATCGTCATTATTACCATTTGTCGGTTAATGGAGCACCCGACACCTCCCGCTCGGACTGCACCGGTCAGGGCCTCCCCGTCTTGGGAAGGAGGCTTCATCGGTAGTGATGCTTCCGACCCCTCCTGCTCGGTCGGGACCTTCCCCCACTCGGGAGGGTTATTTTACCAACATTGTCTGTGATGCATTGAAGAAAGTTATGCAATGCAGGAACGGTAATGGTTGAAAACTAAAACTTGTTTTTTTAAAAAAATAAAAAATAAAAAAAATTTACGGGGTAGAGAATACTACTGGAGATGCTCTTAGAAACGGAACCATGATTAGACCGACCAAGGGGAGCCCCTGGTTTTCAATTTTTTTTATTAAGTTAAATATATATGTATTTTTAGGCTTAAAAACTAGGCTTGCAAACCCATATAAAATAAGTTCGATCCATCATTCGTATTTTAGCCCCTCCATACGAGAGATCTTGGTTCGGTCCCTCGTAAGCAAGCTTTTCATTTTCTTGATAATCCAAATTAGTTGCTGTTGATTTAGCCATGTTTCCAACAGGAAATGCCACTTCTTTGATACATGATATAGATTGTATTATTGGTTTATGGACTCGGAATGAGAAAAAATCTTCTTGAATACAGTAGTTTTCATATAGTCCATAAAGACCCCTTTTTCTTTTAGAAGATTTCCTGTACATTCCTTGGGTCCAGAGTAATGATTTTTTCTATTCCTATAGAACATTCGAGTTAATGACTAAAACTTGAAATTAAATAATTAAAAATTTGAAGAAAGCTCAAGTCCACCTACAATTTGATAATTGTCTTCAACTAAATATACTTGAGATGGGGTAGAGAATACTCGACACTTTCTGATTTCACACTCAACCTTAATTATCAACAAATATTTTTTACTGGGGTGGAAATTTGTAGGTGGTAATCTCTGGAAGCCGTGAATTTCGGTTGCTGAAATGATCTCCAATAAGAATTAGCTTGACACAAATGTTCAATAGTCTGTTCCCAGGAAAAAAAGAAAAGAAAAGTTGGAAAAAGGGCTATTCTTGGACAGAGGCACGTTCATAGTCAAGTCTTCCTTTCTGCCCAGTCTTCACTTTCAAAGCCCTATCATTTTATTTTTCTAAGCAAGCACTAGTAGTTTGATTGTCAAGTTGAGTGTTAAGTTTTCTTTGGAGCTTTTCTCTTGCCATAATTTCACTCGCAACCACTAATGACTTGTTTTTCGTTGCGGAGTTTCTTGTTTTGCTTTTGATAGCAGTCTTTCATGGTTATATTGATTTTCTCTATTAGCTGGGTCATATATTTGACCTATTCTAGTCGGTTATAGTGTTATTTTCTTTTAGCACCGTCTTCAAGTTAGTTTGATTGACAAGTTGAGTGTTAAGTTTTCTATGGAGCTTTTCTCCGGCCCCTTGTTTCACTCGCAACTACTATTGACTTGTTTTTCGTTGCAGAGTTTCTTGTTTTACCTTTAATAGCAGTCTTTCATGGTTACATTGATTTTTTCTATTGGCTATGTCATATATTTGACCTATTTCAGTCGGTTATGGTGTTATTTTCTGTTAGCACCGTCTTCAAGTTATTTTGGGATGTTGTTTCGGTTGCCTACACTTTTTGTGTTTTATTCTATTGTAATTTCTCATTTTCCTTCTTCCCATATTTAAATAAATAATAAAAAAAAGCACTAAAGACTTGTTTGACAACAACTTTTAGGTAATTTTTAAATAAAAACAAAAAATAAGCACTAAAGACTTTTTTTCCAATTTAATTTTAAAAGTTCTTTTTATGCTCTTAACACAATCCCAAATAGGTCCTTAAAAAAAAAAAAAGATTATTAGAAGCTGTAGCGTCATTTTCAGTCATTAATTTCTCTCAATTGTTATTTTCTTATTTTCAAGCAGATTTGAACCAAGTCCTTTAAATCCACAAACTCATCAATAGTCTGTCCAGTGTCCAGCAACTTGGCTCTGTTCACTCTCAACTACATATTAAAGTTTGGTTTGCAAAAGAGTACGTTCGCACTCAAGCATTCAACCGAAAATTTTGCTACACTCAAGTATTACCCTAAAGTTTGTTTGACAAGTTGACAGCCAAGTCTTTCATAGATCTGGGGTTCTTTGGCAGAAGAAGGGGAATTTTCATTCCCTTTCATCACTTATCCCAAAAATAACTAACTTTAAAACATTTCAATTTTATATCATATCAATAATTTTTTATTATTATTTAAATAAAAAAAATTCACTACAATACAATTTTTTTTACTTTTTTATACAAATTCTTTTTATTATATATCACATCTATCAATTTTAACTCTCACTATTAATTCTCATTTCCTTATCAAATAAGTCTTCTCTAAGCTTGTGAGAGGTCTTGTTTAGCGTTATTGATAAACTTGACTTGACTTGACTTGATATGGGAGCTTCTCAGAAATCACTGTAAAGGGAACCATCATGTTGACACATTTATGGGAAGAGAAATGATACTGGTACACATATTTTACAACAATGTTACAACAGCTTACGTGGAAATCCTTTTTTTTCAATTTTTTTTTTTCCATCAAAACTGGTTGGAGGGGGAAATGAAATTTCATTTCCCCCCAAAGCTGAACGCACCCACCCTCTCTCTCTCTGAAGTCTGTCCGTACAGTCCCCAAATCGCCCTCCGGCGTCCTTCACCGGAGTTCCGCCCCAGCCCCTCTGTCTCTTCCGCTCGCCTCCGGCATCCTTCACCGGTCCTTCACCGGAGTTCCGCCCCCAGCCCCTCTGTCTCTCCCACTCGCTCCGGACCGCCGCCGCCAGCCCCTTTGTCTCTCCCGCTCGCTCCGGACCGCCGCCCCCAGCCCCTGTGTCTCTCCGGCTCGCTCCGGACCGCAGCCCGCAGCCCCTCTGTCTCTCCCGCTCGCTCCGGACCAAGGATTAATCCAATTTTGTAAGACCCTCCTTTTCTTTCTTTCAGTGCCCTGTTAGTGTAGTCAAGCATTACGAACATCTACTTGCTGTTCTTAAGTATGTATTTGCATGGTTTTGGATCAACTAAACTTCAGATTTTGTCGCAATTTTTTCAATTTTGCTAAATAGCTTGAGACATTCTTTTACTATAAAATTGGAAAATGTTTAACTTAGCAATTTCTAAGCTAAATCTGCTAAAATCAATCAAAATTGGAAAATGTAGCAATTTCTTTGGTGATGCACAATTCCGACAAATGAGAAACATTTTTTTTGAGTTTGTAAAGCAAATAAAATATCCAGATTCTGGAATCTATGAAGTGATCCTTATCACATGGGCAAGACATGCATACCTTTCCTAGAGTTATGAAGATAACTAGAAACTCAATTTTTAATTTTCTCGCTTATAGATTGATCGACTCATCTTTTTCATCCACTTCATGTGGTTCTTAGTTCTTCCTTTTGCCTGGGTTACTTTCAAGATTTATTACTGTACTTTTTATCCAAGTAAATAACAATATTTGAATATTTGGAATTCTTGTTTCTTCTCTGACAGCTTCTTGAAGCGCAAAGTTAAGCTATTATCCATTGTGGATAATGATCTATTTTATAGCTATTACAAAATTGGTTTACAAAATAAAGAAAGTTATTAGAACATATTTGTTTTAATTGTTAGCATGTTCTAGCGTCATAACTGTGTCTTTTTTTTTTGTCCATGTTTGCCCATTTCCAATAATTGTGAGGGTTGATTGAGTTAGGAGACCTTATTAGGATTCATTTTCTGCTTTGATGCATTGCATCGCATTCCAGAAAGAGGATTGATCTTAGACTTCTTTCCACTAAAAGGCTTGGCTTTTTTTTTTTGATGAATGAGAAAACTTTCAAGGTTATGTAGTTTAGTTTTTTCATTCAATTAACTTATATTACTTTTTAATATAGCACTTTTCTAAATGGACTCTTCAAGTTCACGATTGGATAATGAGGGTGAATTTGACGATGATCTAACCCATCAAGATGACCGTCAAAATGGTTAGTTTTTTCACTTTTGTTTGAGTTATAGTTTTTTCTTTATTATTATTCTAGGCTTTTTTATAAACACATTTTGTATACTTTTTTGGATAGATATGGGTGAAAAATTTGAGAAGTCGAAGGATTTAATGACATTTATTTCTGATGAAGAGTTGAATGATGAGGAAGAAAATGTGGTACTACCTGTGGTGTTAAAGGATGATGAGAAAGTTGAAGAGCCGAAAGAATCAATGACATTTAGTTCATTAGACGAAGTCTGCTCTTATTATAGGAAGTATGCTAAGCAAGCTGGGTTTGGTATATCGCAGAGAAGCTCGAGAAAAAAGAAGGGTATAAAAGGTTACGTAATGCTTATATGTACTCGTGGAGGTGCAGAGCGACCTAAAACAAGTGATTGTTCGAAGCCAATTCCAAATTCAAATAAAACAAGGTGTGGTGCTAGGATTTGTGCAAATTTATGTGATGATGGAACGTGGTTTTTGAGTAAAGTTGAGTTGATGCATAATCATTCGTTAAGCCCGGGCAAGGCGAGATTTTTTAGAAGCAATAAGAAAATTAGTGACGCTGCGAAAAGAAGACTTGAGCTAAATGACAGAGCAGGAATACGTTTGTGTAAAAATTTCAATTCATTAGTTGTTGAAAGTGGAGGGTTTGAGAATCTTTCCTTTGGAGAGAGAGATTGTCGGAATTATATTAACAAGGCAAGAGAACTCAATCTTGGTAAAGGTGGTGCTCAAGCACTTTGTGATTACTTCAGAAGAATGCAAAAGCAGAATAGTGGCTTCTACTACGTAATAGATGTGGACGATGATTGTAGGTTAAGAAATGTTTTTTGGGCTGATGCACGGAGTAGGGCAGCGTATGATTTCTTTGGAGATGTTATTACGTTTGACACAACGTATTTGACCAATAAATATGACATGCCATTTGCTCCTTTTGTAGGAGTGAATCATCATGGTCAATCTATACTTTTGGGGGCAGGACTAATTTCAAGAGAGGATACAGACACATTTTTGTGGTTGTTTAAATGTTGGTTGGAGTGCATGAATGGCCAAGCCCCTAAAGCAATTATGACAGACCAGGATAGAGCTATGAAAAATGCAATCGCTATTGTTTTTCCTGAAAGTCGTCATAGATATTGTATGTGGCACATTTTAAAAAAATTGCCTGAAAAGTTTGGATCACATGCTAATTTTGATGGCATTAAGGGTGCCATTAATAAATGTTTGTATGACTCTCAAACATGTGAAGAATATGAGGAAAATTGGAAAGATCTTCTGGAGAAGTATAATCTTCATGATAATGCATGGTTGAATGGGTTATATATGGATAAGACATTTTGGGTGCCGGCATACATGAAAGATACGTTTTGGGCGGGAATGAGTACTACACAGCGAAGTGAAAGTATGAACGCATTTTTTGATGGTTACGTGCACTCACGAACCACATTGAAAGAATTTGTTGATGAATATGATAACGCTTTAAGGAGAATGGTCGAGAGTGAGGCACGTGCTGATTTCGATTCTTTCAATCGCACAATCCCATGTATAAGTGCCTTGCAATTAGAGAAACAGTTTCAAGTTGTTTACACAAATGCGAAGTTCAAAGAAGTACATGAGCAGTTTGTGAAAATGATGTCTTGTAATAACGCTCTTCTCAAAAGTGAAGGTGCGATTTCTACCTTCGAAGTTGTTGAATATGTTGCAGTTGGAGATCACTTAATAGAAAAGACATTTCTTGTTTACTTCAATGAAAATGAACTCGAAGTGAAGTGCACGTGTGCATTGTTTGAAGTAAAAGGCATCCTATGTAGGCATTCGCTTTCCGTGTTACGGACAAAGAAAGTGACAACTCTGCCACAAAGATATGTTCTTGACAGATGGAGGAAAGATATTAAGCGAGAGTACTCGAAGGTTAAGAGTAGTTATGATGCCATTAGTGATAATCCACATGCCCAAATACATGACAAAGTGAGAAACAATTTGGAAGAATTACTGTCGCTCACGTCGGTAAACACGGAGAAACGTTGCATGGAACTAATGGAAAAAATTGATCAATTAAAAGAGTTGTGGCGTTGCGAAAATCAATCTTTTGGCAATTCAGCTACTGTCGCATCTTCTAGCTGCAAAAATGTGCTTAGTCCTGTGAAGATTGACTGTAAAGGGAGACCACGAACAAAGAGAAAGGTGTCTGTTATAGAAACAGTGGTGAAGAAATCCAAAGCATCGAGCAAGCCACCAAGAAACAACAATGATAAAACGAAGAAACGAAAAAATCAAGTTAGTGAATTTATTATTTATTTTTTTTATTACTTCTGTCCACATTTTACTTACTTAAAAAACCTGTGTACTTCTCCACATTGCATAAACCATTTTTTAATTGTAGGCCTCCAAATCAACGGAAAATCAAGACAACACTAATCAATCTCCATTGCCTTCTGTGCCTTCTGCAGCTCGCGATCATAGTACTCAGGTGATTAGCCAACATCTCTTTATTTATTAATTGGTTTTTGACAATTATTTGATATTTCACTTACTTATTCAATGTCTGTTTTTGCAGGATTCTGTCGCTTCGTCATCGACAGTTGCTCACGCATTCAGTGGTCACCATCATTCTATTCTTTCTCAGGTATAATTTGCTTTTTTCAAATTTTGTGTTGGCATTCATTCATATGCATACAATAAGGGAAACGAATCATGTGTGTATCAGGTGAATTTGTCAATGGACCCCATAAATTTGTTATCTACATTGATAAGCCAACACAAATACCAAGAGGCTTTCAATACAGCCTTACAAATGCGTGATGTGTCAATTGTGAATTGGCTATGCTCCCAGGTAAATCAATTGATAGTATTGTGTTATTAAAATGCATCCAATTTAGATGTCTGAATATTAACTTTGATTTTCAGGTTGATATACGGTGGGTCTTGACTATGGATCCTTTGCCTTTGAGTCAAGAAGTATTACTCCAGTTGTTCTGGCTTTTACCCTATTGTTTCAATACCAACCCAGCCGAAATAATTGCTTGGATGACAGACGTTTTTAATTCCATAATTCCAACTGATCCGGCAATTGAAATGCATGTGCGCAACATCTTCAATCAAGTCTATGCCGCACTTAATCATATAAGTGTCCTGCCTACAATTACTGATGCTATGCGGTCAACCATACGTCTTCTGATGAATGGTTTACTTCCACCTTGAGACCAATACGATAGTTAATGGTATTTGATCACATGGCTTTTAGATAGTTTAATTTTGTAGTTGGTTGCTTGGTTCTAAAAAATTATGCTTATTCCTTTTCAACTGTCTACTGGAATTTATTTTAAGCTAGACTATCCTTTGTGATGTTCATGTTGTAGAGAATGATCAACGGCAGTCGAGTGGATTTTTGAACATGTGTGAACTTCTCTTCGGGAGTGCACTGAGATTTTCCATTTGATTTTTGTGACCAATTGATCAGTATGTGCAGCAGCAAAGGAATGGTATGATTTCATTGATTAAATGATTACTTTTGATTGCATGATGTGCAGATCCCATTGTGAATCCAAATAATTGACTTTGTGGATGCTTTTGATGAAAGTTGGTACATGTATTGCTGAATATGGAACGTTTTTTCTTTAATTTTTTGGTCTGAAACATGGTGAAATGATATAATGCAGATTAAATTAGACAAACAGAAAAAATCCTTTCAATTCTTGACTGAGGTATTGGTATGACAAAGGAGGATTTAATCAAGAACTTGGGTACCATAGCAAAGTCTGGAACTTGTTGTTGTATAGGTAGGCTTATGGAAAGAAACAGAAATAGGATTAAAAAGTAAAAATGAAAAAAATTCTGGAACTTGTTGTTGTATAGCAGTAGTAATAATAATAACAATACTATTAATAATAATCGTTATATATTATTAATAGCAATAACAATACTATTAAAATATTATATATTTTCTACCTGCTCAATAGCAATGTATTTTGGTTACGTGTGTATTTAGGCAACATGAAGGTTAATCATAGTAAGATAAAGGTTAAATGAAAGCTTGTACCTTCAAAATGAATACGTTATACTTGTGTAATGATTTATGAGCATAAAATTTATGCTGTTTGCCTATGTGCCTTCTTTGCTGTGGTTTAATTGTCTCATGCCTGTGAATCTGTTGGTAAAAGGTGGGAGAAGACTTGAGTAAAGGAGAGGCTCAGGTGTTGATGGAATATGGTTGGGTACAAAATAGCGGCTTGGGAACAATGCTTAATTATTGTGAGAGAGTTGTGCATGATAGGAAGAATGAGAAGGACAGCTCAGAGTGGAGATCAAAGATAGCAAAGTTGCTGAATGAGAACGACATGCAGTTTGACTCTTGTTTTGTGGATTTTACCGGTTGTAATTTGCCGAAATTCAGTTTGCATGGATCCAGGCCACCTAGCTGGCGATTGTTGTGCTTGTCTTCCTAGTATACCAAACGGGTGGGGTTTGCGTTTTGAGTTTTGTATGAATTTGTTTGGGGAACAGACTGTTTTAACTTTTAAAAGTGGTCGGTAATTTATAATTATTTTTATTTTTATAAAGAAAAACATCTGTGTGAGGCTTCAACTGACATTTATAATAAGAGAAGCATTTTTTTTTTTTTATCGTAAAGAGGTGGGCAGTGGACAGTGCTCCTGTTAACAGGTTGAGTGAGGCTCACATGGCTTGCACTGAATCAAGTCATATATATGTTCACGTGGGGCCATCTTTTTTTGTTTTTAAAAATTCAAGTTGTTCACGTGGGTTGTATATACATGTATATCTATACGGAGATCCAGGGTGAAATAAGTTTTATTTATACGAATCAAAAGGTTGAACTACAATATAACTAGAATTCGGGTTATAGAAATTAGGCACCATATTTGTTTGCCTGGAATTTAAATTTGGATTGGTAACTTTTTCTAGTTATCATAAAAAGGTCTTTTCTGTGATGGTAGAGGAATTTATGAGTTAGTTATAGAAATTAGGCACCATCTTTATTTGCCTGGAATTAAAATTTGGATTGGTAATTTTTTCTAGTTATCATAAAAAGGTCTTTTCTGTGATGGTAGAGGAATTTAGGAGTTAATTATAAAAAATGGTAGAGGCACAGGAAAATCAAACCCAAAGAAAAGAAAAAATTAACTATGGATTTTAAGATTTTCAGCTATTTGCATGCTTACCATTTGTGAAACTAATAAGAAAGTAAAATATCTGACAATGACAATTTTTAACCTAATAATGTTTTCATCCTTTCATTCTAACATCAAGTAACTAACTTCAGAACTGCTATAACCATTGAAATAAATTACAATGCCCAAAATGATTACAACTATTGCTGTCCAAAACCAAAACATCTTCCTATTAAGACCCAACTCCAACCGAAGTCTCTCATATTGTTCCTTGTGTCTTGTTTCAATTAGTTTCTCAAGTCTATCAATATTGGCCATTGTCACGTTCTCAAGTTTCTCAATATCGGCCCGTCTCCCTTCCTCAATGTCTCTCATATGATCCTCCAATCTCTTCTCATAAGAAGTCATTTGGTTATCCGCCCACTTAAAAAAGTCACAATCTCCAGCTTTCTGCGTGAAAAAATAAGAATAAATGTCATAAACTACTAACGAAAAATTAAATCACAATTAATTAATTTTAAAATTACCTTATACTTTATACAGCCGTACCACTTTCTTCCGGGGTTGTCACTAGTCCATGAGTACCTTAAACGTGCATGCACTCCACAGTAACATAATGGAGGGGTACTAGACGCATCACTATTTACCGACATTTTTTCGGGCCTACGCACAAAAAAAAAAATATAATAATATCATTCAGCTAATCAACAGGAGCCGAGACTCACCAGGTCAACCTCCAATCAAAAGAAATAAGACAAGAAGAAAAGCAACTGAACTGAACAATAAGACAGGATTTCTGGTGTCGCCAGTACTAATGTATATATATATATTTTTTCCTTTCCGTAAAGCATTACTTGCCATTCATGTTTAGTGTCTGCCACTAAAACTTTATCCAATTAGATTTCACAATTATAACTAATGAGTTGAACTAGATTCAGTAAAAGAAAATCATGTCTGCTTCACACTGAAAACTTGATGATCATGCCACAGAACAACAGCAGCCGCTTGATCATGGTAAAACCAAGTTTGAAATTATGGACGAATGGAGTTGGCTTCACATGCAGAGGTTGTGGTCGTTGATTGATGTAGACCATTAATGCAACAAGTCAATGAAAATATAGCAACTAAAGAAATTCAAGCTAGGATGTTGTGTTCTAAGCCATTTTCATGCAAATATGGCCCCCACACCACACGTCTTTGCGGGACCATCATTTGTGTTGGATCTCTGGCCAAGGCTAGATGAAGGCCTATGCATCAAATGGCTAGTAATGTTGTCGGATTAATTACACTTCACCCAAAATTAACTAACACCAACTTGTACTGAACAATAAGAAAAGCCTAATTTTTTTTTTTTGACAGACAAATACGGCCATTTACCAAGATGTCTTTTCTTGCATACCTAATGATCTGATACATACGAGGTATAATGCAGTTCTTAATCTTCCTCTCGTCCCTTTCTTTTTCTCCCAGTTGCTAACTACTATTTTCATTTTTTCCGCCAAATATGATGATATGTAGAGCTGCACTCAGACAAAGCACAGCCTTCTGGAAGGAGAAACTTTCTATAATATCGGTATTATATGCATGACTGAAACCAATCTTAGTTTTGTTTTTTTTTTTTTCCCCCCTAACACCGAATCAGAACCAAGCAACCAAGCAACCAACAACCAGAACCAGAACCAGAACCAGCACCATCCAACAACCAGAACCAGCAAAATCACTAACACCAGTTACAGCATCCAACAACAAATAAAAGACCGAATCAGTATTTTCAAACAATAAGAGAGAAAGAGAGTTACCGGAGGTGGAGACGGCACCGGAGCGAGCGAGCGGGAGAGAGCGCCGGGCTGGGGGCGGCAGATCCGGCGGGAGAGAGCGCGGGGCTGGGGGCGGCAGATCCGGCGGGAGACAGAGCGGGGCTGGGCGCGGCAGATCCGGTGGGAGAGAGAGCGGGGCTGGGCGCGGCAGATCCGGCGGGAGAGAGAGCGAGCGGCGCTGGGGGCGGCAGATCCGGCGGGAGAGAGCGCGGGGCTGGGGGCGGCAGATCCGGCGGGAGACAGAGCGGGGCTGGGCGCGGCAGATCCGGTGGGAGAGAGAGCGGGGCTGGGCGCGGCAGATCCGGCGGGAGAGAGAGCGAGCGGCGCTGGGGGCGGCAGATCCGGCGGGAGAGAGAGCGGGGCTGGGGGCGAAACTCCGGTGAAGGACCGGGGACGGAAGCGGCAGATCCGGCGGGAGAGAGAGCTGGGCTGGGGGCGGAACTCCGGTGAAGGACCGGGGACGGACGCCGGAGGCCGATTTGGGTTGGGGGCGGCAGTCCGGAGCGAGCGGGAGAGAGAGCTGGGCTGGGGGCGGAACTCCGGTGAAGGACCGATTTGGGGACTGTACGGACAGACTTCAGAGAGAGAGAGAGAGGGGGGGTGCGTTTGTTCAGCTTTGGGGGGAAATGGAATTTTTCATTTCCCCCCAACCGGTTTTGACGAAGGCTGTGTGATATTAAAAAAATGAGAAAAAAGGTTTAAACCACTTTCCACGTAAGACTGTTGTAACATTGTTGTAAAATATGTGTACCAGTATCATTTCTCTTATGGGAAATGCTAAAGAGGAGACTCTCATCCCCCCTTGTCACCCCCTTTTCCTTAAAAAAATTGGTTTTTATTAAAAAGTTGTCTATGATGTCACATCAAAGACAACTTCTTAATAAAAATCAATTTTTTTTATTATAAAAGGGTGATGAGAGGGGGATGAGGGGAGGATGTGTAGAAGCTCTCCACATTTATTGTGGCAGGATTCTTGGTGAACAGTAGGTTTAGCTTGACACGATTTGGCTGAAAGAATTTTCAGGAAGTTTCTCCCAAGAAAAAAAAAGTGGCAAAAAGCATCATTCAATTGCTAGAAAATTCACAGCAGCTCAATTTTATAAGCCTTAAGAAAAAGTTCTTTATACTATAAACTAGCTCATAATATTATTCATTATAATTTAATTTCAAAATTTCAACACATATTCATTGTATTTTTCGTTATATGTTAAAAAAGTTGTATAAAAAAATCTTAAAAATCAAGTGATAAGAAAATGAAATGTAACAAAAATCAATTGGAATTGAATTTTGAGAATTAGAATTGAATTCTAATTCTATTTACAAATATCGAGGTAAGAAATTGTGTTTGGGTGTTGAATTTTGAGATTGAAAAATATTATATTTTAATGGTAAGAAATGATTGATAGTTTAAAAAGTTGTGTATAATGATTGGTATTTTGAAAAGTTGTGTGAAATAATAATTTAAATAATAATAATTTATTATATATTGATAATTTAATTAAAAATAAATAAATAATTTTTTTTTAAAAAAATAATTGAAATCAAGATTAAAAATTAAAAAAAAAAAAATGAAGCAAGGGGTGGCCGCGCGCCACCCCCAGAGGAGGTTGGGGGTGGCCGCGCGGCCACCCCCAGTAGTCGGGGGAGACCGCGCAGCCTCTCCCCAGGGTCGGGGGTGGCCGCGCGGCCACCCTCAGTAGTCGGGGGAGGCCGCGCGGCCTCCCCCAAGGGGTGGCTGCCGGCTTTTTTTTTAATTTCTTTTATTTTTTTATTTAAATTATTAATATTAATTTTTTTTTATTTTATATTGATTTAAATTATTAATATTAATATTTTTTTAGTCAACTTTTTCTGCGCTGGGTCCCACCAGTAATCTGAAAGACAGTCAAGTGGACTCAAAATTCGGGTCAAAATCCGGGTTTTTAGGCTGGTGGGTGGGTTTTAGAAAAAACCCGGATTGAATAATTATTCATTTCTAATGCCAAACAAATCATTAACTCTCTCTCCCTCTCACTATAATTTTCCATGACTCTCACCCTATTATGTAGAGAGTTAGCTGTTCAAATATATACAGATAACCTTGTTCATCTTAACCTCTCTTTCAACAACTTTGAGGGGACGATTTCACAAATCTCGAAGAATTTCACAATTTACATGCATTAAACTTTTCAAACAATAGTATGAGCGGAGAGGTACCTGATTTTTCAAGACTATTTTTTTAGCAAGTTGTATCTATTTCACAGTCAGTTAAATGAGAGTTTTACCAATGTTTTAGAAAAACATTTCAAGCTTCAAGAGTTCAAGTTTTGGATAAGCTGTAAATACAAAAGCAATGCAGTGGTTAACTAGTTGGAATAATTACAAGTTATTTTTGGCCTTCTATATAACACAAAGATTAAAATTGTATATACGTAATGAGTAATGATAAGAACTATTAATTTTAGGGTTAAATACCTCTAAGATTTCTGAGTTTTGACAACTTTATTTTTTAGTCCCTGAGTTTCAATTCGCATCACAGATGATACATCAATTTTGAAAAATGACCAAATTAGTACCTCGGTTAACTTCACCGTCCAAAAATTAACGGTCCGCCATGTGTCAACCTCAGAAGTTGACACGTGGCACTATATAAAAAAATAAAAAATAAAAAATAAATTTTTTTAAAAATTAAAAAAAAACTAAAAAAACTAAAAAAAAAAGGGGTGGCTGAGCCACCCCCTTGGCCACCATGGGGGTGGCCGGCCGGTCTGGGGTGGCCGAACCACCCCCATGTGGTGGTTCGGCCACCCCCTGGACAGAAAAAAAAAAAAAAAAATCGGGTTTAGGGTTTTGCCCTTGGGGGTGGCCGAACCACCCCCAAGGGAAAAACGGGGGAAAAAAAAGTTTAGGGTTTATTTTTCCCGTTTTGCCCTTGGGGTGGCCGAACCACCCCCAAGGGCAAAACCCTAAATCCGAATTTTTTTTTTTTTCCTGTCTAGGGGGTGGCCGAACCACCACATGGGGGTGGTTCGGCCACCGCAGACCGGCCGGCCACCTCCCTCGCCAAAATGGGGGTGGCCGGCCACATATAAATGTTTGTAGAAAATTTCTTAAAACTTACATATAAAATTGACATGTGTCTATTAGCATGTGAGAATTACATGATGTTTTAATAGTATGTACTTTTCATATGCTTAAAGGACACGTGTCAATTTTATATGTGAATTATAGGAAATTTCTTACAAACCAATTTGTAGAAAATTTTTGTTTATGGAGGACACCCACCCACGGGATTAGGATCCCCTACAATCTCAAAGATGTTTGAGATTCTCAAATTTCTTTGAAATCAAACCGTTTTTCACATTGCAATGACGTGAAAAATGTTGCATATTAAAGATATGACATGTTAACAATGAAACTAAAAAAAAAAAAATTCTAAAAGGTTTTTTCTTATACTTTATATCGTATAAAAGCTTTGAGCAAAATACTGTTTTTCAGTAAAAAATAAGAGTCTTTTCAAAAGTGAAGAAAAGCTTTTTGAAATTTTATTTTATTTTTTATTTTTTATTTGTTAACATGCAGTATTTTTCACGTCATTTCGATATAAAAAACAGCTTGATTTCAAAGAAATTTAAAAATTTTAAATTTTTTAAAAATTATAAGGAATCCTGATCCGACGATAATTAACAATTATAAATAAGATAAATGGCACTTTCATGGCTGATGAAGAAACCGCAGTATTTGAGTCAATTAAGTGGGCATATACGAGATGATGTGAGGGGAACCACACACTTCTGTCTCTTTTATTTGGCACATTCCAAAACAACGTGGTACATGGGACATTGGGACATCTAGAAGGGGTTTTGTTCATCTTTTTTCTGTTCTTTGCCTGCATCTTATTCTCCAAACTCAACTAAAAAAAATTACTTGCTTTGTCTGTTTCTTAATATTTTTATTTTGGAAAGAGGACAAAAGGAAAAAGGAAAAAACTTTAACAAACAAAGTTAATAAGCCACTTAAAAATAACCCAAATGTATATAATTCACGTTCATAAAAAACCGGATATTCCATGAAAGTTTATAATTAAGGACCAAACGTCAGAAGTTTTTTCCAGTATATAAATTCTTAGAAAAGAGGTGTTAAACATCCATCTCTTGCTCAACTGTTACCCATCTCTTGTTTACTTACATACAAGAAATTGACAAATTCACTATTAAATATGTGGAACCACATGGAATCAACATGTGGTCCCACAGATTAAATGATGAATTTACAAAACAGATGGGTAAAAGATGGGCAATTTACAAAACAGATGGGTAAAAGATGGGCAAGAGATGAATAATTCTATCAGTCACTCTTGTGTCCCTCTAATAATGGGGCGACTTTTAAAATCATCATTTGATCAAAATTAGATAATGATCAATCAATCACAAGCCAAATGGTAATTTTAAAACTTACATTATTATTAGAGGCACACAAAATATACACAAGAAAGATTTGTAACATTACTCACAAGAGATGATGTGTAACATCTCTCAAAAGCGAACCAATCACACACATATATATATGCTCAAAGTGTGACGACCCGTTTTTTTTTTTTTTTTTTTTTTTTTTTTTTTTTTTTTTATATATATATACACACAAAACATTTGCATATTCATTAATCTCTTAAAATATAAACGGATCTTTACAGTGGTACGACAATATGTCGCAAAGCCAACATATGGTACATATCCCATAATATGTACCTGGTAAATCAAAGTATAACATTTATCTACTATGCCGCGAAAAACATAAACCTAATAGCGGAAATCACATCTTAGACATCTATCATAAATTAATCATAATCAAGAACTAATATTACATTTATCTGTTTAAGTCTTTCCTCAAGTTAAATACATAACATAAATGACTATACAATAACAAGTGATACAAGTGTCACAGGCCACAAACAAGAGATAGGCTCTATGTAACAATAGCTATCAGCATGGCCAAATTAATGAAACTTCAAGACTCAATGATAACAAGAGAACCTTTAGTCAAGGTAGAACTGTTGTTCTTAGAATATGTATGCGCCTTTTTTTTTTTTTTTTTTTTTTCAAGTATATGTACATGCCCATTTTTTCAAAAATTCATGCTTGAAGCTTCATTGTCGGTTGTCCTATGTAAACTGTAATGGTAATATAAATGTTGGTTTTCGTTGAAACTATTAAATAACTGGTCTCATCAAATTACTTGAAAAACAAGCTAGCAATAATAATTTCCACTTAATATTCCTCACCTAATTAAGGTCACGATCCACTGGACCACTGGGTTGTTTGACAAAAGTTCCAGAGGAAGTGACATCCGCAACCACGCACCAAACGAGAACACTGGCATCGGCTTACCCTCTAAGCCATCAAACCAGAGTCATGCAAAACCAAGTGCAAATTAAGGAGTCAGACCCATTTGTTTCCACCACTTGTGCCAATACCGTAACCTAGTCTGTCCATATCCTTGGAAGCCAATTCAGTTGGGCCAGGAACCTCTCTCGTATAAACTCTCCAAAACAACCCCCTATCTTTTAACTTATAATATATACACAACCCAAACCCTCCTTTAAATTCAAAGGTCGATTTGCACGTATCATATATGGAGTTGGACAAAAAATGCGCAAGAAAATAAAATCAAACGTTTCTCAAAAATGAATAAACAAATGAACTTTTAAAATTAGAACATCCCAATTAATTAACCTTTTCAAAAAAAGAACGTCCCAATTAAAATCAATATGATTTGATTTATATTTATTTGTTTCTTTATTTGATTGGAATATTAATAGCAATCGACATGTTAATATTCGGATACCAAAGAAATTCTATTTGAGTTAGATTTTTAATATACTTTGGTTTATGCTTATATATATATATATATAATAGGAATTGTTTTTAACTAGCACTAATACTTCCCTTGAACTGATTATTATAAGCAACAGGACGGAATCATGTGTAGACTAAGGGGACCATGGCCCCCCTTGGTTATTTTCTTTTAATTTTTTTTATTAAGTTATATATATATATATATAAAATAAGTTTGACCATTTATTCATATTTTGACTCTTCAAGACGAGAAATCGTGATTCCTTCCCATAATTAAGCGATGCTTTTCATTTTCTTGACAATCCAAATTAATTGCTCTTTATTTACCCATGTTTCCAACAGGAAATGCCACTTCTTTGATACGTGATATGAGGTTGTATTATTGGGTTATGGACTCGGAATGAGAAACAATCTTCTCTTCAATAAAATAGTTTTAATATAGTCCATATATCAAGCAGACCCCTTTTTCTTTTAAAGGATTTCCTGTACCTTCCTTGGGTCCAGAGTAATGATTTTTTCTATTCCTATAGAACGTACATTCGAGTTAATGACTAAAACTCGAAATTAAATAATTAAAAATTTGAAGAAAGCTCAAGTCCACTTACAATTTGATAATTGTCTTCAACTAAATATAATTGAGATGGGTAGAGAATACTTGACACTTTCTGATTTCACACTCAACCTTAATTATCAACAAATTAATATTCTTCACTGTGGTGGAAATTTGTAGGTGGTAATCTCTGGAAGCCGTGAATTTCGGTTGCTGAGATGATCTCCAATAAGAATTAGTTTGACACAAATGTTCAATAGTCTGTTCCTAGGAAAAAAAAAAAAAAAGAAGAAGAAAAGTTGGAAAAGGGCTATTCTTGGACAGAGACACGTACGTTCATAGTCAAGTCTTCCTTTTTGCCCAGTCTTTTCACTTTCGAAGCCCTATCATTTTATTTTTCTAAGCAAGCACTAGTAGTTTGATTCACAAGTTAACTGCCAAGTTTTCTTTGAAGCTTCCTTGATTTACTCGCAACCACTAAAGACTCGTTTCTTGTTATGGAGTTCCTTGTTGTGCCTTTGATAGCAGTCTTTCATGGTTACATCGATTTTCTCTATTGGCCGGTCATATATTTGACCCATTCCAGTTGGCTATGGTGTTATTTTCTTTTAGCACCGTCTTCAAGTTATTTTGGAATGTTGTTTGGGTTGCCTACACTTTTTGTGTTTTATTCTATTGTAATTTCTCATTTTCCCCTTCCCATATTTGAATAAAAAGAAAAAGAAAAAGCACTAAAGACTTGTTTGACAACATCACAAAAAAAAAATTACTCAAAATATACGTAATTTTGAGTACATATATTAGTAAATAACCATAAAATATACGTACTCAAAATTACTCACATCACAAAAAAAAAAAAAAAAAAAAAAAAAGTTCTAAAAGGTTGTCAAACGCAACTTAATTTTTATTGAATTTAAGCTATTGAGGAACTTGACAAAAAATACATTCTTTTCTTATTAAATTCTTAGTAGCCAATCGAACTTTAAATTAACAAAGACAATTTTGAAGAAAGACTCGACTCCATCTACAAGTTGTTACAATTTCTGATTTCACACCCTACTCGTTCTAATGCACCTTCTTTTATTATAAAATTCTTTGGGTGCTTTAAATGTCTTTTGAATTAATTATAAGTACTCCTGACTTGGTCACACTGTTACATTAGCCAGTACCAATATAAATACAATCCATGCGGTTCACTTGGCATCTACGTACTAAAACTTCTTTATCTCATCAGCTTAGTACTTCTTTATCTGATCAGCTTCACCTCTTACCCACACCCCACCACCGTCCCAAAGAGAGCATCAAACAATGAGAGGCACTTATGCTCAATTGTTGCTTCTACTTGGCCTCCTCCTATGTACCGCAACTTCAAGTTCTTTCGCTTTGAATAATTCTGAGGTGAGATGCATAGAGGAAGAAAGACATGCACTTCTCAAATTCAAACGAGGCCTTGAAGCTCATAACGGTATGCTGTCTTCTTGGGGCAATCACGAAGAAGATTGTTGCAATTGGGAAGGAATCAAATGCAATAACCAAACAGGTCATGTTGTCAAGCTTGACCTCCAGGGAAAAGATTTCTTTGAAATCGGCCGTAAATATATGTCAGGTGAGATAAGCTCTTCAATACTTGGTTTGCAGCATTTGACTTACTTGGACTTAAGTTGGAATGAGTTTTCCATTCTCCCAAAGTTCATTGGTTCATTCACTAAATTACGATATCTCAATTTTTCCCGCAACTTCATCACTAAAGAAACCATTCCACCGCAGCTTGGAAATCTCACAAGCTTGATTTCTCTTGATCTCAGCTGGAACTTTTTTGGGATGATTGATCAGGATAACAATCTTGACTGGCTCATTCATCTCTCCTTTTTGAGATACTTGGACATGACCTATGTGAACCTCACCAAGGCAGTTAACTGGATGGATAAGGTTAGTTCCCTACCTTATTTAAAAGAATTACATCTAAGCAGCTGCTACCTGAGCTCCATGCCGATTCCTCCTGTGCTTTTCAATGCTAGCTCTTCTTCACCACTTTCAATCCTTGACCTCTCGAGCAATCAGCTCAATTCCTCCATATTCCCTTGGCTGTTCAAGTATGCTAATAGCCTTGTCATTCTTCACCTTCAAAATAACAAGCTTGAAGGTTCAATTCCAAAAGCATTTGGGAATATGGTAGCCCTTGTTGATGTTGACCTCTCTGACAACAACCTTGAAGGGGTGATGCCACAAACTTTGGAGAATCTTCACAACTTGCAAGTATTAGACTTGTCAAACAATACTTTAAGTGGAGAGGTAATCGATCTTACAAATTTCTCTTTCTTGAGAGAGTTGCATCTATTCAATAATCAATTATATGGGAATTTATCCAAAGTAATAGAAAATCTTTCCACCCAACTACAAGTTTTGGATGTGTCTTCGAATTCCTTCAAATCTGTTATCACTGAAGCACATTTGTCGACTTATTCCAACTTAAAAATATTAGACTTATCTTTTAATTCTCTGTCATTGAAGTTTAGTCCAAATTGGGTTCCACCATTTCATCTAGATACCATAAGATTGGGTTCTTGCAAAATGGGGACATCCTTTCCTCAATGGCTTCAAACACAAAAGAATTTTTCACTGCTCGATATGTCTGATGGAGGAATTTCAGACATCATTCCCAGTTGGTTTTGGGACATTTCTTTTAATATACAGTTCTTAAATCTCTCCCATAACCAAATCACTGGTGCCATACCTCTTCAACGGTTTTCGACAAGATTTATTGATTTTAGTAGTATAGATTTGAGTTATAATCGCCTTAGTGGTCCATTGCCACAATTTCCTTCTGGTGTAGCTGTGTTGAGTCTCTCCAATAATCTGTTCCAAGGATCTATTACATCAATATGTGAGAGAAATGGATCTGTAGATGCCTATTTTCAGGAATTGTATCTCCTTGATCTTTCGAACAACTTGTTATCTGGAGAACTCCCTAACTGTTGGGGAAATTTAATGTCTCTCGAGATACTTAATTTGGCAAACAATAATCTCTCTGGGAGAATCCCTGATTTTATTTGTCATCCTCCGGATCCACTCTATAATAGTCTTTGGACGTTGCATTTGAGTAACAACAGTTTCACTGGAGAATTACCCAATTCCTTAATGAACTGCTCAAATTTGAGGCTATTAGATCTCGGAGAAAACAGACTCTCTGGAAGGATACCAGCATGGATAGGCACAAGCCTACCTGATTTGACGATGCTTCGCTTGACATCAAACTTGTTCATGGGCCACATGCCGTTGCAATTATGTCATTTGACACATCTTCAAATCTTGGACCTCTCTCACAACAGTATTACAGGGAGTATAATACAATGCATCAATAACTTCACTGTCATGGCTCAAAAAGAGAGTTCAGATGCAAGTATTTCTTATTATTATTATTTAAATCTTGTATCACTCCACAACGATAAGCTCCCTCCCACCTATGTGGACAATTTATTGGTGAATATCAAAGAAAAATATCTCGAGTACAGTAATACTCTTGGACTAGTAAAAGTCATTGATCTTTCGAGCAACAAATTGAAAGGAGAAATTCCAGGAGAAATAACAAGTCTCTCAGGATTGATTGCGTTGAACTTGTCTAGTAACTTGTTAACTGGCATCATCCCTCAGAATATTAGTCACATGGAGAGCTTGGAGTCTTTGGACTTGTCGAGAAATCACCTTTCAGGCATAATTGCCCCAAGCTTGGCTGCTATGAGCTTTTTAAGCTATTTGAATTTGTCGAACAACAACTTGTCAGGTAAAATTCCAACAGGTACCCAGCTTCAGAGCTTTAGTGCTTCTGCATATGCAGGTAACCGAGATCTTTGTGGCTTGCCTCTTCCGAAAAAGTGTCTAGGAGATGAAGCAGCTCAAGATCCTCAAACTGGTAGCAGACATGAAGAAGGTAACATTCAAGAACATGCAAACTCCCATGAACATCTATGGTTTTATGCTACCATTGCACTAGGATTCACTGCTGGATTTTGGGGCGTTTGTGGATCGTTGATATTGAAGAGTTCTTGGAGGCATGCCTATTTCGAGTTCTTTGAGAGAATAGGGGATAGGCTTTACCTAACAATAGTTGTCGGCATGCCCAAATTATTGACGAACTTGAAGACTCGGTGCTAATAGAAAAACCTTTACTCAAGGTAAAAATGTTGCTCTCAATAATTCTACTTTCTTTCAAATAATTCGTGCTTGAAGTTTTGTTGTTGATTGTCCTCCGTACTCTGTAATGGTAATATAAATTTTAGTTTTTGTCGAAGCTATAACTTTTGTCTCTACTTAACAACAATTTTGCCATAAGTAGGCTTTGTTCAGGAGAAGAGGGGTGGCTAATTGTCATCATCCAACCTTCTGGGCCACAGCTGGCTCAAGAAAGTGGACTACCATCAAACCTGAGTCATGCAAAATAAAGTGAAAAGGAGGCCCATCCATTTCCACGGACCCAATTCGTTTGGGCTTGAAAAGTTTTGTTTAGTATAAAGTGTTCAAAACAACCCCTTTTTCTTGATTCTCACCCTACACAGCCCAATTTGTTTTTTCAATTTAACTTTAAAATTTTAAGTGAAAAGTACATATAACCCCTTTAAACTACCAATTCATTGTTAATGTACCCAAAAATTACTAATTGTATCAATGTCCCCCTTAAACTACCAAAAAATATCAATGTCCATATAATGACAAAAATATCCTTCTTAAATTATTAAAAATAAAATAAAATAACAAAAATTTATTCCAAAAAAAAAAATTAAAACTGTTATTGTTTTTCGTTTGTTTATTTTTATTTTTTAAAAATAATTTTCAGTTATTTTTTCGTTTGTTTTTTTTTAAAAAAAAAAAATCATTCTTTTTAGTTTTTTTTTAATTTAATAAAAAACTGGTTTTTATTTTTTCTTTTTCATTTGTTTTTTTTTTTTAAAAAAAATGTTCTTATAATTTTCAATTTTTTTTTTTTGTTTGCTTTTTTTAAAAAAAAAAAAACTTTTTTGTTTTTTTTTTAAAAAAAATAATTTTTATAATTTTTTTAGTTTTACTTTTACTTTTTTGAATTTATAAGAACATTTTTGTCTTATTCAAAAAAATTTAAGGTCAATTTTGTCATTTTGTTGGTCTTAGAAGGACATTGACATTTTTTGGTAGTTTAAAATGGGACATTAACACATTTGGTAGTTTGGGGGGTACATTGACAATTGAGTGGTAGTTTGAGGAGAATATGTATACTTTTTCCAAATTTTATTTTAGTTGATTTAGCATCTAGCCACAATTTTAAATCACTATATATATAGGTTTATGGTCTACTATAGGCCAATGAGTCGTGCCTTTATTTTTTCGCCAAATAAATGAGACCAATTTTTAAGTATATACTAAACTGTCAGTTGCTTTTTATACCTAAAAGTGTCATCGTTTCATGTAAATGCTACCAATTTTTGAAAATATCAGATAAACTATTAGTAGTTTATCATCGCTTAAAAAGTTGTCCCTTAATTTAGGTAAGTGTTCAGGTGGGAGGTTAAAAATTACCATGCAACCATTAACCACGAGTTCGTATAGGTTGCGTGCGCATTTTCAGTCCCTAATTTTAGGTAAGTAGATACCATATTTGCTATCTGCATATATGCGTGCAGAATGTGGATAGGCACTGAAAGTTTATATACATTATCTGTTTCGATGTACCGACCCATATACATTAAAAAGAATAATTTTGTTTTATTAAACTAAAAAAATTTATGTATATCCCAAAGTTTATATATAAATGCATTTTTATATAAAAATTCAATTTATAAATATTTGTATTGGCCAATATTTTCACTTCATATATACTTCTAATCGCATGCCAGTTTGCAGATTTCCACTGAAGGCAAAACAAACACTTGACCTGGATGGTAAATTTTACTTTGCATGAAGAAGCTGTATCCAGTATACGTCTCCAGTCTAATGATTTTCTTTTACCTTGGTTTTGATATCAAAAGTTGTTGCTGCAGCCTGCACATGGAAACATGAGTTTCTATTGTTTGTAATACTTGTGTGGATCGATCTCTCTGTATGCTTTGTTTTATCACCTTCTGTTTAAGCGTTCTCATTCTGGAGTACTATTTGTACCATTATTGGCGGAAGCATTTGACATTGTTGAATCAAAATGTTAAATTGACATATCAATTCAAGAAACTCCAGATCGATTTTTACGCTAGCTAGTCACATGATCTACACTATTATTTTAAAATAACTAATTAAGTTAGAGAATAACTTCTATAAGAATCTGACACAAACTAATTAGTACTTCGTATCTTCCATTAAAAGAATGACACCTCAGTGTGGAACACAAAAACACCATATTATTTACTATCCACGTCCATTTTCCTTCGTCTTTCCTTCTCTCTCTTTCTCTCGGTCCAATATTCCTTTCAAGAGAATCTCAAAAAAATTTCGAGAAAATCAATCCTATCCCAGACTCCCAAACCTAGAAAAAATTGACAAAAAAAAAAATCTTTTTTTCTCGCCCTCTTTTCTTTCACATTCTTTTCTCATCCCGATTTTCCCAAGAAAAAAGGACCACCTTTTGATGATCCTATAGCTTGGGTTTAATTCCACGAGTTTAGAGCATTTGTAACGAACTCGTCAAAATTTGTTGAAATTTTGATGAAAAATATCACTTTTTTTTATTTTAGCTACCCAATTTTCAAAAGCTTTAAATATCAAACTCCTCAAATATTTTCTACTTCAAAACAAATACTATTTTTATTACCCTTTCAACCAACCAACCAACCAAAGACTGAATCAAAAAAAAAAAAAAAAAAAAAACCAACCAAAGACCCTTCTAGATCCGGACTTCCATTGGACCCAGCCTTCGACGACCGGTGGAGGCTCGACGGCCGGCTTCTTCGACAACAGGCTTCTAGATCCACCGGTGGATGCTCGACGGTCGGCTTATCTGCTTTTGGATCAACCGGAACCGGCTTCTTCGACGACTGGTTTCTAGATCCACCGGTGGACGCTCAATGGTCCGCTTCTCTGCTTCTAGATCCATTGGGACTGGCTTTCCATGATGGGCAGCTTTTCCTCGATGATCGCCGAAAATGAAAGATTGACGACCGGTGGAGGATGACTATCAACGACCTTTGCCAGCGAAAATGGAATAAAAAATTGAAAAATAATAAGAGACGATCGATTTGCCCTCGTCTCATCCGACGAGGGATTTAGACAATCCGCAAATCTACTGTCGCAATAGAGAGCTTGTTGCAGACAACATTTTGAGCAAAATCATCTGATTTTGGTGATTTCGTCTGTAACGACCCACCCCCAATGACACAATATTGTCCGCTTTTGACTCCCCATATCAGACTTCCCAGGAGGTCACCCATCCTGGAATTGCTCTCGCAGCGGCTCGCTTAACTGCGGAGTTCTGATAGGTTCATTGCCATCACGGCTTTAAAACGCGTTGTGTCATAAATGGTGCATTTATACATATAAGCACATCCTCATTCCCAGGCGATGTGGGACGTCACAATCACCCCCCCTTAGGACCCAGCGTCCTCGCTGGCGACCCTCATAGGATCACCCCATTCTTGGCATCCCAGCGAGTGCCCGCCGGCAACCCTCTTGGGCTTGTGCACGCTCCCACCATCTCAGGCTGGGCAATGGCTCTGATACCATTTGTAACGACCCACCCCCAATGACACAATATTGTCCGCTTTTGACTCCCCATATCAGACTTCCCAGGAGGTCACCCATCCTGGAATTGCTCTCGCAGCGGCTCGCTTAACTGCGGAGTTCTGATAGGTTCATTGCCATCACGGCTTTAAAACGCGTTGTGTCATAAAGGGTGCATTTATACATATAAGCACATCCTCATTCCCAGGCGATGTGGGACGTCACATCGTCTGTTGACGACTTCACTACAAATGCTCTAATGGGTTGACAAGGATTGGGTTTTTTCATTATTGAGATTCTTGGGAAAGGAATATTGGGATGTGTGAGAGAATCATGATTCTCTACAATTATTTGTTTGAATTTGAGAGAATTCGGGCAGGTAATTGTGAGAGACCATTTATGGGACCCACTTGACCCATAAGTGGTTGAGTAGTCTAATTTTTATTTGGTCAGGTGAGTTTCATAAATGATCTCTCACAATCACCTTCTCAGATTCTCTCAAATTCAAACAAATAATTATAGAAAATCCTAATATTTCGAAAGGGAACCATCATGTCTGGTGTATTTATTTTCCTCAATTATTGTGGCAGGACTCTTAGTGAAAAAAAGACTAATTAAATAAAGTTCATCCAAATATTGCATCACTTTATCATTATTCTCCCTAAATTTCATATTTTCATGCCTTGACGATAATACAAAATTTCTTTCTTCACTTAATTACATTGGTGGCTACTAAATATCTTAGAAATCTAGTGGTAAGAAATGTACCAGTTACTGACATTCACTGATTTCGTCATTTCATCTCCAACAAAAATCGAGAAGAGAATTAGCTTAATCAGCATGAATTATTAACCCTCTCTCTCTCTCTCTCTCTCTCTCACTATAATTTTCCATGAAAGTCACCCTATTAAGTAGAGTGTTAGCCGTACAAATATATACCAATAGCCTTGTCGTTCTTGACTTCATTGATAACAAGTTAGAAGGTTGAATTTCAAAAGCTTTTGGGAAGATGGTAGCTCTTGTTCATCTTAACCTCTCTTTCAATAACTTTCTGGGGCCCATTTCACAAACCTTGGAAAATCTTAACAATTTACATGCATTAGTCTTATCAAATTAAACAATAGTATATATAAGTGGAGAGCTTCTTGAACAAGTTGTATCTATTTCACAGTCAGTTAAATGGAAGTTTCGTCAATGTTCTGGGAAGACTTTCCAAGCTTCAGGCTTTGGATAAGTTGTTGATACAAAAGCAATGTGTTGGTTGACCGGTTGGAATAATTACAAGTTATTTTTGGCCTTCTATATTGACGTAGCGAGAAACAATAAACGTGAAAGAGAAACTGTGTTCTAAATGCATAAAATCAACACACACGTTGATAGAGAAAATTAATAATATTATTGATGGCAAAAACTGAATTGTTTATTCAATTACAATTGCTCCTAATTTGTAATGAAACCCTAAAACTACAAAAGGATAACATATTATAGGAATAGAAATAAAACAAAAGAAACAAACTATGGAACACTAGGATGCTACATAAACCGAAATATAGAAAGATCCTAAAGCTACTAAAATCTTCTAAGACATGAAATAAACAACAAAGTGAAAATATAATAACTAAAATAATTCTTGAGAACGTACTACGTCAATCTAAATATGAGAATCTTTTAGAATGGGAATCAGTAAATTTAGAAAAGTTATTATGCAGATTATCTTCCAAATCACAATATGTTAATAGTCTTTTCTTTCTTTCTTGAATGACATCTAGTTGTTGACCATTTCCTTTCTTACTTAAATCTTCTTGATTTGGTATATTAATATGATATCTATTATGGATGTAAAAAAATCTATCTCGTCGCCACATCATAGACCAATTAACTAATTCTCGGCAGTACTAAAAGTATTGTTGGTAATTTCCTATTCATGCCCCTCAATTGTTTCTCACTTTTCATCGACACGGCCGATAGCCTTTTCCTTTTGTACTTCCACTACTAGATATTAGTTGTGCTCATGTCCACTTGGTGTAGATGATACAAAATGTCCCGCTTAAAGTAGTTTACTTGTCCGAACCTAATGTTTGGTTCCGACGACAAAACCTTTTTCTTCCCGCTTGCTAATAACCCTTCGATAAACCTTTTTGTTCAACAGTAAGATTTTTCCTGAACAAGCCCGTTTGTTAACAATCTTGATGTCAAGATGAGCCCACTAGTTAATAAGAGCATCTCATGAACAAGATGAAATTCTTGTCCTACATATATAATACAACGATTAAAACTATATATATATATTAAATTTTAATCCAATAATAATTTTAAAAGTCACGTCAAAATTTAAAATTAGAGGTTTATAATATTTTAGGTGAGTTTTTAAACATAAGAGGGATAGAAGGGGGCACATGCATGAACTAAATTTATCACTTTTAAAAATCAAAAATATTTTTGATAAAATGAAAAACTACAACTAAATATGTATTGAATAGTGATAGACCTACAACTGGTGTACAACTTGGTGTACAACTTTTTTACAATTTTCTAAGATGTGTTAGCATGTAATTGAAGGATGTTAAATTTTTTTTAGTGACCCATATAACTCCAATCAAATAGTGTTGCGTTAATAAGTTGTAAAAGAAATATAGATGATCGAGTTAAAGAATATTA
Organism: Alnus rubra; assembly: GCA_028654335.1. Lineage (NCBI taxonomy): Eukaryota > Viridiplantae > Streptophyta > Magnoliopsida > Fagales > Betulaceae > Alnus > Alnus rubra. The sequence continues at coordinate 872,086 of JAJPGS010001186.1, forward strand.
CTAGTATGTAGGAGTGTATAAGTGAATTGTTATTAGCCGCTAATCGTTAACTGCATATAGTGGTGTGGTTAGCAGTTTTAGGGGTAGAAGGAGGTAGTTAATAACCGCCTACCCTTATATATAACATATATTATATATATGAAACATATATAAAGAAATTATATATATATATATATTTCATGTGTATCTTCAAAGAAAATATTTTTTTTCTAGGTAAGTTTCATAGCAAATACTTGAAACCTTCTATGTATTTGAAAAAAGGAAAAAAAATACAAAAGCAGCCTCTGCTTGGCCTCACACAAGAATGCACACAAGAATGCATATACTAATTAATTTCGCCATTGATGTCACTGATGACGATTTCTAAAGATGTTGAATTCATTTCCATTTTAGTTCTCACGGAAGAATAGGCTTTAAAAAAATAATAATAATAATAATAGAAGAAAAACAAAGCGCATAAACAATTATAAATAAGATAAATGACACTTTCGAGGCTCAGTATTTGAAGGAAAGGAGAAATAAATATTAGTTAGAATTACGTGAAGAAACCGCAGTATTTGAGTCAACTGGCATATACGAGATGATGTGAGAAAAAATGTTCATCTTTTTTCTGTTCTTGGCCTGCATCTTATTCTCCAAACTCACCTAAAAAAAAAATTACATGCTAGCTTGTACGTACACATGTAACGAAGAAGACGCTTTTTCCAATATTTCATTGAATTTTTTCACAAATTCATGAACAGTAGGTTTAGCTTAACACGATTTGGCTGAATGAATTTCCAGTAAATTTCTCCTTATAAAAAAAAAGAAAAAAAAAAGTGGCAAAAAGGATCATTCAATTTCTCGGAGTTGGACATAGCCAAGTTGACTCTAAGTCTTCCGTGAAATTTTTATCTGGTCCTTCTTTTCTTTACCTTTCAAATATTAAAGTTTTTGACAAAAGATGACATTTGTTGAATTTTAGGCTGTTTCCAAGTAAAATATGATTTTTCTTTTTGGAATGGGTCAAAGCATGAAGATGGGGCCAAATCTAGTTCTGATAAAAACAAAGCCTAATTTTTAAATCCAAATCCGTTTTTTCAATGGACCAATAATTTATAAAAAGGATCATTCAAATTCTTGGAGTTGGACGCGGTGATAGTCAAGTCTTCCATGAAGTCTTTGCCCAGTCCTTTTTTACTCTCAACAATTAAAGTTTGTTTGACAAAAGATGACGATGTCACCCTCTAGGGACTTACTAGAAAGCCTGATTGACAAGTTGTCTGTCAAGTCTTCTTTGAAGCTTTTTGTACGGCCATTATTTCACTGGCAAACAATTAAAATAAGAGTAACGCTAGAAAATTTGGCTGAATGAATTTTCAGGAAATTTCTCCCAATAAAAAAAAAAAAAAAAAAAAAGTGGCAAAAAGGATTATTCAATTTCTTGGACATAGCCACGTTGACTCTCAAGTCCTTCTTTGCCTTTCAAATATTAAAGTTTTTGACAAAAGATGACATTTGTTGAATTTTAGGCTGTTTTCCAAGTAAAATATATATATATATATTTTATTGGAATGGGTGGGCCAAATCTAGTTCTGATAAAAACAAAGCCTAATTTTTAAACCCAAATGTGTGTATATATATACACACATTTTTAAACCCAGATGATTATTTCGACCATTATCAACTCTTTATTGCTATATATAGATAATTGCAAATGAGTTATATGGTGTTTTATTAACGGGGGGACAGAGTTGAGGGGACCATGACCCACAATTCTGCCTCTAATTAAAAAATATGAAAAATAAATAAAAATATTTTACATTGAAATAAATATAACTTTAATTATTAATGAATTTGAAAGAAGAGAGAGAGAGAGCGCAGAAAGAGAAGCATTAAATTTATGGACACTTTTATTTTGTGAAAAAATAACAATATCATCTATCATGAAAAAGGACTAGAAAATTCATAGCCGGCTCAATAGGTGGGCCAGTGAGGCCCTCCGCCTAAAGCTTCAATTTTATAAACCTTAAGAAAAAGCTCTTTATACTATAAACTAGCTCATACTCTATGCAATGCGCGCGGTTATTTATTATAATTTAATTTCAAATTCTTAATGCATCTTCATGTATTTTTTGTTATATGTTATACAAGTTGTGTAAAAAAATATGTCATTCAATAATGTAGTGTATGCTACGTTATTGAACATAGGGACACACTTATACACATAACATTGCATAAATATATATAAATCACATAAAATTTTACTATCAAAAAATCATAATTTTAGTTTTAATATATATAATTAAAACATGTTAAAAAAATATTTTCATGTGTAGTTTAAAATGAAAAGAAGCTGGTGTAAAGAGAAAAAAATATATTATGAAGAAAACATGGAAACATATTCAGATTTAAAAATTCAAATGAAGAATTGTACAACCAAAAATAATAAACATCGAAGACAAAACAAAATAAAAAAATAAAAAGAAAAAGAGAGAGATGTTCCATTTGTGGGACCCGAGAGACAAAACGGAATCTGATGAAAGGTTGTAATTCTTCAACTCTTTGCAAAAAAAGCGAAGTAAAAAGAAGAAAAAGGAAGACGTGCGTTTTATCATAAAGAGACGTGTGTTTTAAGCAATTATAAGTAATGGGATGCATTCATTAAACCCTAAAAAACTAACGGTTTTTTTTTTTTTTTTTTTTTGGGTAAAACGTTAAAACCAATAATTTTACAATATTCAAGCCTTAAAAAATCTCTAAACATGAAAATTGAGAATTTATTGACTTTAGATATGTAATCATTTCATTTCTTTTGATTTGTATAATTCATGTTCATAAAAAATAGATTTTCCATAAAAGTTAATAATTAAGGACTTAATTTTTAAATTAATTATAAATACTCTTGACTTGGGCACACTGTTACACTAGCCAATACCAATATAAATACTAATCCATGGGGTTCACTTGGGACATCAAAACCAGCAGCGGCATCTACGCACTAAAACTTATTTATCTGATCAGCTTCACCTCTTACCCACACCCCACCACCGTCCCAAAGAGAGCTTCAAACAATGAGAGGCCCTTATGCTCAATTCTTGCTTCTACATGGCCTCCTCCTCCTATGTACCGCAACTTCAATTTCTTTCGCTTTGAATAATTCTGAGGTGAGATGCATAGAGGAAGAAAGACATGCACTTCTCAAATTCAAACAAGGCCTTGAAGCTCATAACGGTATGCTGTCTTCTTGGGGCAATCATGAGGAAGATTGTTGCAATTGGAAAGGAATCAAATGCAGCAACCGAACAGGTCATGTTGTCAAGCTTGACCTCCAGGGAAACGCATCGTACGTAGGCGGTGAATATCTGTCGGGTGAGATCAGCTCTTCAATACTTGGTTTGCAGCATTTGACTTACTTGGACTTAAGTTTTAATAACTTTTCCATCCTCCCAAAGTTCATTGGTTCATTCACTAAATTACAATATCTCAATCTTTCCTGCAACCGGATTTCTGGAACCATTCCACCGCAGCTTGGAAATCTCTCAAGCTTGATTTCTCTTGATCTCAGCGAAAACTATTATGGGGCCGTTTATCTGGACTGCAATCTTGACTGGCTCATTCTTCTCTCCTCTTTGAGATACTTGGACATGAGCTATGTGAACCTCTCCAAGGCAGTTAACTGGATGGAAAAGGTTAGTTCGCTCCCTTATTTAAAAGAAGTACATCTATTCGAATGCGACCTGATCTCCATGCCGATTCCTCCTGTGCTTTTCAATGCTAGCTCTTCTTCACCACTTTCAATCCTTGACCTCTCTTGGAATCAGCTCAATTCCTCCATATTCCCTTGGCTGTTCAAGTATGCTAATAACCTTGTCGTTCTTCACCTTCGGCATAACATGCTTGAAGGTTCAATTCCAGAAGCATTTGGGAATATGGTAGCCCTTGTTGATGTTGACCTCTCTTGGAACAACCTTGAAGGTTCAATTCCAAAAGCTTTTGGGAATATGGTAGCCCTTGTTAATGTTGAACTCTCTCTCAACAACCTTGAAGGGGTGATGCCACAAACTTTGGAGAATCTTCACAACTTGCAGGTATTAGACTTGTCAAACAATAATATAAGTGGAGAGGTAATCGATCTTACAAATTTCTCTTTCTTGAGAGAGTTGCATCTATTCAATAATCGATTAAATGGGAATTTATCCAAAGTAATAGGAAATCTTTCCACCCAACTACAAGTTTTGGATGTGTCTTCGAATTCTTTCGAATCTGTTATCACTGAAGCACATTTGTCGACTTATTCCAACTTAAAAATGTTGGACTTGTCTTTTAATTCTCTATCATTGAAGTTTAGTCCAAATTGGGTTCCACCATTTCATCTGGATACCATAAGTTTGAGTTCTTGCAAAATGGGGACATCTTTTCCTCAATGGCTTCAAACACAAAAGAATTTTTTATGGCTCGATATATCTGATGGAGGAATTTCAGACACCATTCCCAATTGGTTTTGGGACCTTTCTTCCAATATAGAGTTCTTAAACCTCTCCCGCAACCAAATCACTGGTACCATTCCTCATCAATGGTTTTCGACAAGGCTTATTGATATTCAGATGATAGATTTGAGCTATAACCGCCTCAGTGGTCCATTGCCACAATTTCCTTCTCGTGCACTTATGTTGAGTCTCTCCAATAATCTATTTCAAGGATCTATTACATCCATATGTGAGAGAAATGGATCTGCAAATGCCAATATTCTTGAATATTGGATTCACCTTGATCTTTCGAATAACTTGTTATTCGGAGAACTCCCTAACTGTTTGGGAAATAGGTCTATCGATATACTTAATTTGGCAAACAATAATCTCTCAGGGAGAATTCCTGATTTCTATGATGGTCCTTCGACGTTGCATTTGAGTAACAACAGTTTCACTGGAGAATTACGCAAGTCCTTAATGAACTGCTCATATTTGAAGCTACTAGATCTTGGAGAAAACAGACTCTCTGGAAGGATACCAACATGGATAGGCACAAGCCTACCTAATTTGCAGGTGCTTCGCCTAACATCAAACTTGTTCATGGGCCGCATGCCGTTGCAATTATGTCATCTAACATCTCTTCAAATCTTGGACCTCTCTCACAATAGTATTACAGGGACTATACCAAAATGCCTTAATAACTTCACTGTGATGGCTCAACAAAAGAGTTCATATGTAAGCATCAACAATTATTTGTCTTATATATCGTACCACAATGATAAATCCATACCCACCTATGTAAACAATTTATTGGTGAGTTTCAAAGGAAAATATCTCGAATATAGTAAAACTCTTGGACTTGTAAAAGTCATCGATCTTTCGAGCAACAAATTGAAAGGAGAAATTCCAAGAGGAATAACAAGTCTCTCAGGATTGATTGCGTTGAGCTTGTCTAGGAACTTGTTGACTGGCATCATCCCTCAAAATATTGGCCACATGGAGAGTTTGGAGTCTTTGGACTTGTCGAGAAATCACCTTTCCGGCATAATTGCCCCAAGCTTGGCTAATATAAGCTTTTTGAGCTATTTTTGAATTTGTCAAACAACAACTTGTCAGGTAGAATCCCAACAGGTATCCAGCTCCAGAGCTTCAATGCTTCTGCATATATAGGTAACCCATATCTTTGTGGCTTGCTTCTTCTAAAAAGGTGTGTGGGAGATGAAGCAGCTCGAGGTCCTCAAACTGGTAGCAAACAAGGAGAAGGAAATATTCAAGAACATGCAAACTCCCGCGAACATCTATGGTTTTATGCTAGCGTTGCACTTGGATTCATCTTTGGATTTTGGGGTGTTTGTGGAACGTTGCTATTGAAAAATTCTTGGAGGCATGCTTATTTCCGGTACCTAGAGAGAATAGGAGATTGGATCTCGGTAGCAACAGCTGTTAGCATGGCCAAATTACTTGGAAACTTCAAGACTCGGTGCTAAACAAAAAGCCTTTTAGACAAAGGTAGAAATGTTGTTCTCAATAATTGCCCTTTCTTTCAAATAATTCATGCTTGTAGTTTCGTTGCCACTTGTCAGTTGTCCTCCGTAAATTGTAATGGTTTGAAGCTAATAAACTTTCGACTCTACTTAAGAACATTTTTTTTTTTTTTTTTTTTAGTGCTTGTTTATTTGTTCCTGTATATGTGCGTGTGAACATACTTACGTAATTATATTTTCTAAGCTCACCAATGTTCTCCTAAGAAACCATTGTACGTTCTCCCATCTAAAACCAACATTTTTGTAGACTATTAGTCTACAAGCTTAATGATCGATCATTCCATTCCACTGATAACCGTTCAAAAACAACTTTAGTAAACCCAACCAAACGCAACATAATTAAATTACTGGTCTCATCATTTACAACAAAAACAAGCAATAATAATTCCTCATCCAAGGCCACCGCCCACTGGGTTGTGTGACAAAAGTTCCTGCGAATGTGACATTCATAGCCACCCACAAAACCAAAACACTTGCATCGGCTTACTTAATTAGGACTGACAATTTTTTACACGGCCTATGAATCCGACACAAAATTAAAGGGTTAAGATTTGGCATAAATATGTCTGGATAATAAACAGTTCAAACCACTTGACTTATTTATGAAATTAAATAAAGTTCATATAACTCCCTGGAATTACTACCCAATTCACAATGTCCCCCAAACTTTCAATTTGGACAATGTCCCCCAAATTATCAAATATTGTCAATTTTCTCCCAACGATAAAAAATATCCTCAATAAAAAATAATAAATTTTTTTTTTTAAAAAAAAAAACAAAAAAAAAAATACAAAAACCAAGGGTGGCCAAATTTAAAAATTAAAAGAAAAACTAAAAATATTTTCATTTATATATATATACACACAATTTTTTTTAATGTATAGGGGTATTTTTGTCTTATTAAAAAATTGCAAAGTCATTTTTGTTTTTTTGCTCGCTTTAGGGGGACATTGACAATGTTTTTGTAGTTTGAAAGAGAAATTGTCCAAATTGAAAGTTTTTGAAGACATTATCAATGGAATGATAGTTTAAAGTGGGTCTATGGATCAACTTTTCCCAATTATATATATGTTTTGTTTGGATCACAACGGGTCAAGCGTGTCATGTTAAATGGTGTCTAAATGAGTTAAACATGTTGTGTTTGGGTCTAAACGGGTCAAGCTGACCGTGTTAATGTTGAAGAGTTTAACCCATTTAACTAAACCGGATGTGTCCAGAAGTGGGTCAAGTGGGCCAACCCAAACCCGACCGCCCTCTAAGCCATCAAACCCGAGTCATGCAAAACCAAGTGCAAGTGAAGGAGTCAGATCCATTTGTTTCCACCACTTTCCAACACCCTATCCATCTCCTTCGAAACTCTATCGTATAAAATGTCCAACACAACCCTCTTCTTTGAACTCACTTTACACAGCTCCCTCAACAACCTTTATTATCTGTTTATCCCAAAACCCATGAACCCCTTTGAAGGGAGACTAAAAGAGTGAAGTACAAACAGCGAATGAAAGGCTTTGGTGAGGGAAGGAGACGCTGGGTTTTGGGAAAGAAGTACAACCCCCCTTATTTGAACTTACTATACACATCCCCAACGCACAAATATGAACATCAATGAACTCTGCACAGATCATATTGTAAATGTGTACAGAACATTAAAAATATTGGCAAAGAATCGCAGCACCCCCCCTATCTCGCTCACACATAAGAAGCACACATGCAGTTATAAATAAAAGAGATAAGTTAATAAGTTACTATATGAATGAATGGTTAATGCATTATAAATAACCTATTCAATGAATTACAAGATCCATTCAACAAAACCTGCTCAGAATGCACGCCAAAGTAAAACTAGTGTCAAACCAACTAAGAAAACTTAGTTCACTTCAACCCTCCAACAGACCAAGAATAAAGAAACTTAAGTGAGTCCTTTATAAAATAGACGTTACTCGAACCGAGTTATCAGCTGATCCAGTCATGAAAATGGGCAAAGTAGGATGCCAATCAACAGTTGTTATAGCAGCACTATGTGGAAGAGTTCTCAACCCATTTCTATGACCACGAACCTGAGTCAATAGAACAATAACTAAGATTAGAATTGGAGCACCACCTGTATCTGGACTACCTGACAGGCAGGGATCTTCCAGACCACCAAAATGACCGGTACGGCTCCAAATCTACTTTTGTAACTCTAGTAAACATATGGATCTGGACGAATATGTTAGCAAGTAAATCCTAATTGGTGTAAATAACACCAATAGGTGAAAGCCACTCGACTGTGTCTGCACCAGTCTGTGTGAGTGTACATGCAGGGAGGGAGGGAGGGAGAGATAAACCTGATATATGGGTGCTCTTACTGAACCAGATGTCACCAATAGTCTCCTCCCATTAGCATCTAAAGCCATTTCATGTCTGTAAATTTTTGAGCTCTCAGGGTCACAAAACCTACAGAATTGAAAACTCATGTTATCAAGCTTCATTCTATAAACTCGAATGCAACAATATAGAAGATGCAACTGTAATTACAATAACCAGAACATGACAACATTTTCCAAGGCAAATGCTATATGCAATGAAAGTAAAAGGTTATAAAAAGCGGTAGTGGGGGAAGGTTAGTCATACATCGCATGAAATTCTGTACAATCATTGAGCTGAATTCAAGAAAATTTTTATCTTAGTACTGACATGATTTTAACCTTAGTACTGACATGATTCTATCATAGAAAATTTTAAGAACTATGATAACAGTTGAATGTTGGAATAGTCAGTTCTGGGAGTCTCAACCAACATATTCACTGTTAGAAATGAAGAAATGCAAATACCTACTACAGTTCCTTGACCAAAGTACATGACCTTGATTTTGCAAGCTCCATTCGAAAATCTAACACCAAAAAACTAATTTCGTGAGGTTTACACTTAATATAAGGTGGCACAAAATATAATTACATTTAAGTTTCAAAGAATAAAATAAAGGACCATTATTTTCGAACTCTCGCTTCATTTCATGTAAAAATCAATATATACTTGCCTTTCCATCTGAACCCAAGCTAAAAATGCTCGTCTCATCAGGCCCAAAAAGAATAGAGCTTATAGCAGAATCATGTGCAGGCCACCCAGTAATTTGCAGACCAGCAGCCATGTCTTTCGCTAGTTAAGGGATTTCACATATCTATATGGCTGTGTCAGTGTAGGTGCCCTCAGCTGTGCATAAATGGAACCCTTTCCTTTTTGTTGAATGATTGCTAACCCTTTCCTTTTCCCCCAAAAGACAACGGTACCGTTCTAGCTAAGGGACAAAGTAAACCTCCAAAATTGTATTCAAAAGGGCAACTTCAGAAGAAAAGGAATTTTTGAGTTCTCAAGTATGTGCCATTACAATGTAGATTAAGATAACAGGCCGTAACATAGTTTAAAGGATACCAAACATGTGAATCATTCCATCGGTAGCAGAAGCTGCTAAAATCTTCCCATTGTGATTGAAGCATAGGGAAGTAATTGCAGGTGGATCTTTACCAAGTGGAAGGACTGTCTTCATGAAAGGCAAAGACCATTAGGGGATAAAATAAAAACTACCAACTGCATGCAAATATGAGTTTCTAAGATGAATCAGCAGATACCACAGCCTTCCACGTTTTCATGTTCCATACGGTTAACGAAGCAAACCCCAATTTGTCAATATAACTTGAACCATGCCTAGAAAGAAAATGAATTCATATTAGTCTCTTGCACCCATACAAAGAAGCACAACTTTAATGTGTGTGTGTGTGTGTGTGTGTGGAAGATATTAAAAGAATAATAAATCCTAGGTCAATCTTCTGAACATTACATATGACAGGGATCAATGTCCTCCAGAAACACCCTAACCATGTAAGAAAAGTTTAAACCAAAACTAAAGTCATTTCAACAACACAATGCAAGCACCATACAACAGTCTAATATAAGTTTGAAAGAGAGAACAAATCTCCAGAATTTGGTATTTTAACACTTCTATATGGAGTCTTAATATTATTGGCAGAAAATACCCTCTGGATGCTGCCGCAGAAACAAAAATTGGTTCTACAGGGCTGCACTTCAGATCCAAGACACTGCAGCACCACAGAAATGTAAGAACAAGAACCAAGGAAGAAGAGAATTCACAGGCATAATATATGTTGGAGGAACCTCGGAAATGCTTCAGTTGTGCTCAGATCACAGACAACCCTCTTTGCATCAACATTCCATGCTTTAATGCCTCCATCAGCAGTGCCTATGAGAAGCTTTTGTCAAAAAGAACCAGAAAACTTAAAAGCATGTATATCCAATCTCATTTAGTCACCAACATTCCCATATCAAACCATACATGAATTTACTCTGAAAGGTATACATACCAAGCGGTCAGACTTAGACTCCCAGTCAAGTGACATGATCTCCGCCCCACAATAAATTGTTGCATTTCTTGATGCTGGAGTTGAAGAGTCATACGTCCATATCCTTTGTTAAAATGAATGGAGAATGATTTGGGATTAATTTTGAGAACAGCACATCATTAAGAAGTTAAACAGGGGCGTCCCCCAAGCCCTCTATGGCATGCTCAACAACCTAGGCGGGACGGTTCTACATGTTTTTTCTTTTGTCTCCTCTTTTTCTTACTTTATTTTTTTAAACCGGCTCCTCTGAGTCCATTCCTGCACGTAAGCATTTGAATGTACGCAACTGATAGGGGACTAGGAGTCATATCACCCCTCTTACAGTTAATCTCATTACGTCACCTACTTACAGAAAAAGTACCTTACTGTGCCATCCAGAGAAGCACTGGCTATATTGTTCCCAGATGCAGAAAAGCGGCATCGGCTGATTGGACTTGTGTGGCCCAAAAATGTCTCCTGAAACCATGGTATTCTGAAACTTAGAGATACTCCAGTAAAAATAAACTAGAAAATTCCACGTAAGGAACTAAATGTGTATCTAGAAGGCAAAACATGCTGAAGTGAGAATGATTTAAATGTAGGAATAAAAGTTCAAATTTTTTGATATCTCGATTTCTAGAAGCTTTTACCTGAAAGTCTACTTTAACTTCAGGAAATTCATCTTCTACGTGACATTCCCTGCCATTTTCTGCAAAAACAAATTTACTAATTACTTAAACAGCACAGTGTTCATAAATGTAGTCACAACCAATTGACCAATTCAAATAACAAACAGAAAATCAGAAACTAGTTTTAAAAGTATGACCTGCAATACCGTACAGTTGAAAAATTAAGTCGGCTGTTTCCTCATATCAAAACAAAAGGCTTCACTATTTCCTATTATATGGCCTCTGTAACAGGTTCAGTAATACATACGTTATCCTAAAGAAAACAAAACATAACTCTACAAATCTTCCCAAAGATTACATTTACATTAATTCAGATTTTTATTTTTCAACACAAAAACACATTTACATACATTGACACATCTTGCCACTATTATCATCATCTTCTCAAGATATTATCGGTCAGTCAATGGATCTGCTTTTTATTTTTCAACACAAAAACTCATTTAATTAAGTATTAAATGTTGACAAGCTTCTACACTTTTTTCCAAATTCACAAATTTCAGACATTATCTGTCCTTATCTTCCACTGAATGCACTACTAGATTGTTTTCAATATACAGTTTCTGACATCATTTGTCTTATCATTCCACTAATGCACTTCAATATCTTCATCTTTGGTACACCTATCTTATAAACATGGCACTTCTTGGAATCCCAACATGTCACACATGATGAATGTCAATAGTATTATCATTTTCATAAGAAACAACCATAGCTTGTTTACTATCCTCAATTTATGGGAGGAAAAGAAATTGTATAGAAAAGCAATATACCAGAACAGGTGCCATCTTGCCAAATTTGACTAGTGTCTCCTGTTCCACCATCTCCCACATTAAGGTTTGTTGAAGCATTTGAATCATGAAAATATTTGGTAAGCTCTGATTGAACTTGGGAAGGTCCAGCAACAAAATCTTGATCCAGCGATTTTTGAACCAATTGTGGAGTAGCAGGAGGACAGGCTTCCTGAGTATCTCTCGATATAAGAGGATCTTCCACATGAACAATACTTGATGAACGGTTATTTAGTCCTGTGCTTTCTTCCAAAGTTGATGAATCATGACTGAGTTAAAAAAATAAATAAATAAAATACATCAATATCTATCAAAATAGTGATGTATATAACCATTAGTTATGAGGGAAATAACAAATGCCAATCCTTACATCCTTAACCGACATAACTGAGCCTCTTTTTCCTCCAGTAAAGCTTGAAGTTGTGATAACTTGAGATTGAGTTGCTTGATATCCTTTTTGAGACGGTTGGTAGTATTCTTTTCTGAACTGATCTTTAATAAAGCAGGGAGGCGTGGTTAAGCTAAGGATTTATTCTCCTAAGAACTCAATCGGAAATATATTGTCTTAAAGAACAACCAATATAATGATGATATCCTGTAACTATTGGTGGAAATAAATCAAAGAGTAGAAAAGGGCTTATCCTTTGGGACCCAAGGGAAAGAGAGTTTCGGAGACATGAAACATGTGAATCAATTGAGGAAAGAGACAGCATCCAAGTAAATAGGCTCATGTTATAACTGGAATTTCCGTTTAGCACTCCAAACTCCATAATCCATAAAAGTAAAGGTTTTTGTTAAAAGGGTTAGGGAGACAATCTTGAGGCTGTGAAATGCACCTTTATTGCAAAGACCTTGACCCAGACCTTCATAAAATTAACTCTCTTTTTTTCTTTTTCTTTTTCTTTTTTTTTATAAATAAACAGAAGTAAAAAAATTAATAACTCCTGCAGACAAAATGATAGAGACAAAAATATGGTAGGACATAACATATCTTTTGAAGTGCAAAAATTAAGTTATACCATTTGCATTAAAGGTCATATGAGTTGTGTGTATCTCTAAACAGAGCAACTTAATCAAGATACAATAAGACTTATCACAACAACTGTTGTGAGTGCACTTGTCAGTGTTGTCAAGTCCCACATTGATAAAGTATAAAGAAAAATAATACTTAATATACTTAAGTGGATCAAGTGCACTCACAACAACCACCAACCAAGGGAGGTGGTGAACTTACAACATTAAGTAGATAAACTGAAATTCATCTAAATAAAGCTGATTCAATATGGAACTATCAAAATTGTGATTGCATCAGAAACATAAGGGAGGTGGTGAAACCAAAGTATCAAATTATATGTTCTGAAGGATATGAGTTCCGTTGAAGATCTCACTAAAGAAGTTCCTCACAGAAAGACGCAATGCCTCGTACCATTCTTTTGAGAAATAGATACGAAATTCAGGATCCAAGTTTGGGTTCTTTAGATATGGAATGGCTGCATCACATGCCCAAAAGTATAAATCAAATAGAAAATAGTCCATTATAGACAAAAGAGTGAATAAAAGAGAAACCCACCAAACCATGTATTCCAATCCTCTCCCCCCTGCAACAAATCATTGCCATTCATCTCAAACAACTCTACAACTTTGTCCCTTCTTCCTGATTGTATGGCATGAGCGATGTAGTATCGTAAAATAGAGACCTCCAATTTAGACAAAGTAGAAACAAGTACAGTTTCGGACGAGGAAGAAAAGCACTTCTTGAAAAATCTCAACAGACCAACTAAATTTTCTGCCTGAAATTTGGGTACGTATACTGAGAAGATTAAGTCTAAAATCTTATCTACTTGAAACCCTTTACCAATATCTGTGCCTAATTCAACCTCAAAAGCTTGCAGAGTATTAGTAAATCCTCTGAAGACAAGAAACTCCCTCACGAGCTCCTCACTGTACTGCATGTTTTCCATCTTATTCTGCTACACCTTCAATGATAAAGAAACCTTCAGCAAACTTTACAATGCACATCTCACCAACCACATAATCATTAATATGAAATGCATAAATCAGCAGGTGTATTCCTATATATGAAATTACCTAATAGTGCATTGCTATGCTCACTAGAAAAATATTGATGAATTATTTAAGTTTCCCATTCCTTAATGTTCGTATCTCACATGCACAATCTCTATGTGTGTATATATGCACATAACTTACTTCTTCACACGAGCAGTTTTGGCAACTTATAATAAAAGCCTGATTACTCACATGCACAATCTCTATGTGCATATATATGCACATAACTTACTTCTTCACACGAGCAGTTTTGGCAACTTATAATAAAAGCCTGATTACAAATGTAATTAAAGAAGATATCAGAGACATCAAAAGTGACCAAATGTACATCGACAGAGTTTAAAAAAAATTAACCTTCGAACTGCTAATATATTTATTTATTTAAAAAAAAAAAAGAAAAAAAAAAAGAAAAAAAAGATCCGTTGATGATAATGATGATGGTAATGACAAAGATGACAATGACAGCAACAGCAATAACGACATTCTTATGATGACAACTTAAATGTACATTCAAACAATACACAGACCCAAATATCAAAATGGTAATGCACCAGAGATTAAACTCAAAATGGGTGTCCTGAACCACAATGACATTCACAAGCCTTATATGTACAACCAGAACATGTTACTCACATAGAAAGATGGAAACTAAGATATTTGTGTGAAGTAAGATATTGAGCTTATTAAGATGTTATCCTAGAAATTGGACAGGTGTGAGAAGAGGAGTGAAGCCAGGTGCATTGAGGATCATACATGAATTCAAAGCAGCTGAAATTGTAAAAGCATAGGACAAATGTTAAAGTCGATAGTTACTAGTTAATTGGGTCATCTTTCAACAGCTCAAACACATCCAACTTGCTTATATATGTGGGCTATCAGCACTTGTAAATTCTTATATACAATCACATACATGATGGTTGTTCCCAACAATTTAGATCACAATCATCAGTCAGCTGTTCAGGATTCCATTTCCATTTCGAAAATAGCCTACTTCTTGTGACATCAAGTCATAAGGACAGACAGGAAACAAACTGTCATGTAGTAATAATTATCAACTAAAATTTTCAGGTAATTTGCAATTCCCACAGAGGGCTATAAAAAGGGGTAGCAACTACCAACAAATTCATTTTTGCAGCAAATCCCATAGCCCTGACATCAAAATTAATCAAACTCAGATGACCTAAAATTTAAAATTGATAATCCAACATACCAATTCTACAACCACATCCACACGAACGCGCGCACAAATAGAAGAAAGTGAGTGAAAATGCGAGTCGCTTTAAAGCATAAAATTCATTATTTTTTGTATCAACCGTAAATAGTCAAATTTGCCATTCCACTTAGAGGCAAACAGGTGGGACAGTTCCGTTTCATTTTTGAACAACTCAAACACTCACAAATAAGAATCTCGTTCAAAAACACCAAAAGGTTAAATTCACACTCTCAGATACTAATTCCAGTCCCTTGTATATCTTTGGTTTTCAGGAAATTGCTTTAATTTATCCTTTTTCTAATAGTTGTCAAGAACCTATTCAATTCAATTCAAAAGAAAATCAATTCAAGCTAACATTTTCTAAAACATATATATACAGAGAGAGATAGTGAGAGCCTGAGAGGAATGAATTGCAAGAGAATTGTAAGGACTGTACCTTATAGAATTGCGGGGATTTAGGGTTTCGAAAAGATAGGAAGAGTGGGGATTTTATGGCTTTCTTTTCTTAATCTCCGAGAAGTAAAAGGGGGCGAGTGAGCTTTGGCGCTTATATTGTTTATGGGGCTTTGGCTATAATGCGCCGGTAATGTGCGCTGTGAAGAAAGCTGGTGGTTGTAGGGTTACCCAACTACCCGTAACCCGAGTGACCAAAACCCGAAATATCGTCCTTTTTTTTTTCCCCCTGCTTAACCTTTTCTCTTTCATCTTCTAGGAATTGTGAAGACGATCGCTCAGGTTGTGAGAGCGACTGAGGTCGCCGTAAGACAAAGTAACATATTTGTTCCCTAAACTTCCTAAAATACGCTGCGACTGTCGGAGATGGTTTGGCATTACGATTTTGCAAGTTTAAAATGTACTTTTAAATAAATTGTAAAAAGTGTCTCATTTGAAAGTGAATATTTTAAAAATTGTGGTTTTAAAACGAAAAAAAAAAAAAAGTGTGCATTTTAAAAGCACACGATTTTAAATATCAAACTACAATTTTAAAGATCAAACCATAATTTCATCAAATATTTTATTGTGTTTTTAAAAATCACATTTTAAAAATTGTACGTTTCAAAATCACAAAATCAAACGGCCTCTATCCATTAAGGTGATTATTGTGATTATTAAGACAACACTGGACGCAGTAAGCACCATGAGATTCTGAACTCGTCCCTTCATGGGACAATTGAAAACGATTACTGTGGCCTTTACAAATATTGCGTAATGCCTTTGTAAATATGTTACCATTTTTTTTTTTCAGGCTATTTGTGTTTATTTTTTTTATTTTTTTTTTGAGTGAGCCATTTGTAAATTATTATGTCTGACACATAGGCATTGAAATTCTAATGGTGCGTTTGGGTATTGAATTTTGAGAATTAGAATTGAATTTTAATTCTATTTACAAATATCGAGGTAAAAAATTGTGTTTGGATGTTGAATTTTGAGATTGAAAAATATTATATTTTAATGGTAAAAAATGATTGGAAGTTTAAAAAGTTGTGTATAATGATTGGTATTTTGAAAAGTTGTGTAAAATAATAATTTATTATATATTGATTATTTAATTAAAAAAAAATAAATATTTTTTTAAAAAAAAAATTAAAATTAAAAAAAAAAAAAAAAAAATGATGCAGGGGTGGCTGCCGGTTGGCAGCCACCCCCAGTGGCCGGGGGAGGCCGCGCGGCCACCCCCAAGGGTCGGGGGTGACCGCGCGGCCACCCCCGCTGGCCGAGGGTGACCGCGCGGCCACCCCCGCTGGTCGGGGGTGACCGCGTGGACACCCCCGCTGGTCGGGGGAGGCCGCGCGGCCACCCCCGCTGTTCGGGGGTGGCCGCGCGGCCACCCGGTTGGCAGCCACCCCTTGTGTTTTTAATTAATTATTTTTATTTTATTTAAATTTGTATTATTTTATTATTTATATGTGGGACCCACGCGCTTTTTGGGAGACAATTTGTCCTGCGCGTGGGACCCAGCCAGTATTCAAATTTTCAGCATAAAATTCAAACAAAATTCGGGTCAAATCCGGGTTTTTGGACGGGCGGGTGGGTTTTAGAAAAAACCCGGATGGAATAAAATTTCATTTCTAATGCCAAACAGATCATAATGGTTATCACTTGGAGAGACTGGAGAGTAAATAGATATTGCTTATGAGATTCTGAGTTACTTTTCAAATTTTGAAGTTGTTTCATTTCTCTTCTAATTATTGCTATTTGCTAGGTTTGCGTACACTCCATGTCCATATCATATATAGAGTTTGGACAAAGGTCAAAAGAACCCTTTTACTTAGGGATGGAGAGTCTCAGATTGTTAATAATTTGGGGGCAATGCTCAGGAGAAGCATTTTTTAGGGAATTCATCTGGAAAAAGTGCTTCTCCATGACACACTTATAATTTTAATAATTAAAAGTGTGCCATGGAGAAGCACACTTTCCGAATGAATTCCGGAAAATGTGTTTCTCCGTAGCACTGTTCATAATTCAGATGGTAAATATGAAAAAGTTTAAAGGTTAATTTATTAAAAAGCTTGGTGTACAACGGATTATGCAAGTATCATCTCCCTAATTTATTTGTCCAAACAAATCTCAAACAACCTGTTTCCATGCTCAGGCAAGTAAGTCTCACTGCTCAAGCACTCTCTCATATTTATTGTCCGATTTTTAATAATTCGAATAGCAAATTAATTGAAATCTGGATCCTCAAACTAGGAATTACTACCATCATATATAAGCATTTAACGAGAGCTTAATTTTCTTAGGTCAAAGTTATTGGTGTCCTTTGGCTTTGGGTGAGTAAACAAGATTTTGTAATGACTTGTAAATGCATATAATATGGTGATCAGTATGATGTCCATTTAGGATAATTGGAAACTTAATTAGCAAGGAATGAATTCATGAGACAAATGGGTTTCAAAGGACGAAATGGATTACCAATAAGAACGTTGTCCATTGGGAGTCATTGGTGTTATTGCACACTTGTACCTCAAACCACATAAAGCCCAAAATAGTGTGTTCCAAGGGCTTGATGGTTTAAGGATGGGCCATGTTTGCTATGACAACTTGGGTAGGCAGAGGCTGCTTAATCTCTTAGCCTGATTTATTTTTCTTTATTTTCTTTATTTATTTATTTTTTGAATGGAGCCTGATTTATTTTTCAGCCAGGCTCAGAAGTACTTTAAGTTAATAGATTTGGATTTAATGTTTATATTAACTATTTATTCTTCCTATATGCTTTTAATATTGGATTTAAAGGGTTTTTTTTTTTTTTTTCCACTCATTTGTGTATAGTCAACACATTCAAATCAAATATGCAAAACTTTTGGCATATATATGGAGTACATTTATAATTCATATCATGTAAAAAAAAAAAAAAAAAAAAAAAAAAAAGACTAAATAAAAAGTTTCAAAAGTCTTAAATGTGAGCTGGTTCAAAAGGATAAGAAGAATAGGGTGTAAAATGTTTAGGGTACTATAATTTTTTTTTTTTTTTTAATATATACAACTTAATGTGACAGTCCATAATTGATAAAATAATTAAGAATGTATAGTTGACAAGTTATATTTTTATTTAATCATTTCATTAATTATGAACTGCCACATCAATTTAAAAATAAATAATTTATAATAAAAATTGTAGTGCCCCAAAATGCCACAAATATAAAAAGTATTAACGTATAACTCAACTTGGATAGTTTTTCTTCTTTTCTTCTTCTTTTTTATTTTTTTAATTGGTTTCACTCATTTTAGTACTATAATACTTTTAACATTACATATAACAAATAAAATCTGAAAAAAAAAAAAAATCGTTGACCTAGACAAACAATATTATAACGTGCAAGCTAGCTAATAGTGATTGTGATGATCGAGAAAACGCGGCTGGAATTAATTTACATATATATATATACGTCCATCAGTTGCTTGAATATTATTTATGTGTCCGCTGATCGATCGTGATCAACATCCATGACTTGGATCTTAAGTTTGTATATATCCATGACTTGGATTTTAAGTTTGAATATATTGATCATGACCTCCTCAAGATCTCCATGACTAACGGCATTTTAGTGATTATTCAAAACAAATTCAACGCGCCATAGTTTGTTGATTTGGCTACCGTCCATGGTAATTTAAATTTGAAAGTTATATATGGATGTTCCGATCCTTCCAAATTTCCAATGGATGACTTCGTCTTTGTACCATTACAGCAAAACATTGACATGCGCGCTTGCGGCCAACCCCTATTAGCTAGTATAAAAGGATCTCTCCATTTCAAATAAAACAAAGACTAGTAATTTTATGATCAATATTTTATTGCATAGATCTAACAGTGTAGATAATGTTAAATGATTGTTATGTTATTTCAATTTTATAAATGATATAACATAATGTAAACTATTATATACAATAAAATAAAATTTTGACCATAAAATAGCTATTCATCCGTTACAATTTCACTATGTTTCTTGTGGGATGCATGACGTAAATGTATGTGTTGGTACAGTTTTTGGTTTGGTGATATGTCGCCTTGTGATTCACTCTCTAAAATTTGCAAAACAGTAAAGCTTGTCAGGTGTGCCAACGAAGTCCCACACCGATGCCTAAATTAGATTCAGTAGACAAATATTTGGGAGTATTGAGAGTACGTGAATATCAGAGAGATCGGAGAGTTTTAATATATGGGGTAGTGCTCTATTTAATGACATGTTGTTCTGATATAATCAGGGTGCTATGACATAATTCAATTAGGAGTCCAATCCCCCTATTGTATGAGATTAGATTTATCTTCTACAGAGTCCCGTTCGGGTAGGACTGTTCTCTAGCTGACTTAAAATAAGTACCTTATCCCATATTTTGTGGGATAAGGTTTATCTCGAAAAATTCGGGATAGAGTCCTCCTACGATATTTTAGGGAGTCGCGGACCAAGCTTATCCCTTGGATTTCGGCTGTGATTTTAGATGAAACATTTCAGCATGTTTCATCCATATCACCTCATGGTGACGTTCCTGGGATCAACTGGCCGGATATGGGGATTTCATGTGTGTTCTTCTCACATATCCGAAACGACGACAATCCAGGACCATTTAGTATTACTTATCCCAATCCTAGTAACCGAGGATATTCGTAGGATTCTTCGGGAAATATTCGATATTCCCATAACCGACTGGATCCACTGATCTGATTGTGGGCTTGCTCGGGCATTTGGGGAATAATAATTTCCCCAACAACATGCAACAAAAACAGTGAGATGACGTGCAATGAAATAACAAATTTTAAACCTAAGGGCATGGTCGGGTTCAAGCCACTACCCATGCATGTTCCTATCAAACTATTTTATGTTAATTTTACTATTTTAAACCCAAGTCTACTGCTAGCTAGGAGTCGCCTTGCTGCGCACAGCTGCACCCGCTGCGATTGCAAATGAACAATGCTATTGTGCATTAGCGACACTGCCTCTATGCGTGGACGGCGCTACCACTTTGCAGTGCATCATGCAATGCTTCTGCTTCTCAATCATTCGACATTGTGTGCAAGTTTTTGGTGCAGTAATGTTGGGGATTACCGCAAAATGGTGGATATGCAAGCTCACAAACTCAAGAACCACTATTATAATTTTTTATTTTTTATTTTTTAAAAAAAGAAATAAAAATATACAAGAATAACTAACTATTGCTCTAATACCAATGTTATAAAATTAAACAAAAAAAAAAAAAAAATTGATGAAATTGTTTCACGTGTCTTTACTCCTAAGTCTCTAGCATTTATTTTATTAATTTTCACTTGTAATTCTTAAAGAGGAAGAAAAAAAGAAAAAAAGAAATGAATGGGACTGTTTTAAAAAATGAGGTGGACATGAAGTGGCCTATTTAGCAATATAGCTGGCTGCAAACAAATTGGCATATCTTGAAGTATTCAATGCAGTCCACTTGTTGAAGGGGAGCAGCTGTTGGGCAGATGTCGACATAAATAGGGGAAGGCCAGGCCCGGCCCATTCCGCATAGAGGTGGGGGGAGGTTGTCACATGCTTATTTGCTGTAATACATTGTTTCTCTCGCACAATTGCAGTGTACCATGATACCATCAATTACATACTGCATGTCCTCTTGAAAATAAAGAAAAGACTTGCATGTAAATAGCAAAAGGGAAACACTGAATGACTGAAATGTTTCACATTTAGTACAGTATACGTTACATAGTTGGGCTGCCAGCCGTGGGTGCCATCAATTATTACAAACTCAAACACAAACACAAACACAAACACACAAAAAAAAAAAAAAAAAAAAAAAAAAAAAAAAATCCTTAAAAGTACAAAACAGTCTTTATATTTACATCACATAATTAAAATATGCGTTCAAACTCAAACATAAAAAGCTCAAAAGACTTTATTCAAAAAAAAAAAAGCTCAAAAGACTAGCACGCGTACACTACCATTAAATTTGGTTTATATTAATTAAAACACCGACGGGAGAACCTTTTTAACACATGAATAATCGGCAGGCATATAGCTCCAAAGCCGTAATAGCAATCAAAGCTGAAACAGTGATAGTAATATAGAGTTTTCGTTTGAAGAGCAGCAGAGGATCAGGCCTCCGTTGATCACTCAGATGATCATGATCCCCATCAATTTTTATCTTACTATGACCTTTTATATTGTCCTTAGCTTCATGAATCCGCTCATACAAGCTTTGCTGATCGATGTGGTTCACGTCTAAATTATAGAGGGTCCAGTAAAACTTGTTCAGCGCATCTAAGAAGGTGATGAAGTAGATTACAGAAGATAAGAGAGAAATAGCGAAAGGCAGCCACCGGTTCTTACATTGGAGAGACGTCGCCGATCTATGGGAGATTGCTGTAAGATATAGTCCTTGCAGTATGAGGTATCCTATGGTCAAGTTCTGAGATCTACTCTCATGATATCGAACCAGTTTTTCTTGTCTCTCGTTAATGACAACGAGCTCGTTGTAGTCACTTTGGAGTTTGTCTGGCTGTTGCATTGGAGTGTAAAGAGAATATATAACACATGCACTTCTTTTGTTAATATGTTTTCACTGCTTTAATTAATTGAATTGAATCGTGTGCGCAATATAAAATAAGCTTTACCGGGTAGAAAGTTTGGCTACAGAACCGAAATTCAAACTATGCTTATCGAAAACAATATTAAAACTAAGAATGATCTGGATTATCTTCGCAGCGAGATGATAGTGTTGGAGATGAGGTGAACTCCTTGGCTACTCAAATTATTCAAACTTACTCGGTGGATGATGAGGTAGACTCCTAGCTTGTTGATCACTGATCGAGGTCTTCAATAGATCGAGCGGGGTTCCCTGCGGAGTGATCGAGTACTCCCCGTACGTTTTGGGGAAAATCTTTCGAGCTTTTGTAGAATGATTTGCATATTGGTGTGTTTATAAATTTATATGGAGGCCAGGGGGGGTGGTTTTGAAGTTTTCTTCCTTCTCATCAATTTCCTGGCTACTTCTCTTTTTTGTCGAATGATAAGGATATATATCAGAATATATTATATATGTGGCTGAGTCAAGCTTACGCGTTTTCCTCTGGAGAGCGTCAAAGACGCGATGCAACGTGTCGTACACTTTGGGGCTTTGGGGAAAGAGACTTATTACATGCACATCATTTGTACATATTTTACACATCATTTTTTTAAATCAACCATTGGATCTGTAGGACCCACGTGTAAATCTTTGTAGGTCCTACAAATCTAATGGTTGATTTAAAAAAAATGATGTACAAAAAATGTACAAAAATCATTTCTCTTGGGGAAAGGCCCGGAAATTACTCGCAAAAAAATTATTTATTTTTTATTTTTTTTCTCTTTTAAAGAAAGATTTATAAAAATTAGAGAAAATATATATTTTTTTAAAAGAGAACAAACTTCTATGGGTTATGGCACAAACTCACCATTTTATTCCCTCCAATGAGAGAGTAATTAATAAGCCGACTTAGAGCATTTCTAGTAATTTTATCAAATTTTACTCACCAAAATAGCTAAAAATTACTTTTCTCTATTCGGGTGAGCCACTTTTTTAAAATTCTCCCAGTAACCTTACCATTTTTTAACTATTTATTATCACTATTCTATTTAAATAATATTTTTTTTAATATTTATTTATTCTTTCTCTATATAATCTTTTTACAAAAAATTCTTCATATCCATGAAATAAGGACATTATCGTGTGAGAGATGAGAGATAGGAGAAGAAAATGAGAGAAAAAATGAAAAAAGTGTGCTGATCATGTGAGAGAGAAAGGTGAAACAAAATTTGGTGAGTGGGTTGTTGAGTGAATATGCCTCGTCTAATTTGGTTAGTAATTTCAGTCATCAAATTTTTTTGTTAAAATGATGAGGCTGCTAGCAGTGATTTTTAAGGATTTTCATCAAATCCGCTCACCAAAATAGCTAAAAAGCTATTTTAGCTATTTTGGTGAGGCTACTAGAAATGCTCTTATAACAACTTCAGAAAAATAAACCGAAACAGCATATCATACTAAAAATTTTGCTTCAGCGTAACACTATTCCTCAAATTGGTGGGTGGGACCTTGTGAGTGAGAGGTCCACCGATATAAGTGGTTGTGTACAAATTGTGTATAATTTGTTAAGCTAGGATTAGTCCCGATGAAATATTCAAATTGGATAAGGACATAAATCTAATCTCAAACCTTTTCTTGAAGTTGCAGCTAAACAAAGATTTAAGCATAAATGTTTTTACAAGTTTTATTAAATCCTAACTAATGCTTTTACAGTGAAAACATCATATCATTGCAAATTTTTTTCTTTTATGAATTTTTTTTTTTTTTTTTACAAATTTTATTAAATTCTAACTAATACTCTGATGTTAGGATTTATGAGAATTTTTAAAGTTTAGAGGATGACGTGAAGTTTTGATTTTTTATTTTAATATCATGTGCTTTTAATGTGTGTGTTTTTTTTTTAATAAAATTTATAAAAATATTTTTTTTGTGGATCGAGTAATCAGCGGTAGGTTTGACGCAACTGTCGAGGAGCCCAATTTTTTCTTAGTCTGCATCCCATTTTCAAACTAAACCTTTACGTATGAGTTAGGTCATGTGTCTTTTTCATTGACATAATATCAGCAAACTATGAAAGGTTAGTCCTTTTTTTTTTAATTTTTTTTTTTTAAATATTAAAGGTTTGTTCTAAGACAATATACGACTCTAATGCTCTGTTTGTTTCGGCGTAAAATGATTTCTGGAAAATAATTTCGGCATTTTTCGGTGTTTGGTTGGGGCGAAAATAACAGTCAACGAAAATCATTTTCTGTTTGACCGTAAAAGCTTCTTTAATTTTCGGAAAACGATTTACGATTTTTAAAACCGTAAATCGTTTTCCGAAATTAAGCTCTTCGTCCTTACACGCATGTTTGATATCCGGTCGATGCCGGAGTCCGACAACATCCAGTCGCCGGAATCCGGCACCGGCAGACCAAATTCCGGCCGGAATATCGCCGGATTCCGGCCAAGCCGGCCGGATCTGGACGGATCCGGCTATTGATCCGGCCGGATCCGGAAGATTCCGGCCTGAATCCGGCATTTTGGCCGGATTCAGTCAAACTTTTTCGCAGGAATCCGGCAACGGCGACCGGACGTTGCCGGATTCCGGCAATGATTACCAAACTCTTATTTTTGCATTTCGTAATTTTTTTCGTGCGAACCAAACACCGAAAAATATTTTCGAGAAAATCATTTTTCCTGAAAATGATTTCGTCGAAATCATTTTACGACGGAAATCATTTTACGTCGAAACAAACGGAGCATAAGTTAATTTGTTCATAAGCCTAATTTGTATAAAAATTCACTCATTTATAAAATAAGTTTGAGAAATCAGATTTTCTGGCTGGACGGAAAGGGGAGCTAAATTATATTTGGTAGAAGCTTGTATCCCCGAAACTTTGGCCGCTGTTTATGTTGTGAAATTTTGTAGGGAGATGTTTTTTTTTTTTTTTTATATATATATATATATATATATATATTTTGCTAGAAGGAGATGCTTTACAGATTGTCAATGCAGTTAAAGCGTGGGGTAAAAATTGAAGCAAAATTGGTCATCTTATCAATGGAATCAAAGAAGGTCTTGGTAAGATGAAATCGTGGAGTATTGCACATGTGAAGAAAGATGCAAATTATGTAGCTTATTTTCTTGCCTATAAGACAATTTTTATTTTTATTTTTTTTATTTTTTTATCATAGATAGAATTTGAGTTGAAAAAATTTTAAACTATATTTATGAGATTGTAACAAAGGAAAAATGACACTCGAGTTTTTTGATAGGGAAAATTGCACCGTTGGTCCCTGTGGTATGCCATAATTATTTTTTACTCTCTATGGTTGAAAAAATTACTGGGAGATCCTTGTGGTATGTTATAATTACATTTTGCTCCCTCGGTCAATTTTCCGTCCACCCCTTCGAAGGATTTTGTTAGCCTTACACGTCAGACCCAGTAAAAAATTGACACGTGTATATTTGTTTTCAAATTATTTTTTGGTCATTTTTTGGTTTTTCCACGTCATTTGGGTTGGGCACGTCGACTGACCAGAGTTAAGTAAATTTTAGGGCTAACTTATTTTACCCCAACAGTAAAAACCCTCCATTTACTCCCCCACAATCCATTATCGCACAGTTTGTTCCCCAAAAGCCATAGTCGTCTTCTTCGCCAGTTCACGGTCTTCTTCGCCGGTCACGCTGTCACTCGTATCTTCGCCGGTCACGCTACTCAGCCCATCATCTGCTTCACCGGTCACGCTACTCAGCCCATCATCTGCTTCGCAGGTCACGCTGCTCAGCCCATCGTCTGCTTCGCCGGCCACGAGTCACGCCGGTCGTCGACGGTATTGTCGTTGTTCCTCGTTCTTTTTCATTCTTCTTTGCCGGTTTGCCGGTCACCACCATTTAGGGGTTTTTGTTCCACTATTTTCTGTATGTAGATTTTTTTGTTGAGAACCCCCCTTAGTATGTAGAACAGATTTTTGTTTAGGGTTTACTCTGTTCTCTTGAAATGTCAGAATTGGTTCTGTATCCTTTAATTGTTTCGGAATTGGAGATAGATGGGTTGAAGATAGATGAGTTTGATCGGTCACTGATGGGATTAAATAGAGGTTGGAGACAGTGGGTTCCAAAAAGTTTGGCTTTTGGGGCTTATTTTATCTTTATGTGCTATTTGTGGGGCTTGTTTTCCCCCTTTATTTGTCTGCATCTGTAATGATAGCGATGTTCCACTCTTTTTATATCTCTTGGGTGTGGTGCATGTGAACTTGGGTGCTAAAGTTACTGAACTATGCTAAAATATTATGAACTGTTTGGCATTAGAAATGAAATTTTATTCCATCCGGGTTTTTTTTTTTCTAAAACCCGCCCACCCCCCCAAATACCCGAATTTGACCCGAATTTCGTTTGAATTTTTAAGCTGACATTTTGACTCTTTTGAGTAATGGCTGGGACCCACGCGCAGGACAAGCTGTCTCCCAAAAAGCGCGTGGGTCCCACATATAAATAATAAAATAATACAAATTTAAATAAAAAAAATTAAAAGAAATTAATTAAAAAAACAAGGGGTGGCCGCGCGGTCACCCCCCACCCCGACCAGCGGGGTGGCCGCGGTCACCCCCCCCCCGCCCCCCCGACCAGCAGGGGTGGCCGCGCGGCCTCCCCCGACCACGGGGTAGCCGCGCGGCCTCCCCCGGCCACCTCCGGGGGTGGCGCGCTGCCACCCCTGCATCATTTTTTTTAAAAAAAAATTAATTTTAATTTTTTTAAAAAAATTATTTATTTATTTTTTAATTAAATAATCAATAATAATAAATTATTATTATTTAAATTATTATTTTACACAACTTTTCAAAATACCAATCATTATACACAACTTTTTAAACTTCCAATCATTTTTTACCATTAAAATATAATATTTTTCAATCTCAAAATTCAACATCCAAACACAATTTTTTACCTCGATATTCGTAAATAGAATTAGAATTCAATTCTAATTCTCAAAATTCAATACCCAAACGCACCATTAACTATGCACATGTGTGTTCCATGTGCTAAAGCATTAACTATACTTTGTGGTCCATTACCGATTGAACACGTGGGTAGGTGATAGTTCCATATCATTATTATTAATTTTTTTTCATTGAAACAGATAATTTCAAATGGTACATGTATTTGACATTGTTTAATTCACGTAATGGAAAGCACCATACTATGTTTTTTTTCTTCTTCATTTTCCAGTTGTTACTATGACACATACTTAAAAGTTGTGCTTTTGTTTTATTTTGTTTTGTTCTTTCTTTGTCACATTCACTTTCAACACTACTAGAACAGACTATGATGGGCTGAGTAGCGTGACCGGCGAAGAAGACCGTGAACTGGCGAAGAAGACGACTATGGCTTTCGGGGAACAAACTGTGCGATAATGGATTGTGGGGGAGTAAATGAAGGGTTTTTACTGTTGGGGTAAAATAAGTCAGCCCTAAAATTTACTTAACTCTGGTCAGTCGACGTGCCCAACCCAGATGACGTGGAAAAACCAAAAAATGACCAAAAAATAATTTGAAAACAAATATACACGTGTCAATTTTTTACTGGGTCTGACGTGTAAGGCTAACAGAATTCGTCGAAGGGGTGGACGGAAAATTGACCGAGGGAGCAAAATGTAATTATAACATACCACAAGGATCTCCCAGTAATTTTTTCAACCATAGGGAGTAAAAAATAATTATGGCATACCACAGGGACCAACGGTGCAATTTTCCCTTATTAATAAAGATAGTATTTTGTCTTTTTTTTTAAAAGTGTTATTTCTGACACATTTGTAATTATTTATAATATATTTAATATGTCATGAATCAGCACTTTAACAACACTTTTTCCAAAACATGCCACCCGTTAGACAAAACATCCTACCCCCATTCACTGCTTATACAGTATTAATAAAGTTTCTGTTTTTATCGAAAATGACCAAAAAAAAATAAATAATAATAATAATAATAATATGTTTTAATAAATAATATTTTTAAACTCTCGCCGTCCATAGCGTCATTTTAGGTGAAATTTATTAAAATATTAATTAGATAATTAAATAATTCTGCCGTCTTATCAAAATGGAGTAATGCTACACATCATCCCCTTGTCCTCCTTTTGTCACCCCAAAATTGATGTGGCTCTTAAAATCACCATTGAATTTTTGATATATCACTTTTGGATTTTGATCCAATGGTGATTTTAAGAGCCACATCAATTTTGGGGTGACAAAAGGAGGACAAGGGGATGATGTGTAGCATTACTCATCAAAATGTGGGGTGTTTTACCTAAAAAAAAAAAAAAAAAAAAATGTGGGGTGTTTTAGTTCACAAGCCGAGTCTTATGGCTGGCTGTTCCTATATAGCATCTTAAAAGAGATTGGGCCTCAAACTCTTGGGAGGGCCACACGTTTGTGCAACTATATTTATTGATCTGCCAACGCATATGTCCACATTCCTGAATCCTGATTCTATTTATGATCTTTTGATCATCACAAGACTTTCGTCTCTCGTGATCATCACAAGATCATAATCATATATATATATATATGATCTTGTCTATATACGGTTAGGTGGTGCTAGTAACGGCGTGTGTCCTCTATGTGCTGTCGTTTCCGACGGATACCACCCTTGTCTCTTCATTCTGGCAGCCCCCTCCCCTTTTCTTTTCTTTTTTTTTTTTTTTTTTTTTTTTTTTTTTGTGTTGTGTTGTGTATTCCTCTTATTTTTCTATACAGTATGCATGTGTATTGTTCAAATTTTATTGAAATTTTAGTTGACTAGATGCTATATCGATTATCTTTTATTTGAGAGTGAAAGAGAGGCTCAAATGTAATTCTAATAAGATTTGTTGTCTCTGCGCATGCAATAGTTTTTTAAATCAGATCCTCTGGCTTGGAGTGTAGAGGGGATCCTATCCCTCTATTTCTCAAAGATGTATACCTTAGGGCTTTTAAATTTTATAATACCACATGCTATTTGTTCGAAAAAAAAAAAGAAAAAAAGAATTTTTGCTTTACCTTCACTATCTACTATCTAGGTGACATTGTGGAATAACTACATGTAGCATGAGACGTCGAAGGATGGCTATTGACTGTGAAGGAGCTGAAGTGATTGTAGTCTCTCTTCATTGCTCTGTATACATGATCCAGGCCTTCCTCAATCAGCTCCAGAACCGTCTGTGGCATCGGCGGCATGTTGATGTCAATTGATCCTTCCAACATCTTTACCACTTCCCCCATTGAAGGTCTCATGAAGACCTCATCCTGAATGCACCATAATGCAACTTTTAGAGCTCTTATGAGCTCTTCTTCTTCCACTGCTCCTTCTAGTCGCCTATCTGCAACTTTTATTGGTGTCCCATTTGTCATCTCCTAAAATAGAGCCACATTGAATTATAACTATGTGTCATTAATTATGCAAAGTTGACCTCAAAGTTAGATGTTGAAGGGTACCTTAAAAGCCCATCCGGGATAGAAGAAGTCCTCAGCATCGAAAGACATGTCAAGATTTCTCCTTCCCCCAACAATCTCTAGAAGCAGCATTCCATAGCTGTAAACATCAGCCTTTACAGTTATAGGGCGGTTGCTAATCCACTCTGGAGCCAAATAGCCTCTGGTTCCTCTGACCATAGTGACAACCTGCGAGTGCTCTCTTCCCATCAACTTAGCGAGTCCAAAATCAGACACTTTAGGACAGAAATTCTCATCTAGCAAAATATTTTCCGGCTTGATGTCACAGTGTATTATTCGATTTCTGCACTGTTCATGGAAATAGGCAATCCCTTGTGCAGTAGCAACAGCTATTTGGAAGCGAGTTGACCAATCTAGTAGCCTGTCTCGGCAATTATATGAAGGAAAGATCCATTTGTCCAAGGACCCATTTTTCATGAACTCATAAACTAGAAGCCTGCAGAACAGTACCCCAATGTGATCAGCCAAAATAATTACAAAAAGCTAAACTTCAAATCATGTCAATCTTTAATTCTGACGTGATCCAAAGATGTAGCATGTCAAAATGTCCACTTCAGCTCTAAACCATACCGATCAGAAAGCACCAAAAGATGGTATGTAATTAGCCAATGGACATTTTTAGATGCTATTTGCATAAAAAAAAGTAACGAAAATGCCCGTGAGTTTCGGCTCGAATGGTCACTGTTTGGTTAATACCACGAGATCGCTTTTTCAAGTCCTTACTCTACCGACCCACAGTTTTTGCGGGTGGAGTCGTGTATTTTGAGGTTTATCCACAGGGATCGATCACGAGTGACCCTGCCTTTGAAGGTTTCCGTTGTTAAACAAAAAAAAAAAAAAAAAAAGGTAACGAAAATGATTGCCACGGAACATTACTCACCGGTGTGACGCCTCAGAACAGTATCCACAGAGTCGAACCAAGTTCATGTGATGCATGGAGCCTATAGTGTTCACTTCGGTTATAAATTCCTTCTCTCCATGAGGGAACACCCTTTCTAGTTTCTTTACTGCGATCAAAGTCCCATCTGCTAGGCTTCCTTTATATACACTCCCAAATCCCCCTGTAAAAGAAGCATTACGTTAGTACAATATTCTCTGTTTCATTTCCTCTGTTCCTGGAAGTTAGCATTGAATTCTACCACTCTATGCATACCTGTTCCAAGCAACTGGGAGAAATTCCACGTCCGGATTTGTAAATCACGGTAGCTAAAATTCAAAGGAGCACCTTCCAAGATCAATGAGTTCTCCATGGCTCTCTTTAAAGCTCTTTTTCTATGAACATTGTAGTATAATAACAAACAAAGCAGCCCAATGAGAAATGTCATGCTAAGCACGATAGGAATAACCAAAACCTTCTCTCGCGTGCTACTCCCGGACCCTTCCGAAGAACCCCCAGAATTTCTTTCTGGCGTGTTCGAACCATTAGAGCTAACCTTCACGAAAAGGGTTGAGCCAGCGTCCTCAAACCCACCAAAATCCAAGCTCTTCAACACCCAACAGTAAGGCTTCTCCTCATTAAGCCCATAGACAGAAGCAACACACTCACAATCTGATAAACAAGCATCCCCACACTTTGACACCGTTGAAACATCACTGTAATTTGCTATCACCGAAACATCCGAATAATAATAATTGGTTTGCTGCACCGTTGAAATCCTAAACTGGGATGTCGAATTTTCATTCCGGGAACCACATTTTCCGATCAACGACGAGTTCTCCGAGCACTGACTACCACCTTCTACCTTAAACGTACCCGGTAAACATGTACAAGAAGCATTAGTCTTGCTCCTATCCAAATTACATATCCCATTACCACAAATTCCAGCAATGTCACAAGGGTTGGAAACTGCAGCCCATTCTGGCACCCATTGGCGGGAGCCATTTATATCATCATCCCATCTATACAAACGTATGTTTCCATTAGTCTCAAGCGTCAATCTTCGAAGAACTGTTAATCTGCGTTAGAATATAAATTAAGTAATTAAATTAATCATTTCTTATTAACTTAAACTTTCAAAAAATAAGTGGCGAATTAACAATTACCGGGTTGATTGGTTTGAGGGTGCTGATAATCCTCGTCCATCACCATCATTCTTGTACACATACACAGCACCATCCGATGATTCCCCATAAACAATTCCAAAGCTTCCTGCTTCATCTAAGACTGCAACAACGTCTCCGGTCACATTTGATATGTCGGGTCCTTGCCAGTAGGAATAGTTGGCGTAAGATTCCGGCAAGTTGTCATAATTTTCCGGCAAATTGTACGTCAAAGCAAGGCTTAGTGAAGTGGGTTGTTGAAGCATTTTGAGGGTGTAATAGCCACCGTGTGAGGCTGACGTAGATGTCGTTAGCTCCAGCGAGACTGTTAGGGGTTGGTTTGGGAGGAGAGTGTCAGACGGGTGTGAAAAACTCTGCCATACAGTGTACTTGTATGTGTCGTAGAGGATGAAGTTGCCGGTCTCTGACATGGCCGCGAATTGTACGCTTGCGCCGGAGGTGTTGGACATCCAGACGGTGGTATCGCCTTCGATGAGGACAAGGTTTCCGGTGGTATCGAGCTCCAAGATTGCGTTGTTGGTGACCGGCCGTGAGTTTCTATATTGGATTTAGAGAAAATGAAATTTGTTGGCTTAAGTGATCATGGGTTCATATTACCTGCAAAAGCCTTAGTAAAGACTAGAGATGGAGAAATGATATGCGGTTTTTCTCTTAAGCCAGCTGAATGCTACCAACCATATCTACTTAATTAGAGTTCATTTCTCATTCCGATTTCACAAATCAAAAGTGAGATTTTAACTAAATTGTAGAAAATTTATCATTTAAAAATACATTTTTAAAAAATTATGATTTGAGAAGGTAAAAATTAACATTCGTGTCTTCAAATTACAGGTAAATGTGTGCATTTTTAAAGATTAAATTGCGATTTTATTATAATTTTTAATTACATTTTTAAATCACACACTTTAAAATTATTATTTTTTAAATTGTAAACTCAATCAGACCTAGAGACTTTGTAAGAACAGTGCAATACAATGAAGTTTGGGTGATACGGAGGATATATTGATTTTTGTATAATAGTTATAGGATACTATATATATATAAATTATATAGCAAAAAAATTTATTTTAGAAATTCATAACGTAATTCACGTGATTGTTACTTGGCACAAAAAGTTAATCAGTAACATTTAACAGATAAATTTAATCATTTGATGGTAGATGTTGTAGGTGCCATGTGAACTAGCATGCCGGTTTGTAAAAAATTAATAGCACTTTTGATATTTTGCAACAACAATGCCCAGACAGAAAATATAATACTAGAACAAAATATAAACAAATAACTAAAAATGAGTCATAAAATAATTCCGTCCAATGTTTCTTGAATTTATATCCAAGAAAAGGGCCGCGAACCACGGTAGAGCATGCTGTTGTTGCTGCAGTAACAAGGCGACTTGTAAGGCTTTCACATATGAATTTCTGTCGTTTACTTTAATTTTGTTTTCTATATATATATATATATATGGGACTTCCTCATGGACTTACTATTCAATACAACAAAGTAAAAAACAAGGACCATATTTGAATAGGCTAGTTTTGATCGATCATGTGCTGTTTAATTATGATATATATTTATGTATTTCTTCTAATGTGGTACTATACGATAAAAAAAAAAAGAAAAAAAAAGAAAAAAAAAAAGAAAAAGTACTGTATATATAATAGGTGAGAAGTGGCTGGTTTTAGGACAGTGATAAAAAGATTTAAGGAACCAAGAGCATGCATGCAGAAGTAACGACACAAATTGATGAGGTCTATATATAACTGTTGAACTTAATTAATTACCTGGCTGACCAAACTATTATTCGATCTCCGGGAAGCTCCGCAAACCAAATTGCAATTTGAAACTGATCATGACGGCCATCCTCCGGAGTGAACCCAAAAGCAAACGTGCCATTATCCGACATCCATGCTCGGTCCTCACGAGCCAGCAGTCTTGAACCCAAACCAATCTGGCTAGCCATGCAGTCGCCGAAACTGGCTAGAACCAGGTAGAACAGAATCCAATAAGAGGAAGAAGTAGTAGCCATGGCTAGTAAGCTCAAAAGACCAGTGGATTAATATATAGCTAGCTATATGTATATTTCTGTGGTATATATGGGAAAAGGAAGATGAATTAATTAAAAAGGAGCTGAGAGTTTGGTGCGGGAAAGAAATTAATAATATGGATCATCTTAACACGTGTACAATGGTGGGTGAGCTAAATTTTGAAAAAGGTTGCCTCAAATATTGGTCGGCTGAGAGATATGATTGGAAATTGGATATATATTGTACGTGGCACGTGTTTATTCCTCTGTGGTCGTGAAATGGACCGTGTATCTGTGATCAGCCGAAAGGCCAAGGGCCAATCTAGAATTAAACGTGCTTCTAATTATTTGCATGAGAAATGTCCAAACATTCACACTTAGGTAAAACTTGTCGGTGTCATAATAATGGCCTTAAGTTCGATCAATTAAGTGCTAGGCATCAAAACCCTCGTTAAGGTAAGTACGGTTTGTTTGTTTGTTTGTTTGTTTTTTTTTTTTTTTTTTTTTTTTTTACAGGAATAGAATGCTCTCTATTTAATTTTCAGATCGATTTTATAGTTTAAATTTTGTTTGGTTGTATTTTAAACTGTGTATACAACAATGTTACGTTATTTAAAATTTTAAATGACATCAAAACCCTCAATAAGGTAGGCACTTTTTTTTTTTACGGGAATAGAATGCTCTCTATTTAATTTTAAGATTTTATTGTTTAAATTTTGTTTGGTTGTATTTTAAACTGTGTATATAGTTTTACGTTATTTAAAATTTTAAATGACATGACAATGTATAAACCATTAGAGCATTCACAATGAACTCTCTCATAGCTTCTAGCTTTTCTCTAAAATTTTAACAAAACTCATAAAATACATCTTTTACGTTTTAACAAATTCTCTACTTTTTGTCAAAAAAAAAAAAAAAAAAATTCTCTAGTTAATGTTAAATTTAACTCTAGTCAGTAATGCTATCTAAATGTAAAAAGTCCAAAAGTGAAAGTTATTTATTTTTTAATATTTTTTTTATTTTTTTCTTATTTCATACTTAGCTTCTTATTTCCTCTCAACTAAAGTAGATTTTTAATTCAAATAGACTCAAAGTTGGTTTCATCAATAAAATATAATATTTTGTTAAAATAGATATATATTTTAAAGAGTTTGATCTTTAGTAATTTTAAAAGGTAGCTAATTAAATCAACTAAAGTAAATTTTATAATTAAATTTAAAGAAATCATTGTGAATGCTCTTAAATAGCTAAATCAACTATCCCTAAAAATGATATTTTGCTCCAATTAAGCTGACCCAAAATCAAAGAATAAATTTTAAGCCAAAACGCTGTCCCTCTCTCCTAAACGCAAAACCCATCAGAGCATTCCTAGCAGCTTCCCTTCCCTTCCCATCCATTTTCCCTAAATGTAGGGAACAAAACTACTTTTTGCTTCCCTATAAAAAAAAAACTCTACAACAGCTTCCCAATCATTTTCCCTACATCAATTAAATATTATTTTCTTATTACTTTTTCTTTATACTTTTTTATTCTTTATTATTTTATCAATGATTTTCAAGTCTCACTCTCTCACTCCTGGCTCACTCTCTCTGTCTCTCAAGTCTCCGGCGCCACAAACCGCATATCAGTGACATTGGCACATTTCTGGTGCCAAGCTTTCCAGTTTAGATTTCTTCTCCAATTCCGTCATCTCCCCCCTACATATATTTCCGGCAATTTATCTTCAATTTCACCAATGGCTACGTATAGTTATACAATCCAGTACTCATCTCAAAGATCAGTAGAAATGGTGCTTGCTCTAGCGTTTGCAATAGTGGAGCTCTGGGGTTGTTTTGCCCATGGTTCTTGCTGGGCTCATAATTGCCATTAGAACAACCTCATCGTGTTGATCCATGTCTGTGCAGGGAGGAGGTAGAGCTTCCAGAATTCCCTCGCCGGAGTCCCGGAGCCTTCTTGGGTGCGTAGAATTCAAAGCTTGTCTTGGGGGCTCGCCGGGGTTTGGCGATGCTGATGCTTGTGCTGTCGTGGCAAGAATCTGTACAAGACTTTGCATACTACAAACAGTACAAACAAGATAACCTTAACCAAATCTCGCCGATTCCGGATGAATAGGACGTAACCGGCCCAAGTCAGTCTCTGAGTTCTTTACCTCCTCACCTGAAGAATTCCTAGAAGGCGGTAGACTGAGCTCGTCGTCCGAAGCTTCCAGAAGCTACCCGAGCTCCGGTTGAGACTCGCCGGAATCTGACGTCAGGTCAACCATCGGCGCCGGAGAAGAAGCGATTGAGAGTTGGGAGACGTGAGAGGATGGAGGAGAGAGAGTGGATGTTTTTGTTTTAAGATTATAATATTGAATGGGAGGTGAACAGTGCTTCCCAATGCATTGGGAAGAACTATTTACTTCCCAGGGAATGGAAAAAGGGAAGGGAAGCTGCTGTGGTGTAGTTTTTATGACTTTTTTAAAATTTTCTCTAAAATGTAGGGAAGGGAACTCATGTAGGGAAGCTGCTAGTAATGCTCTCACAGGGGTTCCTTGTGTCGTGCTTCGGCCATCTACATCCGTGTAACCTTAAGCTAGTGTTGCTGTTTAATGCTTTTCTGTTTTTTTTTTTTTTTTTTTCTATTTTTTTTTTGTTGCTTTCTGTTTAGAAAAAAATGATATTTATACAACAAATTCATTTAACTTTTACACAACACACTCACATGGGAACACACTCACATAGGATGGAACCCATATGAGTGGGACCCATCACATTGGTCCCACCCCATATGAGTGTGTTGTGTAAATTTTGTGTAAAAATCATAACTTACTTGCTTAACCCAAATCGGTTGGGCTATAGACTCTTTGTCTTTATTGGAGACCTCTTTATTGTTCTTTTCATTTTTGATCTCTTCAATTTTTATTCAAACTGGTCTAGATCTAAGTTTTTTAGGATTTTTATACTCCCGATAATTTTATCCATCATACTAAGCCGCGGTTTTCATCAGCTCCATTCTCAAATGACTTTCACTTATCTGATCCTCTTTCCGTGTATTGAGGTGCTTGTAGGGCTGTCTAGAATGAATTTTTCAATTGTTAAGTTTGTACTCGTTTAATTTGTTTTTTTTTTTAAAGAAAACTATCCCTAAAAGAAAAAGAAAAAAACAATATCACTGTCCTTTCAAATGATATGATACAATTTTACAAGGGTGGGACTACTTGACTTTCTAGAGAGAGAAGCTCTTAACTTTCTAGAGAGAGAGAGAGAGTTACAGTTAGAGTCGTGTTCGCCGGGGGAGGGAGGCTTTACGCCCCCCTCCTCCCGGTCTTTTGTCCTCCAAGCTCAAGCTTTGGAGTTTTTGTCCCTCCATGGTTTCACCAGTGGAGGTTGATTTTTCTTCCTACCATTAGGGTAGGGAGTTTAGTTCCCCCGAACTTGTTTTCGGTGGTGTTTTTGTTCTTCCGACTCTTCGGGGTTGGGAAGTTTTTTTTCTGCTTTCTTTGGTTTTTTTCTTTTCTGTTTTCCGGCAGGAAACTTCCAGTGTGTTGTTGGTTTGGATCCGGTTGTTTTCTTGAGTCCTCGGTGGTTTTCGTTTTCTCTGGCTGTGTGTTTTTTGTTTTATTTTGAGTGCCAGATTTGTGCGTTTCCACTGGTGTTATCCTGTCACGCGCTCCGCAACCACTTCCGCCGTCATTCTCCGGTCCGATTGTCACAAACGGAGGTCGAGTCGTTATTCCCTGACCGGCGCGTGGCCTGCACGCACTGGGAACTTGGTTCCTGGATTGGTGCATGAGGGCTGTGCTTCGTTTCTCCGACCTTCCTTGTGGCTGTTTGGTGGTAGTCCGTGGTGGTTGGGTGTTGCTGGAGTCTCGGGATATGGCGCGTGTGTCGCACGCGTTGACTCAGGCAGTGACTGACCCTTTCCGGCGATGGCAGTGGAGTTTTTTGTTTGGATTGTATATTCTTTGTCTTTTCACAGTGTATCTTTGCAATGAGCTAATATTGTATGGGCTTTTAGGTGGCTTTAAGCTAGACCAGGCCTCTTATCTTTAGTTGGGTTGTGCTTCATTGTATTGAGAGGTCCAATTTGTATGTTCATATAATATTAGACTGTTGTACTTGATAGCTGCTTTAAGTCGGGTTTTTCCTGACTTTGTGGGTAGAGATTTTTTATCTCTACTTACTACCATGGCCTTCGGCCAGTGCTTTCGCCTTTAGGGCGGTGTTAACACCTTCTGTTGTACTGTTGTATTTGTGCAGACCTTTTGGTCTCTTGTAATCTCGTGTATTCCCTTTTGGGGCTTTTTTCAAGTAATGAAGGTGACGTTCAAAAAAAAAAAATAAAAAAAAAATGATGTGATACAGTTATATATACAAAATCAAATATAAGCGTAATTTTTTGTTTTTTCGCACTTTATTAATAAACCCCGTTCTTCGAATCAGGTCAGGCTGCCAGCTATCCCTCGAAAAAACGACGTCGCAGCCCTTTCCGTGTTCTTCTGTTTTTTTCTTTTTTCCTTTTCCAAGCGCAGCCCTTTCCGGGTTCGTTGAACCTTCAACGCCCACAGACTCTGAACCCGACAACGCAATCTGGTTCTTCTTCTTCCCCTAATCTAATGCCAATAGGGAAATAGGGTTTGGAGTTTTAATTCTCTATCTGATGCATAATCTGAGCCTACTGGACCCCCGGATTCCAATCAATCCGGTGCCGCCACGATGTTGACCAGCCCTTGTTGCCACACTCTCTCCCTCCACCCATCTCCTCCTCCTCCTCCTCCTTCCAATTCTAGGGCTAGGGGTAGGGTTTTGAAGCCTCCCAGACCCACCAAATTCTCTCTCCATCGAAGCCTACACGTCATTCGCCCCCTCTCTTCCTCTCCAACAACTGTAAGCTTTCTCTCCCTCTCTCTCAGAATGGATAGGCTGTTTGGTTACTAGGAGAAGTGAGGAAACGAATGAAATGAGATAGAAGTTTGAGTTTTTTTTTTTTTTTTAATGGTTTTGTGGTTTTTTGGAATTTAATCTGCTTTGGTCAAGGCATTTCGGACTGAATAATAAAAATGATAAGATTGGAAATTTTGGATTTAGCTTTGAGGATTAAGTTATAGCTATTATGGTTTTGGTTGCTGAGTAAACTAGAGGATAAGGAAGGATATTTGGTTATGAATTCTTTCTCTGGTTTTTTTTTTTTTTTTTGGATGGGTAAACTATGAACTTTTTTTTTTTTTTTTGATGAATAATTGAACTATATTGTTATCAAAACAACTGTACAAACTCCAAAACCACAAACAGAAACACGAGCAAACAAGCTCTAAAACTCCTCAAACAAACCCAGCAAAACAAGCTGGAAACCAGACTACAACCAAAACAATCAGTCAACAAGACAGGAAAATAAGAGAAAACAAACCAAAACCACAAGAAACAAGCAGCTGGAACTTAAGACAGAAAAGACTCATCAATATTCCAGCTCTTACAGAGACTAATGTTTTCCTTGGTCTTTTGAAACTTTCCTTTCCCTGCAATCCGAGTTCTCACCTCCCAGATGGTCAACTTCAAAATTTGCTCTTCTGTATTAGGATGGCCTGCATGTTTAATCTCATTTCTTGCTCTCCAAATCCCATAAACAATAGAACTAATAGCCAATCTACAGATAACACCAAACATAGATTTGGTTTTCCAGCTTCGGCAGCCTTCCATAATCAAAGCCTGCCAATCAAAACAAGGACTTGGAACATTGCAACGCTTCATACACTCCTTCCTTATTCTAGCACTGAAACTGCATAGGAAGAATAAGTGATCCCAGCTTTCAATACAATTTCTACGAAACACACTGCGTATCTCCATTAAAAACCCAAGATAACAACCTATCTCCAGTTGTTAGTCTATTGTGAAGAGTAAGCCAAAGAAGGAAGGCCTGCTTTGGGATGGCATAGTGAAACCAAACAAGAGACCACCACTCCACAACATTCTTCTTCTTACGCAGGAAATCCCAAGTATCAGAACTGGAATAAGAGCCACTTCTGGAAATTGTCCAGATCGGTTTATCAGCAACACCAAACCGAATTTCAGAAAGTTTGCTTTGAATTTTTACAAGAGAATCAGAGCGAGCAGGGTTCCAACACCAATTACCATTTTGAATAACTGAATCCAACCTACTCTGAGAATCATATACAATTCTATAACCATATCTCTCCACCAACACACCAGATGGATGTCAATTATCAGTCCACAAGTGTATGCTCTTACCATTACCAATTTCATGTTTGAGAAAGCTCCTAGCAATCCCACGCAACTTCAAGATCTTTCTCCAACACCAGGAGCAGTTTTGGGGTATTTTCACACACCAAAAACTTTTCCCCTTCATGGTGAACTATGAACTTGATTGAAGCTAAGTGATGAATACCTTAAATCTTCCATTACATGGTGAACTAGCTAATTGTGAAAGTTACCAACGTTGTGTAATATGTGAACAAGAGTGTTCACACCGAACTGGCAATTTTTGCTCATTATTTGGAACTGACCTCTATTAGCTGAATAATGCCACATATCATGCATACATCCCAAAAATATCCCATATATATATATATACATTTACATGCATATATATGTATATACATACATATACATACATATACATATACATATAACAAAGACTGATCCAAGGGCTACTAGACTTGTCGTGTCAACTTTGTGGGATATTTGTGAGATGCTTATGTGGTATGTAGCATTGGTCACTCAATCCATGGACACTGTTATCATCCTTCTTTGCTTAAGCTCATACCAGGCACCATGGGTTTGAAATTAAATGGCTTTGCTTCGAAAGACCATGCAGCATAACTTCTGTTACCATCATCGTTGTAACTGTTATAATATGTAATTTCTTAGTTTTAAAATATACATTCCAAACAATAGAAATTTCAACTCTTTGATTTTGAAGACAGGACCTAAATTTTCTATGCAAGCAACCTGTGGGTTTGTTTCCTAAGAATAACTGCCATTGTTTTGTAGAAATGGAGATTTCAGTGCTTTACGAATGAAGAGTCTTCATCTGCAATACCCGAGTCTGAGCTTTTAGAAGATAAATTTTCAGAAGAATTAGTGAAGCCTGAATTCAATCAAATAGATGATGCACAGAAAGATTGGCTTTGCAGGCTCAGAAAGGTAAGATTTTCTTTTTCACCATTTATATGATGATCTTCAGTATCTGGATGAGGTTTCTTTGTCGCCATTTGTGCTATGATATTCAGTGTCTAGATGAGGATTATTGTTTGACATTTTTCAGTTTTGTGGGAATGATAACTGTGATGAATTGAAGTTGTAGCCCTTAAGGGAAGAGTGATTCTGAATGCTTTCTCTCTCACTCTGAAATAACTCTTCTGATCTCCATGCATCAGTTTGGTCGGTGTGGATGCATTACTTTGTTGCAGACTCAAAAGGATTTCTGATCTCGTTTTTATATTTTCCATCCCATAGAAAAGATTGTGGTGAGCATCATTTTTCATTTCTCATGTCATTGTGATTTAATTGATTTCGTTTGTATATCATTTCTTCCTAATTGAACCCTGAATTCATTAAAGACTAGATACAAGTCATTTTCAAATTTCTTCATATAGTAATTCCTGGTGCCTACTTACCCTTACACCTTGTAGCTATGATTTCTTAACCCCATTCCATTAAAATACTCTAACCAAACTATTGGTCAGTGCATTATTATATGGACATATAGACCATAGCCTTGGTACTGAGTTAGACCTGATCTGTACCTATCACAAACAGCATCTATAGCAGATTAGCATAAAGTGTTTGTTAGCTTCAATTCAGACTCATTGTGCAAATTGTTCTCCACTTTCATAATGTTGTTTATTGTCTGTAAAGAATGATACCTAAATGTCTCCACATTCTCGAGAGTGGTGAATGTTTTGTTTGTTTATATTTCAGGTTACAGATACACTTTTTGGTGCAGAACCTTGGACGGTGCCATGGACAGCAAAAACCATAGTGCAGGTGAAGCACTTTCTTCATATAACTTAGACATTATGTAACTGTCATCCTTTAGTTTTATGTTTTCTGGCTACTAGTTACCATTGAAATTCATTTGTAAATTGCAATTATAGAAGCCAATCCACTTAACAACTCATGCTCAGAATTCTTAGTTTCCGAAA
Organism: Alnus rubra; assembly: GCA_028654335.1. NCBI lineage: Eukaryota > Viridiplantae > Streptophyta > Magnoliopsida > Fagales > Betulaceae > Alnus > Alnus rubra. Next base: position 913,948 of record JAJPGS010001186.1, read on the forward strand.
TGACTATATAATCTGTGCTGCTTTCATTTCTCCACTATGTCTGTTCCATCCCCTTTTGATCAGAGTAGTACTATCTCTGCTTACCGGGCTGAATTTCTAGTCAGAGGGGCACTCTTTAGATGTAGGCATACGCTAAGAGTTGTCTACATGACAGTTCCAACCCTTTACTGTTATCGGGGTTTTAAAGTCCACTTTTATAGTCACCTCTAGTTATGTTTAAGATGAGAGATATCCTAACAAACTTTTTTCATGCTGGAGATAGTGCTGAAGAAGAGTTACAGATAGGATAACAAATACTTGGACACAAATTGATTTTACTACCTCTATTGTGGGACCTTACAGAACTTATCAAATTAATTTTTGAAACTAAACGAGGAGTATGATCTATATATTTAAGGAGTGTGCAGAACTTAATTACGTGCCTGGAAGATTTCGGATGCAATCATACTGTTCAGTGGGACAAACATGATGTGATGTCTATGCCTAGTATGGTCATGGTTTCATTATGAAAAAGGTAAACAGTGGTGTGCTGAGAAGGTGTGTATTGGCATAGTTGTATTATTTTGAACATGGTGGCTGGAAAATGTGACGGATTTTGATAGTCCTTGGTGGGAGAAATGATACACGTTGTGGTGTGGTGTTGGCTTTGTGATGGAAAAGATTCTGTTGGCTGAGTTAAAGATGGAGTCAGGGGCAGACTAGACATTTGACTTGGCTGGGGCATGGGTAGTTAACATATGAAGAGAATTTGGGGAAATGAATTGTAATTTGTAAGGTTAATTGTGAATTCATATAAGAACATATTTTGTAGTAATACTAACTTTCAAGAACCAAATAGACTGCAACCAAATGTGCGAAATTATAACTGATGGGGATGCCAAATGAACTAGCCAGTTTGAATCAAGATGGTAGTTGTTAAAGCTAGCTGATAAGTTTGGTTAACTTAGAAATCATATTATTATGTGTTGAATATAGTGAGATAGTAGTGATGTTCTTGATTGGATTACATGTGCCTTTTAGGTATATGAGTAACTTTTTAATGTTACTTTTATACCCAACGTAGTTTATAAAGCAATAAAGAGAATTGTTGGACGGCTATTTTTGGAAAAAACTTTGAAACGTTTTTTAATCCTTTTTGTTTTTATCAAGGTTTGGATTACATCTACTTATCGGGAAAGAAAAAAAAAAGTTTGGATTACATCTCATTAATCACATCTGTTAGTGTTGAATAAAGGTTTTGACAGTTCTAATAATGTTGTCATGTTGATTTTGAAACTTAAAATTTCATGAGAAAGTAAATGAACAATCACTTTTTAATAAGATTGGTTTATTACTTATATATAAAAAAAATATCACTTTTCTGTTAGGAGTGATGGATGTCAATGGAAATATATAATCAGAACTGGAGAGTTAAGACTTTTTTGTGCTGCAGGTTATGTTTCTCTGGATTGCCTCATTCTGGTTTGTAGGATCTTGGATAGTTCCATTCTTAGCTCACACAGCAGGGTTTAGAAAGGAATCCTTGACATACAGAGGGCAAGCCTTGTATAGCCTCTTGACCGATGTGGCTGAAGGTCTTACTGGGATAACAATCCTGCATCGCTGCCTCAGAAGGTTTCATCCCCTTCCGTCAGGCTGGTTCAAGTTCAGCTTTGATGGAAAGTGGCAATTTCATGTTGCTTTGGGCTGCCTCATGTTTCCCCTTGTCAACCGACTCTCACAGGTCAACCTAAATTTGTTGCCTGTCCTTCCCTCCACGCCTGTCACTGTCTCCAGTGTTGAGCAATCGATCGTGGCACGAGACCCAGTGGCAATGGTCCTCTATGCAGTGGTAGTTTCAGTTTGTGCGCCCATTTGGGAGGAGATTGTTTTCCGTGGATTCCTTCTTCCTTCCTTGACGAAATACATGCCGGTATGGTGCTCAATTTTAGTGAGTTCAGTAGTTTTTGCCTTGGCACATTTCAATATGCAAAGGATGCTACCGCTTGTATTTCTTGGGGTGGTGATGGGTGCTGTCTTTGCAAGGTCAAGAAACCTTCTACCATCCATGTTGTTGCATAGTTTGTGGAATGCTTTTGTGTTCTTAGATCTCATGAAATAGTATTGTTCTGTACTTTTTTTTTTTTTTTTCTTTAATCAATTTTCAACTACCATTGCTTTTCCCACCGGGTACAATTATCTATATTTGGTTCAATTCTGGTAACCCTTCTCTGGTTTTGTCAAAATTTTACTACTGCTAGCAAATATTGGGTGGTTGCTGCTGTTTGCAATAAACATGAATAATGCATGCATCAAATGCTGGACCCACGTGCTGTGTGGCACATTTTTATTCACTACAAGGGCCATCATTTGATAACTATGACAGTCGTGCAGCATCAGGAATGTAGAGAATCCATTTTATGATCAAGATTTTGTTCTATTGCATTTAACGGCGTACATGGTGTCGCGTCATTTAAAATTTTTAATTGACATGATAACATATTCACCATGTGACAACATATATACCATTAAATCTATAAAATTGAATCTTGATAATGAAATGGCTCCTCTCCATTTCACTTGAAATGGAGAGTATCCTATTAGATGCAATGCATTTTGATTTGTGACTGACATCTTATAAAAAGGTTATGATAGTAACGATCTTTTCCAATTAATAATGTTGTTTGTCTCTTTCGTTCATTATATATTCATCCATGCAAATGCAACTGTTGCTATGCTTTTGAAAAATATAAGTCTGGGGCTGAACAGGCAGCCCGAAAACCCAACCAAAGGGTGCTAAAAGCCTAAAACCACACTCAACTCAAAGCAAACAACTAGTCTTGACTATATGACGGAAGGAAAGGCTTTTGTGTGTTAAATTTTTGAAATCAGAATCGAATTCTTATTCTGTTTGCGAATTTCGAAGTTTGACTTTTTAAAAAAAGTTGAATAAAATATGATTTATTTTTTTTTAAAAAAATAGAATCAGAATCATATTCTATTATTCTGTTTTCAAAATTCTGTTGCCAAACAGATTATATATTCTCATAACATCCTTAGATAACCACGACGCCACTTTGTATTGTTGATGAATTGGATAATTAGCTTATGATTGAAGCTATAAGCCAAGTCTTGCTTGCATCAACCATGAAATATTTGAGAATGCTTTTATACGTGCGGTGAAACATGAGGATTTGTATCGCATTATAGACTGCTGTACGTCTGCAAGGTTAGGGTCACATTGCCGTGAAGAGAGTTGGCCTTCGATCAAGGTTATTTTCTTGGTGTTTTATCCGATTGAATTGAACTTCTAAATTGTGATAAAACTTTATTTTCTTGTATGGAAGTGCATTTATGAGTGTTTGGATTCTCTTACAATTGCTTATTGTCTTGAAGGGGCACATGAGGGGGGACCAATTGATTTCAAGTCACTCTCCATTACTGGGTTTTGTCCCGAAAAACATGGTCAATGTTTCATTTCTTTCGCCGACAACCCCCCGGACCCTTGTCTGCTAAAAGATAATTGTTTGTAAATACTATAATTAGTCCAATTGTGAATGAAAAAGACGTGCCTTTCTCAAACATTTAAACTTTTGAGGAGATTCCAACTGAACGCCACAAACTGTTACTAGTGGATGGAAAAGCCTGAAATTTCCTTACCATTAACTTTCTGATATTTTCTCACTCCGTTTCTTCTCCTGCTTTTTGATATATATATATATATATATATATATATATATATATATATATATATAAACTGATTCAAGGACACAAATGTAGCTACGTATGGCAATGGAAATCATATGATTTTATCTATCTAGGCATTGAGCAAAAGGATTTGGGTCTAGTGTCTTGTGCATTTGTTCTGATCTTTTAATGGAACCTTTTTGTAGATCTTTGTCAAGTGTTGATGTTATTGATAGGGGTAACCATTCGCGTTAATGTGTCGAATTTCAGTAATTTTGAGACATTGAGATAAGACTATATTAGGCCACCCCTAACCCAACAATTTTAATTAAACGGGTCAGACTGTTCAACCCTAACTACAAATTTCGTGTTTAAATCGTTTCGAGTTTGTAGATTGTGTAAAAAATTGTTAGCCCTAGCCTAGTTATTGTGAGGCTCAAACTTTATTTTCTGTTTCTTTTTTTTTTTGTGCAAGGCATGAACTATCTTATTTTTCATTTCTACATATATATATATATATATCTTTCTCTAGTTTTTATTACAATAAACATTCTTGATTGGAAATGTCATGTATGCATGGACGAATAAAATTGGCCCTGCCGACCTTTGAATGCTTGAAATGAAACCTGTCCTCTCAGCCATCACCTCTGGGTTTTCAAGTTCGTTTTGCCGACCCGCACTATGCAAACGTTTATATGGTCTATCAGGCATAAAAACTCCCCCCCAAATATATAAGGATTATATTTCCCCAAAGAATAAGTAGTTTGCACGAAGTTGTTTTGATGCATGCGTGGATTCTGGCATTACGATCGAGAGATCTAACTTGTTTAATTAAATGGGTTGAGTTAAAGTTTATCTATACAGTCTTATATTTATTTTTCGATATAATTTAAATCTGATACGCGATATTTAGGGTTGACAATTTTTTTTTACGATTTTGATCCCAACATGAACTCAATACGAAATTAGTGAGTTACGGTCGAAAAATTTCATCTGTTAAATTAAATTGATTGGATTAAAGTTAACTTATATAATTTTATATTCATGTTCCGATACGATACGATGGAATCTGATATGCAAACACGAATTGTTACCCTAAAATTCTGTGCAGAGTCACTCCCATTTTTCTTGTTTAATAACGTGGTTGACGCAGGTCCTCACAAAAAGGCACCTTGTTGTCCAACTACGTTGGAGAGCAATGAAAAATCGTGCCATGGAAAATTTAATTTCACAATCCTATGCACTCCTGAGCTGATGAATGGCCTACTTTAGTCTTTAACCTTTGTAACATTCATATTTTGTTTAAAAAAAATAAAAAAAAAATAGCACATATTATTTTATCCAGAGCACCAATCGATGAATAATATAATGCCAAATATTTTATCGTTTAGCTTTGAGCCTTCTTGTCCTGCAGTGGTTAGGAAGGATGTAAGCATCATAATGGTGAAATTACCCTCTAAAAATTTGGTACGTACAAAAACAGCATTAAAGAAAATGACAAAAGGGAGCAAGCTAAGCAAGCATCATCACAATTGTGTAGATTGTATATAATATAGGATTACCAGAAAACATTCTGAATTATTAAAACTCATTGTGCTCTCTTTGTTCTAGACTTTAGAGCAGCTTGGGGGCCATTAATGGAGCATGCATGAACCTGCTTACAATAAAGAATTATTCTCCTTTACTTACTTTCCTCTATGGAGTATATATAGTTTTATATAAGAATTCAAAAGAGCAGGAGTTACTTCTGCTTATTCTCTATTTTAATTTCTAAAGGCTGCTTGGAATTAATTAAAAAAAGTGGAGCATATATGCATGAACATGATTCTGTTTCTCTTTTTTTTTTTTTTTTAAGTTACTTTGATATGATTGGTTGCGGATATATAAATTATAAGTGGATCAACTCAAACACCCCACTACTTGAAATATGAATACACAAGTCCATTATATAGAGAATAACTCTCGATACATGAAAAATAACGACACCATTGATTAATCAGCTACAAGCCTATACGTGGCAAGCATTCAAATCTATTTTCCAACAATTCTTAAAGTGGAGAGCACTCTCTTCATTCTCACACTTACATTGATATACACTCTTTGTTCTAAAAAACTTCTTCTATTCAGTTATTTTTTTTAAAAAAAGAGAATGACTTAAGCAACGGAGTGTCTCCGGTTCTCTGGGGACCGGCAGATTTCTAGTGACCATTTTCTCTGATAATCGCCGGTCTGATCGTCTAAAATTCTGCTTCAACATGATTGATTGTGAATAAAATAAATTTGTTAAAGAGAAACCATCTTCTTTGTGAAGGTATAAAGAAAAAAAAATGATGGAAAGAAAAAAGGTGGGGTAAACTACTGATGCAACAGGACATTATGGGTCCTGTTGGGGCCTCACATTTCTGTTTCTTTTCTCTTTTTCATTTATTGAAATTCGTTCTCTTTTCGGACAACCACACAAGCAATTTCTTGGGGAAACTATTACGATATAAAGGTGTATATATATGCATCAGTAGGGGGGCCTTTGCTTGTTATTAGCCTATTACCTCACCTTTGCATTTTCCCTTGTATACACGTATATTGTTTGTTCTTTCTCCTTGTATTTCCCACATACCTTAATAGAGTGGCATCCATGGAAGCTTCACAGCCTCTTTCAATTGAAAGCTTTTCATACAGTTGGTTAGTGAACCTGAAACCATCTTTAGAAAGCCTAGAAAACTCCTGCAGGGCCTCACTCGACGCGTCCGATGAAGCTTCATTCATCGAGATGGATCCAAGAATGACACCCTCCAAGAGATTCTTCAGAAACTCTCAGGATTTCAAATTCGACTTCCCTGCTGCTGAACAATCTCCTTTCACTCTTGTTCATGCTGACCAGCTCTTCTCCAATGGCTATGTTATGCCTCTCTTTGTCGACCCTTTGAAGATGGGCATGGAGGCATGTTATGAGGCCCCAGATAATTCCACTCCTTCCAGGCCATCCTCTTCCCATGCACCAAAAATCCTTGCTCCAGATGATAATATTAATCCTTATTGCTCTTCCTCTAGAAGGGGTCGAAGACTATCAAAGCACATCTTTCAAAAGTACTTGGATTTTCTTAGGCCCTTGTTGCGAAGACTGAGAGGAAACAGGTCAACTTCCAAGGCTGCAAGTGTTGATAAAAGAGTTCATAAGGTGGTAAAGAACTGGGTTTACTCGTCCGAAGCATCTCCACGGATAAGTGTAGCTTACTCAGTCGATGATTGGCGCAAGTCTTGTGACTCTGAGAGCTCAATTTATGAGGCAGTTCTCCATTGCAAAAGATCCATAGGTATATATGCCTGATGCCTCTCTTTTTATGCTATTATTATTCTGCAGACTGCAAACACTTTTGGGTGTCAATTAACATCTTTTTAGAACTTTGTTATTTTCAGAAAAAATGAATTGAGGGTGTTGTACAAAGCAAAGAAAGGAAGAGGTAGAAGGGGAAAGAAATGAAAGGAAGCAATCCAATTAGGGGCACATGGAAACAGAGGAAATGTGAGGTGACAAGAGGATCATCAGCCGCGCACATGTTCTTTGTCCATTTCCCTTATATTTCTGGGATGATAATGTAGAGTTTTTGTCCTACAAGGGAGCAGAAGCTGTGTAAATGGTCTGCAATGGAAAATTTGGACTTAAGGGATGAGGAAAATAGAAAAGGATACATTACAATTTTTGTATTTGTCTTTTTCATTATAGGAGGAAAAATTCCTGTTGCAAAGAATCTGCCTCCCTTATTCCTGTGAAGTTTTTATTTAATGATGCAAGTTGACTTAATTAATTCATGTTTAATTAGGACTGAATTGAAGGGCCACAGTACTGTTGAAACGAAAGGTATATAATATCTATATGTTTTTTCTCTGCAAGTGCTTTGATGAGCCAACTTATATGAATTCAGCCAGTTACCTGATGTCTATATCAGCATGTTCTGTTTACCAGGCCTTGTTTTCCTTTCTTTTATGATGAGTTTGTTCACTCAAATGCTATCAAATTTCAAATTATTACGAAAATATGGCGTCCAAAAGTAGGCAATGTCAAGTCATTGCCACGTTGACCTTTTCTGTCCAAAAATGAATTCCCTGCCAAGCTTTTGAGAGTGGGGGTTCCATAAGATATAATTATTTGATACACATCCATCATGCGAGCAGCTGATCTACTTTTGAAAAAGACATAAGAAAACACTCACTTACCCAAATAATATAGTACATTATCCATATTTTATTAAGGGAGGCATATAATATTTCAGATAAATTAATCTAGCTAATCAAATATATTGAGTTGATCAATAATCAAACTACATTGACCTTTTGTCCTTCTTAGTTCAATTAATTTGATAAGTCTTTTTTTTTTTTTTTTTTTTTGCTTATTCATTTATTTGCTATCTTGGCATTTCCCCCACCACAATGAGAAGAGAAGCTAAAAAAAAAAAATAGTGTATAATTGTCTTAACTTTTTGGTCATCCATGATTGTGATACAAGCTTTAGGTAAAACTTATCCTTAAAAATTGGCTTGCAATGGGAGAGTACTAAAGAGCTTATATATACATGGTTAAGATTGTACTTAAACCATGCGGGACAATTAGGATCATAACACACCATCACGCTTTGCAGTCGACGTCCACGACAACCCACTATGTTGACACTGACCCTATGGTAGCCCTTTCTATTTTGGCGGCTACACTCATCTATTAGAATTCAATGAATTAACATTATGCCCACACACATAGTACCAAGACATTTTAAGCTTATAGGTTGCCCGTTCTGTGACTCGAACACAAAGTCATAACTCATTAGATTTTATATTCTTCTAATCACATACTTGACATAGTAGTGGCTCTATTCCAAATGATAGAAGCCTTATGTAGAACTCACCATCGATCGGTACTAATTTGCAAGGGGAGGGTGCCAAAATATTGTATTTAAGCCATGTGAAAAACTTAGGATCGTATCAAATTACCAACCCTTTTTATTCCTATTACATGATATATAATCAAAATCAAAGTATGTTGGGGAAGCCTAAATTCCACCAATGTTAGATACATGTATCTTAATAGTAATTTTTTATTTTTCCTTGTAATATGAAATTGAGGTTTTTAGGCTAAGTCGGTTATGTTAAAACAGTTTTCTCAATGGTGGCATTCAGACACGGTCCAACCGCGCTCCAACTAAGCCATTTTGTCCAAATCTGACGCCTTGCAACTGACCTTGCAACCAAGGCATTATGTCCATATTTTTCATACTTCTATTACATTCCGTTTTGACCCGATAAACATCATAACTAAAAAATATTCATAAAATACAAAGTTTTAGCCTTTTGACTTAGCTTTCCAACACCAATAAGCTTGTCTTCATCTGATATCGATATAAAAAAAAAAAAAGTTGTCATTTTACTCCAACTAAGTCTATGTTGGACAGCATACACAAACTTGAATTCTTATATATTTTTTTATATATATATATATACTAATTTAACCTTAGACTTAAAACTTACAACTAAATATGTACGTCTTGACACTGTATTCACTAAAGACCTAACATAATCTATGTCACAAAAGTTGTACTGGGTTCGCTTCTTTTCCTTTATAATCTCAGGATATATACAAAGTGGAGCAAAGGGAAGTGATCAAGAGGCAGCGCGGATGGATGGGTAGCAAAAATATTTGATTCCATAGATCGAGCTGCGTATATTTGGTGTAGAGGGACAGCTAGCTGTATATCGACGTCATTGTGATTTGTGAGTAATAATTGTAAGTGTGGTAGATCCGGCCTCCTCAAACATTCCTCACACCAATATATAGTTTTAGCACAATAATTGTTCTGGGCTCTAGCTGTGCCCATATCCCTACAGTCATTTTGTGGCATCTATTTATGTGTCTGCTCACTTGTGCTTCAGCAATACAGGCACATTAATGACTCAATTAATGCATTTCATGATCATTGGATTTAACATTCTTTTTTGTTTTAAGCCGGAGATCATCATTGATTAATATGCATGCTGTTACAGTACCCCAACTAGGCAACGAGTCGATCGAGCCACATCATGCCGGCCACAACATTAATTTAGTACTGTAAGTACATTTTTAGCTATTATCGATGACGCTATTATAGACTGATCGATGTGGTAAGTACATTTTTATCCAAACAGAACCTCGAGGATCATTCTCTTTTTGATGTCGGCGGAGAGAGTGAAGAACCATGGTAATAGGTCCACGTGGTACGGTATGTGATGAGTCTTGCACTTATAAACATGTTTATGGCATGGTCAAATTCACTCAACCAACACTTACAAAACAACTAAGTAGGGGTAATTTAAGACTTATCAGGGCTTTCTAGCAGAAAAATTCTCCGATGCTTAAATTAGTAAAGGAAGAGCCATGATTTTCTCTTAATGAGTCTTTTAAGTATGGGTGTTTGGTTATACTTAAAATAGTAATATAAATTTTCCTTATGTAGAGAATTTACTGGTAGGTTTTGATCTAATTAGCTAGATTCTACGTTGTTTAAGTCAGACTGAAATCTTAGAGTAGTTAAACTGATCGAAATTAAGAAATACTCATCCTCAATGCTACAATCCCAGCATTCTTGTGGCAGGAGTTACCGTCTTTATTTAAGTAGTCATTATGCTGACGTGACTCGTCAAACTATCTGAATTTTTTCCTCCAGTCGAGTTTTATCGCTTGTACTTTGTTATGTTCCTTTGCGTTTGTCTTCTAATCATAACAAACGCAAAGGAACGTAACAAAAAACAAGTGATAAAACTAAAAGCTCAAACTAAGTAGTTTGAGCTTTAATAATCTTGTCCCGAATCTTAGGCTCCCAGGTCCGTTTTATCGACCGGTATAGTTGAGCCTATATATATTTGGTCTATCATCTTCCAATCGTGAATCGCCAATTACTAGTCATTCCCATGGAACCTAAATCAAGTTTACTTGGCCCAATTTTAGCCAGTGGAACTGGAAAGAGAGAATTGGCTAAGAGTAAGAAGTTGGTCACATGTCAACCAGCAGGATAGGGAGACATGGACAAGATGTGCTAGGACAAATGCCAAAGTTCGATAACACTGCTTTTTCGTTTCTTTCTACTTCTTTTTGTCTTCCATGTTGGATTTTCCGCTTAGGATTGAAGGAAGCATAACCAAGAGTACCTTTATAACTTTGTTTTTCTCTTGTTGCTACATCAATTAGTTTGTAGGGGACCAGAACCTCATACATGTTACTTGTTGCTCCTATTGATCATTCAGTCACTGTAGCTACTAACAAAACTCTAGCCGGCCAAGGGATAACTGTGCCTGTCATCAATGCATGGACTTGCAAGTGGAGGATATGGTTTCCAAGATTAGTCCGATCCTCAAAATATTGACACAGGAATATTTAAGGTGGAAACACAACCTTGGGGTCCGTTTCATCCTGAACAATCAACAAAGGAATATGAAGACAAGAATTTTTACATGGTTTATTAATCTTAATTAGCCAATCAAATACTCTCCATGCAGCGTCTCATGCATGCAGCAGATTATCCAGTTATCAGACTTAGCTTAATTTAGATGAGTTTAGTTTGTATTCAAATAGATTTCTATTAATTTTCTTTAGCTAATTTCACTGTAAATCAAACACAAACAAACAAAACATACATAATGAAGACTCTAGCCCTTAAAAAAAATAAAAAAATGAAGAGTCAGTATTTGCATGGTGAAAAATGTCTTATAAATATGGAAGCAGGTTGTCTATTCCACAGCACTCTGCAGAGAGGGCCACAAAAATTGAGGCACAAAAATGAAAGAAGCAGAGTATACATGTGCCATAGATGCACCAAGGACCCAGTGGCTATCAACTGCTAGCTATGCCTTTTTCTTTGTGGTAATTATCAATGCCATGTCATTTAGATTATTATTGGGATAAAATTGCATCGCCAAACTGATTACGATGAAAATAGAGAAGTCAACTTCTTCCTGCTAAAAGACGTATGGCATTCAGAAGGCTTCTTTGGAAATTGGAACAACTTGTAGACACATTGGCCCAAACAGGCCAGGGGACCACAACCTCGGTACATGACGTATGTCGGAAGCACTCAGCCCAAGATCATTCTCACAAAGCATTGGGACAATGAATGGTGCATATAACTTAATTTTTGTTTAGACCTTGTACATGTTGCACTTAATATTCAATGCACTAGGAGGGTCGAGGGTCTTAATTGGGTCCATATATAAATATATGGCAGTTGTTCGGCTTTCTGTTAGCTTTGGGTAGAATGAAAGATTGGGCCTGTAGACCTGATATCCGGTCCATTAATAATCCACTTTAGAACAGCTGCATGGTACCGTACTAAATCTCTTTCTTTGACAAGTCGGTAATTGTTTTTATGAATCTAAGCATGAGGTGATCGCATGTAGGAGTTGTGGGATCTAAGGAACATCGCAAGTTCGCAACAGGAGAGTCTCCAATGAAAACTTAATATGTGGCCAACGATTACGGTAAATTTGCTATAAAAGGCGACAAACACCAAGTAAAAGGGGACATTTATCTCCTTCTCTTTCACGCTACTTTTGTCTTCATAAGATTGTTTCTTTTGAGTTAATACTCCTTTAAAGGTATGTTTGGAACAAGAACAAAATAAGATTTTATTTCAATTTTTTAAAAATAAATCAAATTTTATTTCAGAAAGTCAAATTATCCAAGCATCTTTTTTAACTTTATTTGCTTCGAAATTTGCACACTAAATTATGGTTGAATTCAAATTTCAAAAAATTGAAAACCCAAACGTGCCTAACTATCAGATCGAGCTATTCCCCGCCGACATGCTTCAGCAAGTTCTTTTGCAAAGCTCTTCTTTTCTTGCAGATACTTCCAATCGTCACTTTGGCACGCGATCAATTGTTCTAACAAAAGCAATATAAACCGACCGATAGCCTTGCATGAAAGAATTTTATCATGGATGTGGTATATACATAGAGAAATATTACACTTATACCCATTCTCTACTCTCATCTTTTTACACCCTAACATGGCAAGAGGCACATCAGATTTTCACTTTTTTTTTTTGGTTAAATACTCCATTGGTACTTGAGTTTCAAGTGTTTTTAAATTTAGTATATCTCGGTTTTGTTTTGTATCATAGGTGGTACATGAATTATGGGTAAAAACTCATTTGGTATCTCTGTTAGATTTTTTGTCTAAATTTTAATGGCTACCCACGTGTCAACCGCTGAGGTTGACATGTGGCACTATATATATATATAAAAAAAATCTTTAAAAAATAATTAAAATTAATAAAATTAAATTGAAAAAAAAATTGGAAAAAAAGAAAGAAAGAAAGAAGAGGAGTGACTCTTGGCATGGGGTGGTTTGGCCATCCCCAAGGGCCAAAACCCATATATATATATATATATATATATTTTTCTCTACCATGAGGTGGCCGAACCACCCTAAATTGAGCCACCCCTCTTCTTTCTCTTTTTTTTTTTTTTTTTTTTTAAAAAAAAATTATTATTTTTAATTATTTTTTAAAGATTTTTATTTTTTTATATAGTGTCACATGTCAGCCACTAAGGTTTGACATGTGACGAGTCGTTAAAATTTGGACGAAAAATCTAACAAAGGTACCAAATAAGTTTTTACCCCTAATTCAGATACTATTTATGATATAAAATAAAACTGAAATACTAAATTTAAAAACATTTAAAACTCATATACGGTCCGTACGGATACGATATTTGACCTTCTTCTTCTTTTTTTTTTTTTTTTTTTTTTTTTTTTTTTTTTTTTTGGGTTTTATCCCGGCGTTGAAAAAAGCAAAACCAAAGGAAATTCAAAACCAGAGCCAAAAACATCAAAGCCATTTCACTACCTGCTCAACATTTTCTTCTCCTCTTCTCAATGTCAAAAACCCAGCCCCCATTTCTCTCGGCCACCGTTCTCCACCGTCAACAACCACTCACTCACTGTCGGTGACACAACGTTCTCTCCCTCACGCACATCCCTCTCTCTGCTCAGAGAGAGAGAACCCAGTTCCTCGTGGGTCGGCTCACCCGATTTCTAAAAAGGGTCGCTACTCTCAGAGAACCGGCAAATTAGGAGTTCCCGCCCACCTCGTCGCCATTCTCGAATATCTCGCCGCTGAGGTACTCTCTCGGATTCCCAAAGGATACCCTCTTTCTTGTTCTACTTCTCTAGCGATGCGTCTTGAAACTACTACGAGTCTACGAGTTCCTAATCATGATTAGGAACTCGTAGTAGTTTCAGATGTTGCCCTTTTTATGAACAGACCATGAACAATTTCGTAAATTCACTTTGTCTAAGGGAACTAAGACTTATTTACTCGTGTTAAATAAGTAAATGATTTTAGTAACTTGGAACGAGACAATTTCAATGATTTTATTTAAAAACGCACTTTTAGCCTTTGAATTCGCAAAGCCAAACGGACTTTAATTTCTTTAGGAATTGTTGGCATGCTCATAATAAAGCTTATAGGAAGAATTTAATCACTTAATTAATACTTTAACACTCTCTCATTTGGGCTCATAAACCTCAATTTTCATTGGTAAAGTTCAACCCGTGGAATATTTAACTGAAATAGAGGTAAACTGATGAAGACAGGGTTCAAACTTAGAACATTTGCTCTGATACCATGTTAAATTGTCACTTATTCCAAAAGTTTAAGCTTATAAGAATTGATAAATTTAATCACTTAATATATTCTTTTACAAAGCTCAATTCGTTGCTTGCTCATTAAGCTTTTGCCTCCTAAACTACTAAAAATCCTCTGAATGGTATACTGTCTCTGTTCAATATTCCCCCTCCAACATGGTTTAGGATAAAAGTGCGTAATTAATGTGCTTAAATCTAATGTTTGCAGTTATCAATCACCGTATCTGATGTTGCTTTAGGGTGGCAGCTGCAAAGGCAAACTTACTAGGCACTTTGGTTAAAGATCAAAGCTGTGTATGGCTTACTAGCATGAGAAAGGTAAATAGAACTATGCAAGATCCATGGTACTTTTATTTCCTTTCTCTAGTGGAAAACTTACATATATAAGTTTATTACCCAAACCCATCTCTTACAATATTCAGCGGAGCTACTGATTGTGCTTCACTCTCCTCTAGGTACTCAAACTCTTGACTCACTCTGTACACATGTTCACTGGAACTTCTAAAACTCTAAATTTTGTTCCTCCCATCCATGTGAGTAGCAAAAATACTAATTGAATGTAATCAACCTCTTAAGTCCTTTGAAACATGGACCTAGAAGTTTAAGCTTCTCTACTTTCAATAGCTTGGATGTTTTAGAGAGGCTTCTAAATCTTTGCTATCTGAGCCTGCAAATTTTAAGTAATGTTCAATATCATTGGAATCTGAGCAACCATGTCTTAGATGGAACCACTTCCTATGTGGTTTTGGCTTTTGGTCACTGATGGCAATAGCCATGTCATTAGGGAAAAGGTCACGGAGAACAAAGGCATGCAAGATGGTTGTTATAAGCAGACCGGTAACTGTAAGCGTAGCAGCGCCAGCGAGTATGACAGACATAGCTTGTGTTATTACGCTTCTGACTTCATTTGAGTACCTGATGGTTGCTATGGCAGCACTAGTCATTGGGAAAGTGTAGGCCCACCATGCCAGGGAGAACCTATAGATGCAAATAAACCAGAAATCAGAAAATTAAACAAAAGCAGGTGGAACAATACTTTCACTAGGATAAATTTAAGTCATATCATACTTGAATCCGCGGAAGAAATTAAGCCGAACAGCCTGCAAAAGCACAGAAAATCAATCAGAAAAACAAAGCAAGTGATCTTTAGTGTCTGTACTAGGGGTGCAACTAAGTTTAGGAATGCAGTGAAGTGGTCAACTGTTTACAAAATTTTGGAATTCTCTTTGCTATTACCACCACACCCCCACCTACTATTTCTTTTTCTTTTTTCCCAAAACATATTGAAGGGATGTGTCAAATGGTAGATAGAATACTCAAGCATATGCATGGCAGAGACTCAAAATTAGTTACCAGAAAAGATCTATGCTTATTTGCATTAAGAGGGACAGAGACACTAACCAGTGACAAATAAAGGAAGAGGGCGATGAAGTAAGCTATCCGTGAACCATAATCAAATGTTCCTTGGATCTTTGCCCATGCCATTGAAGCAACGCTTGGTGCTGCCACAAACAGAAAGAATACTGGATGGAGCTCTTTTGGGAGAGTCTCATTTGTTGGAAGTCTCTGGTAGAGAGTTACAAATAGGACCATGTAGTGAGCCAAACCAACAGCAAAGAAGAATATAGGCCCTTCTTTTAGCCCCATTGATGCACCCAGTAATGCCCCCACAAAATTCCCGACAACCAACAGATGGTTTGAAGGATTGGCAACCTTTGAGAGCCTCCTTTGGCCTCCTAACATCCACTGTCCATAGATCTTAAGCTCAAGACAGAAAATTGGTGTCATGAGAACATACCAAAGAGCTGGAGGCAGGTCATTAGCAACTGAAGGTGGCACTCCGAGAGCTAAGAACAAGAGGGCTATCCATGGGGCAAAGAAGAAGTTGATACGGATAGGGTGGTAGTACTCACGGCGAACTGCTTCAAAGTAGATTATCATTTTCAGAAGATAGATGGAGGCAACAGTGGCTATAAGAGAAATAGAAATACACCATAAAACGAGATTTACTCTCAGGCTTATGTGAAGAAATTTTGCAGGGTCAGAGTTGGCCAGGGCTTTCCACATAATTGCTTGGCTGCCAACACCAAGACAGATACCAAATGAAGAGATGGGATAACGCAGAAGAAATGGCCATGTCTTGTCATCCGGTAGTACTATTTCCTCTAAAGCCTGTTAAAAAAAAGAACCATCAATATGATCAAGAAGCACCAAGCACAGCAACATTTGGGTTCATTGGAAGAAAAACAAGATCATATTATGGCCAACCCATAATATTGAGAAAGAATATAACGAGAACTAAAATGTGCATAAAGGCGGGGGAAGAGAAACACATACCTTAAGGGTGTCCAGCTCTGGCCCTTCCAGGACATCAAAGTAGCGGTCCACAGGTAAATGTTTTTCAACTTCTCTATTTGGCACTGTTTCATCCTTAGTTCCAGCTTCCAGTGGCGACTTTCCACGTAGTAGTGTTATCTGCCTCTCAAATTTCCCGGACCATGTTTTGAAAGAATCAAATCTTTTGTCCTTCAACCTTGGAATACTCTGGTGGTAGGAAAATTGTCCACCACCAATTGCTTCATTATATGCAGCGGCTGTTGGAATTGGCTCAGAATGATGTTGTGGCTGTTTTGGTGGTTTGCCGCTAGCAGTACCGGATACACCAGAAGAATCTGGAATTCCATCAGCAAAAATTGTGTCACGACTGAAGAGAACTTTTCTGATGTTCACTCCAACAGGAGATGGAGGCAAGCTGATAGAAACAGAAGGCACCCTTTGATGATGGTAGATGGGTTCAGTTTCGCCCCCCTGATTTAATAATACAGAAGTTGTTTCAGTTCCATGGTATAAATAATTATAAATATATGTACACATCTTTATATCCTTGTTGTGTTTTCCTATGTATCAGTTATAGAACCAACATGGTAAACAATGCAGACAAAAGATCTTGAAGGAAAAGGGTAAAAAATTTCTGAATCAAGAAGATTACTTCCATTAGGAAATGTACTCCACTACTGCCAACTCCTTTCCAATAGTGATGTAGACTAGATTACTCATGGCTTCATGGAGAGGTTTGAGCGGATGAAGAATGCTTCAGAAGGGGATACTTGTGATCCTGCGAGTACCCAAGAGTTTACTTGACTCAGGGTCAATGGTCGCTCGAGCAAAAATGTTAATAGATTTTTGCTTGAGTCTCCCTCGATGGTTGCTTGAAAGATATACTACGGGAGAGAAACAGAAAGTTTGCTCAAGCGAATTTATGATAAAAGTTTCACTCGAGCGAGTTTGCAATTATTTTAATAAAGGTTAGTTTTATAATTTTCTTTTCATGGCTACGTTCATAACTTCTATTCAGGCATAATTAGGACAGTCTAGCCACCCAGTTGATGCTATTCTTCAGTTTTATCAATAATTCTTAAGAGTTTTATAGGATTTATAGAAGAGTGGTGCATGAATTCTAGTGTGTACAAATTCAGCTTCTCACTACGCCACACTGCATCAAATAGCATAGGATTAGAGGAAAAACTTACACCAGTTGATGGACTAGAAGATTCAGGTTCACTTGGTTGACACTGATCTTTCCTGAAGCTAGTCAACTTGGTATCATCAAAGCCGACAACATCATTTGATGATATATGCTTGATGAGAGATGGAACTTCAGGGGAATCCTGCTGTACAGATACCAGATGTATGTCGTTCTCCATGATAGAAAAAGCAAACACCTGAAAGGCATGAAAGAAAAGTTCATGAGGCTTTCATAATAATTGAATGCCTTGAAATAAAACCAGTTACAATTAAGAAACTTAAACTGCATAAATATCTACCATCATTATTAAACGTAAACAGGAATCTTCTCATTACTAATTATAGGATCTGTTTTATTCATCTGCCGATTGATTTATATAACAGAGATGTAATTAACTGCTTCAAGAACTTCTTATGAGATGCCAGAGAACTCAAAGCCACAACTATAGATGCTAATGTTGTTGAAGGAGCTAGCCATGAGCAAGCCACAACTATAGTTGAACTCTAAGCATATAGGCTTTAGCGAATTCCACCACCTGAAAGTTCAAAAAATTCAACGTCTTGGGTATATGAACAGAGTACTTGATCAGACCGGTACTTGATCAGGCCCAAATGGTGATGGAGAGGTTTGATCAGAGGAAGTTGCTGAGAGCTGTGGTAAAGAAGACAGCGAACATAAGGGCAATTTGGTGAAGAAGACAGCAAAAATTGCACGTGCAGTGCACTTGCGGCTATTTCCATCAGGAAAGACGGAATAAGCTGACAGAATGAATATATTGCAAATTTTTGAAATTTTGTTAAGATCGATTGCAATTTTTTTGGAGGCAAAATTGCAAATTGAGGAAAACTGAACGGTAGTAAAGTGTAATTTTCCCTCAGCAATGGAAATTCATTACAGCATATAAACTGATCGAAGAAAGGAACTTGTTTTAGAAAGCTGTACACATGCATAAGAACAGAACCAGTTTATATGAAACCAACCAACAAGATTAAGATCCAACTGGCATCTCAAAACTACCAATATAATGCTCCAGTTAATAATCCATAGCTATATATGGCAGAAAATCATGATAAAAAGATGGGAGGGGGTCGGGGGATGAGACTCCAAGAATATATTTATATCAAAATGAAAACATAATATCTGAGATTTCAATGTCTTCCCTAGCTTGAACATCTTATGAAATGAAGCAATACAGTACGTAATATCATATTGAAAGCCAAGAATGCATCACAAGCAATATCTGCAAAGGATTACAGCTGAAAGAATGGTGCTGGAATAAAAGATTAAGAATCCAAAACTGATTTCTATGCAAGCACTTGTCGATGCTCAGGCGGGAGAAACTCGAGGCTGCATCCAACCACCAAAGAGACTGTATCCTTCTCTCTTCTCTGTCGCAGATGAGTTGGAAGAGAATTCAGAAGAAGACCATGCATAAGTAGGCTAGAACAACTATGGTCTCAGAAAACAAATAAGCACAACTACACACACAGAATTCAGAAGAAGACCATGCATACGTAGGCTAGAACAACTATGGTCTCAGAAAGCAAATAAGCACAACTACGAAAACAAATAAGCACAACACACACACACACACACAAATAAGCACAACACACACACACACACTGCATTTACACACACTGCATTTACACACGCTGTATTTACACACACACACACACGCTGCATTTAATATATAGTATGGCTTACTTTATTTGGAAATGAGACATTCATGCTAAGAGCACTAGTAGCAAATTCCCTATAATGGTTCCCTTCTCTATATTTAAGGAAAATTTGATAAAAAAAACATCAAAAACTGACCCACAATAGCTACCCTAATTTTACATATTTTGGTTGGGTAGCTACAGTGCTACCCAATCTATTGGATAGCACTGTAGCTTCCCAATATATTTTTTTAATAGAAAAAAATCTGCCGTATCTCTTACCTTTCACGCATCCCCATTTCTGCTTTCATTTCCCTCCATCTGAAGCTCATTCTCGCGCCATACCCATGAAACAACTCCTCCACTCTTTCTTCACTAGCTTTCTGCACAGCGGGAGCGAGAGAGACGAGCTGCAGGTCTTGCGGTAGTTGATGTGTGGCTGGAGCAGCGCCGGTGAACACCCAGACCCGTTCTTTTCTTTCCTATTCTTTGTTTCTACTTTTTTGTTTATGTTCCTTCTTTAATTTTTAACCAACTTGTTGTTGTACGTTGCTTTGGATTTTTTCTTTTGTTAGTTGAAGTCAAGTTTGCGGTTGATTCTTGCATTCTTTTGTCGATGGGTTGATTCTCGCGTCGCTCTTCCAACTTGACGGTAGTGAAATTTACTCTATTCCAGCAAATCGGGAATATGGTAGCTAGGTCAACAAAGCAATGACAGGCTTGAATGATTTTTTTTATTTTATTTTTGTTTTTGTTTTTGCATGACAGGCTTGAATGATTTGTCACGATACTATTACCTTAATACCTTTGACAGCATCATCTTATAGATAAGTACCTAAAATGCAAGTACAGAATTGTTAGGGAATAGAGGTACGTAACTTGGTGTACCCAGTTTCTTTAGGGTAATACAACTAACTTTTTTCTCTTGCCTTTTCCATGCTAGACATTTTTCCCAGCATTTTCGAGCAAAATCACTCATGCCTTCAACAACATTTAAGCGGGAGACTCCAAACCTTACCGACAAGAGGCGGGAACAACGAGTTTATATAAGGAGAAAGACCTTTCACCAATACTCTTATCAATTTGATTTCTCTCTTATCATTACTAAAGCGTTGGAGATGGTTTTACCGAATCTCCAATATACAGACCTCTCTATCCTTTTATTCTCCTTTCATCCTCCTTGTGAGGCTTGACATGTTGTCATAATATCAACATAACTAATTGCTAATAGCTTATGCATCAAGCATGAAATATGAAAGGGTTGTATAAATTTATACATAAAAAGAAGCAAATGAATAAATGTAATAAGCAAAATAGGACCATTACTAGAATGCTCATAATTTGAAGGACAATTACATTCCCTTCAGAAAATTGTTTTAAATCCTAAACATGCAACAAAAACAAAGAAACGGAGGTTCATAGATGAAAGTCAAAAGGATTGGGAGCATATAAACATCTAATCGAGCCCTGACAGAGATAGAAACGAATATGATTGGTTTAGTTCAAATTTGATTTGACTTAAATTAATGGGGAGAAAAATGTCGCCAATCAAAGAAATCTCTTTCAAGTACCATCGACCAACCATTCTGAAAACTTACATGATTGAAAAAAGATTTATATTTACATTCTAATCCAAATTAGAAACGTCAAAAAATGGCTAATTAATACTAGGCAGTGATTATTTTAATATTTTACAAAAAAATGATCAAATAAATAAATAACAAGTGAAAATCTGGAGCCGTAAATTTCGAAGCCCCATCGAAAATGGGACAAAAGATAACAAAGCCATGAGTCATGATGACAACCACAATATATAACAAGTCAAACATGTACTGCAAAATGCAAAGTTGCCAGAGCCATGATAACTGCATGCATCCACATTTCTTCTTCTTTTTTCGTCGTCCAAATTCCTTTGTGAATGCATTTTTATTTTTTCATATTTTTTTTCCCTTCAGTTGTCAATCTGGCCTGACAGTGAAAAGAATTACCTGTTGTCAAGTCTTTGAATTCGGGTTTTCAGTAATTTGAAAAAGAGGCTTGCGTGCTAGTCCCAGGTTACTCCATAAATCAACAAAGTAGAAACAATACGGCATTTGATGTCGTTACTCAAAAGTAATGGTTTTAAGACTATCAACCAATATAGGTTATTATGAATTAAGTAGTATTATCTTTGGCTTAAAAAAGAAGAAGTGAGAATTATCTTTAGAGTAATGCTACGTACGTACTACACTCACAAAGAGTGTGACAAGCAGTGGCGGAATTAAAATAATAAAATATAATGATAAATATTTTTTTTTGTTCTTTTTATATATTATATTTTTATCATTTATGGTGTCTAATTTTGGCTTTGGGTTGATTTTTCTTAGCCGTTGGGATAGGGTTAGGCTAAGTTGTCTTGAATATATATATATATTGAAATTTTTACTAAAATTATAAAGTAGCACAATGGTAAAATAATGACCTAGAAAAATGGCATCTAGGACTTAACTATGGCTTATTTACAAAATAGATAGAAATCTTCAAGAATTTGAATTTTGGTGAATGCAAATAGGTGCTCTTCTCGAAACTAGACAAGCTAGTTGTATCTTTCAAGTTTTAAAGTGCGTTTGATTTTGCGGTTTCAAAACATGCGATTTAAAAAGTAACGATTTCAAAACATGTAATTTGAAAATGCGATTTTTAAAAAATGCAGTTAACTGTTTAGTAAAATTTTGGTTTAACATTTAAAATTATAATTTGGCATTTAAAATCATAAGTTTTTAAAAATGCATTTTCTTGCTTGCGATTTGTAAACATACATTTTCTTTGTTTTCAAACCACATTTTTTTTTTAAACTCACTTCCAAATGAGACAATTTCAATGAATTTATTTAAAAATGCACTTTTAGCTTTTGAAATCACAAAGCCAAACGAACTCTAATTTCTATAGAATTGTTGGGATGCTCATAATTAATGCAAACACCTTTCATATCCCACCAACTGCAACAGCAACAGACCAGGCCACTGGCTTCCCAAAGTCTGTATACACAAATTAATCATTGTTATACCTCAAAGCAAAGGTGTGACTGCAGAACTTTTTTAATCATCGTTCGCTGCCTTCAAAACGACTTGGCATATTAAAGCAATTTTCATACGCTATCCGATATTTGTAACATGAACATGCAATGAAGAGTTAGATAGCGTGGTTGGTAACACGGCAAATGATCCTGTGTCTTGTGTCTTAACTCTTAACTCAAGTAGTAGCAAGAAAATAGATGTAGCAAGAAAACTAAAACTACTGCACTAACGCGCAATGACTTTATAAAACTAGTTAAATTACCGCTTATCTCAAAAGTTTAAGTTTATAGGAAGGGATAAATTTAATCACTTAAACATCGTTTGGTATGCGGAATGACTATTCCATTAGAAAAAGGAATAAATATTTCTAGGAATAGAAGGTGACGGAATGGAATGGCTATTCATACTCTTTAGTTTGGTAAGAACTCATATATTTTAATTGGAATCTAATTAAAATTACTAAAAAAACCCCCACATTTTTTTTTTAAAAAAAAAAGAAAATCAAATTATTAAAAAAAAAAGAAAAAAGAAAAGAAAACCATGGGTGGTCGACCACCCATTGGGGTGGCCGGCCAACCAGTGAAGGGTTTTGACTTTTTTTTTGTTTTGTTTTAAAAATAAATGGTTTTTTCTGAAAAATATTATCTTTACCCCAATGAATAGTTATTCCTCTAATTTTTTAGAGGAATAAGTATAAGCATTCCAATGGGAATAACTATTCCAAAAAATAAATCCCTACCAAACAAAAGAATGACTATTCCGCGAACCAAACGAGGCCTTAATTAATACTTTAACGCTCACATTCACGTGTGCGCTCATAAATTTCAATTCTCATAGGTGTGGTTCAACCCGTGAAAATATTTAACTGAAATATGAGTAAATTGATGGAGACAAGGTTCGAACTCAGAACCTTTGCTCTAATATCTTGTTAAATTGTCACTTATCCCAAAAGGAGAAAAATTTAATCACTTAATCAATACTTTAACAAAGCTCAATTCGTTGCTTGCTCATTAAGCTTTTGCCTCCTAAACTACCAAAAATCCTCTGAATGGTTTCTCTGTTCAATATTCCCCCTCCAACATGGTTTAGGATAGAAGTGTGTAAATGTAATTGATGTGCTTAAATCTAAAGTTGCTTTAGGGTGGCAGCTACAAAGGCAAACTTACTAGGCAGTTTATTTCATTTACGCACTTTGGTTAAAGATCAAAGCTCTGTATATGGCTTACTAGCATGAAAAAGACAATAATAAGGTAAATAGAACTAAGCAAGATCCATGGTACTTTATTTCCTTTTTTTAGTGGAAAACATACATATATAAGTTTATTACCCAAACCCATCTCTTATATTCAGCTGAGCTACTGATGGTGCTTCACTCTCCTCTAGGTACTCAAACTTTTGACTCACTCTGTACACATGATCACTGGAACTTCTAAAACTCTAAATTTGTTCCTCCCATCCATGTGAGTAGCAAAAATACTAATTGAATGTCATCAACCTCTCAAGTCCTTTGAAACATGGACCTAGAAGTTTAAGATTCTCTACTTTCAATAGCTTGGATGTTTTAGTGAGGCTTCTAAATCTTTGCTATCTGAGCCTGCAAATTTTAAGTAATGCTCAATATCATTGGAATCTGAGCTACCATGTCGATGGAACCACTTCTTATGTGGTTTTGGCTTTTGGTCACTGATGGCAATAGCCATGTCATTAGGGAAAAGGTCTCGGAGAACAAAGGCATGCAACATGGTTGTTATAAGCAGACCGGTAACTGTAAGCGTAGCAGCGGCGGCGAGTATGACAGACATAGCTTGTGTGATTACACTTCTGACTTCATTTGAGTACCTGATGGTTGCTATGGCAGCACCAGTCATTGGGAAAGTGTAGGCCCACCATGCCAGGGAGAACCTATAGATGCAAATAAAACAGAAAATCAGAAAATTAAACAAAAGCAGGTGGAACAATACTTTCACTAGGATAAATTTAAGTCATATCATACTTGAATCCGCGGAAGAAATTAAGCCGAACCGCCTGCAAAAGCACAGAAAATCAATCAGAAAAACAAATCAAGTGATCTTTAGTGTTCTGTCCTTGGGATGCAACTAAGTTTAGGAATGCAGTGAAGTGGCCAACTGTTTACAAAATTTTGAAATTCTCTTTGCTATTACCACCACACCCCCACCTACTAATCTCTTTTTGTCCCAAAACATATTGAAGGGATGCGTCAAATGGTAGATAGAATACTCAAGCATATGCAGGTCTGAGACTCAAAATTAGTTACAAGAAAAGATATATGCTCATTTGCATTAAGAGGGACAGAGACACTAACCAGTGACAAATAAAGGAAGAGGGCGATGAAGTAAGCTATCCGTGAACCATAATCAAATGTTCCTTGGATCTTTGCCCACGCCATTGAAGCAACGCTTGGTGCTGCCACAAACAGAAAGAATACTGGATGGAGCTCTTTTGGGAGTGTCTCATTTGTTGGAAGTCTCTGGTAGAGAGTTACAAATAGGACCATGTAGTGAGCCAAACCAACAGCAAAGAAGAATATAGGCCCTTCTTTTAGCCCCATTGATGCACCCAGTAATGCCCCCACAAAATTCCCGACAACCGACAGATGGTTTGAAGGATTGGCAACCTTTGAGAGCCTCCTTTGGCCTCCTGACATCCACTGTCCATAGATCTTAAGCTCAAGACAGAAAATTGGTGTCATGAGAACATACCAAAGAGCTGGAGGCAGGTCATTAGCAACTGAAGGTGGCACTCCGAGAGCTAAGAACAAGAGGGCTATCCATGGGGCAAAGAAGAAGTTGATACGGATAGGGTGGTAGTACTCACGGCGAACTGCTTCAAAGTAGATTATCATTTTCAGAAGATAGATGGAGGCAACAGTGGCTATAAGAGCAATAGAAATACACCATAAAACGAGATTTACTCTCAGGCTTATGTGAAGAAATTTTGCAGGGGCAGAGGTGGCCAGGGCTTTCCACATAATTGCTTGGCTGCCAACACCAAGACAGATACCGAATGAAGAGATGGGATAACGCAGAAGAAATGGCCATGTCTTGTCATCCGGTAGTACTATTTCCTCTAAAGCCTGTTAAAAAAAGAACCATCAATGTGATCAAGAAGCACCAAGCACAGCAACATTTGGGTTCATTGGAAGAAAAACAAGATCATAATATGGCCAACCCATAATAATGAGAAAGAATATAACAAGAACTAAAATGTGCATAAAGGCGGGGGAAGAGAAACACATACCTTAAGGGTGTCCAGCTCTGGCCCTTCCAGGGCATCAAAGTAGCGGTCCACACGTAAATTTTTTTCAACTTCTCTATTCGGCACTGTTTCATCCCCAGTTCCAGCTTCCAGTGGCGACTTTCCACGTAGTAGTGTGATCTGCCTCTCAAATTTCCCGGACCATGTTTTGAAAGAATCAAATCTCTTGTCCTTCAACCTTGGAATACTCTGGTGGTAGGAAAATTGTCCACCACCAATTACCTCATTATATGCAGCGGCTGTTGGAATTGGCTCAGAATGATGTTGTGGCTGTTTTGGTGGTTTGCCGCTAGCAGTACCGGATACACCAGAAGAATCTGGAATTCCATCAGCAAAAATTGTGTCACGACTGAAGAGAACTTTTCTGATGTTCACTCCAACAGGAGATGGAGGCAAGCTGATAGAAACAGAAGGCACCCTTTGATGATTGTAGATGGGTTTAGTTTCGCCCCCCTGATTTAATAATACAGAAGTTGTTTCAGTTCCATGGTATAAATAATTATAAATATATGTATACATCATTATATCCTTGTTGTGTTTTCCTATGTATCAGTAATAGAACCAACATAGTAAACAATGCAGACAAAAGATCTTGAAGGAAAAGGGTAAAAAATTTCTGAATCAAGAAGATTACTTCCATTAGGAAATGTACTCCACTACTGCCAACTCCTTTCCAATAGTGATGTAGACTAGATTACTCATGGCTTCAGGGAGAGTTTGAGCGGAGGAAGAATGCTTCAGAAGGGGATACTTGTGATCCTGCGAGTACCCAAGAGTTTACTTGACTCAAGGTCGATGGTCGCTCGAGCAAAAATGTTAATAGATTTTCGCTCGAGTCTCCCTCGACGGTTGCTTGAGCGATATGCTACGGGAGAGAAACAGAAAATTCGCTCAAGTGAGCTTATGATAAAAGTTTGGGATAAACACCTTTTTAGTCCCTGAGTTTTGGCAACTTTATTTTTTAGTCCCTGAGTTTCAATTCGCATCACAGATGATACCTAAATTTTTGGAAATGACCAAATAAGTACCTCGGTTAACTTCTCCGTCCAAAAACTAACGGCTCGCCACGTCACTGACACTTAGCACCACTAGAATGTCGACATCTGTCCAGTGAAACACGTCAGCATCCACTTAATTTCCAAATCACCCAAACACCTCCACATCACACACCCACGTCATTTCTTCATTTTGGGGGGAAAACTATTTTTTGCAATTTAAGAAACTCAAAACTGAAACTCAAATATTTCAAACAAAAAAACTTAAATCATCATTTCATCGTTAATCTGAGAAAGAAATAAAAATCCCTAAAATTAACTTGTGAAGTGAAGAAGTGAAGAACCCTAATCCCTAAAATCCCCCTCGGCCGACTCTCTCTCGACCGGCCGACTCCCACCCGGACTCCCGGACTGTCGCTCGATTTCTCTCCCGTCGACTCCACAGAACCGGCCGACTCCCTCCCGGACATCGAAGAAAGGGGATTTCACCTAACATCGGCCGGACGTCGAAGGAAGTGGATTTCGCTCGCTCATCAAGTCGGCACATTCCGAGGTATTTTGCCCATTTTTGTGTTTTTATAAGTTTGTTTCGTCCTATATATATATATGGATTGTGTATTGTGCTTGTCGATTGAATCTTTGTTTTGATTTTTGGAACAAATGCTTGTCGGTTGTTGGGCAAAGTGATGAGGTTATAAAAGTTGATGGCTTCTTGTCGCACACGAGATTCCAAAGGGAAGGAAGTTTCCCGTGGTGTAGACAAGGTCGGTTCTTAGGCTCAAATTTTTTTTAAAAATTTTTAATTTTTTAATTTTTTCCTTAATTTCCGTTTGAAGATTTAGACAATTTCTTGTTTGTTATGTGTTTTGTGTTGTCCGTTCCTTGAAGTCATCATCCGAATCGTCCTCAGTGGGCCGTGTTGACATATCCTATTTCTGTTTCTGCGATTTACCCGCCCCATTGAAGACCTCGTGGACTAGGGAAAACCCTGGAAGAAGATTTTGGGGTTGCGCCACTTACAACTCAAGAGTAAGCATTTTTTTATAATTATAGATAGTCGGTCGTGAGTTTTTGCTGACTGAATGCTACACTTCAACATGCAGACAAAAGCTGCATGCAAATTTTTCAAATGGCTGGACAAGCCAACTTGTGCAAGGGGTGTGGAGGTTTTAGATGAGATTACCAAGAAGCTTAACGAAG
Organism: Alnus rubra; assembly: GCA_028654335.1. Taxonomy (NCBI): domain Eukaryota; kingdom Viridiplantae; phylum Streptophyta; class Magnoliopsida; order Fagales; family Betulaceae; genus Alnus; species Alnus rubra. The sequence continues at coordinate 941,990 of JAJPGS010001186.1, forward strand.
TAGAGGATGCAAATGGTACTTTGGTAGCAAGGGTTAAAGATTTTGAGAATGAAAATGTCAGTTGCATGGAAAGAGTTAGGCAATCACAGAAGTGGGATGATAAACAAATGGAAATCATCAGGTGTCTAGAGAAGGAAAATGACAGCTATAGGACAAGAGAGAAATTTTTTATGTATGCTTTGTTCTTGTCATGGTTTACAATTCTGTTGATTGCTTGTGTTGCACTTATGAAATGAAATGTAGTTTGAGATATGAATTGTAGATTATGTAGTTTGGATATGTATTTTGTATATTTATGAGAAGTATGTAAGTTTTATGGATGGAGCTGCTGGAGAAATATTGTTAATATGTTATGTCAAACAATATCCCTTCATGCTGCAATTGTACACTCTGTGCTCAAATTCTGGGTCTAAACAATTTTATTTCATTGCCCTTCAAGCAGTATCACAGAGAGTACCTCATGTTTCCATTTATATCATAGTAGGTACCTAGATTTTATATAAGTATCAGACATAGTACCTCCGTATGGGTTTTAACAAGTTTTTAATGTAAAACACAAACAATATACAAACAATATCCCTTCTGCTGCAATTGGTCAACAAATGCACACTAAGTGCTCAAATTTTGTGTCGAAATAATTTATTTAATTGAAATTCAGGAAGCATCACACATAGTACCTCATGTTTCCATTTATATCATAGTAGGTACCTAAGTTTTATATAAGTATCACAAATAGTACCTCCGTATGGGTTTTAACAAGTTTTTAATGTAAAACACAAACAATATCCGTTCATGCTGCAATTGGTCAACAAATGTACACTCTGTGCTCAAATTTCTCAAATTTTGGGTCGAAACAATTTATTTAATTGAACTCCAGGAATTATCACAGAGAGTACATCATGTTTCCATTTATATCATAGCAGGTACCTAGGTTTTATATAAGTATCACACATAGTACCTCATTATGGGTTTTAATATAAGTGTCACGAGCAACCTGTGCCTTGATTACAAATAGTCTGCCTAACAAATATGTGTAAATAGTTATATCAACAACCAGTACACATCCAGTAGGGTAACAAAATACATTAACAATATGTGCATCCAATAATCAAACATGTACAAATATGTACATCAACAGCCCTTTTTGCAAAATATCAATACAACACAAAATATGTGCACATCACATGAACACCCAGTAGGGTAACAAAATACATTAACAATACTCTCGGGCATCCACAACCCGAATATCCATTAACATAAAATGTGTCTTGTCTTTGTCTTGTACATCAATCTATTTGAATTGGTTGTGATCCACCTTGCTGCAATCCAACCAAGAGATAGGTTAATCAACATGTATTTAAATAACAATTAACCAGCCCACATAGGGTAACAAAAGTTAAAAATTAGTATGTGGCCAACCTTTGGTTGCCTCTTGTACACGGAAGACATTCTCCTTTCTCTTGGTCTTCGACGTATGCTTGTTCCTCGAGGTATGCTTCGTGTTCGAGGTGTCCTTGCCGGTTGACCTGATGGACCTGCAGGGGCAGATGGGCCTACAGGGGTAGGCCCGCCTGCAGGGGTAGGTGGGCCTGCAAGGGTAGATGGGCTTGCACCTGATGGCCCTGTCCTTGATGTACTTCCCTGCCCATATTTGACAAACACATTAGTTATAGAAATATGGTCATTGAACCAGTAAATAGAAATATAGTTATTCGACCAGAAATACCTACCTTCGGTTTCCTAGGCTGTTTGGGATACTTCTTCCTATTCGGGTTGTCGGGTTCACGGCAACTTCTAGCATTGTGCCCCTTTTCACCACAATTTCCACACCGCACATCGTATCCCTTGCGACTCACTTTGATGCTCTCGTATGGCTGCTCATTAACTCCTATTTTCCTCTGTTTTTTGGGCCTCCCGCGCTGTTTCCTTGGCTGCGGTGGTTCTATAGGTTCCACACCCTCATCAACAGGCCAGTCATTCGGGCCAGGCATAGGACAAATCCCGGAGGCATAGGACTTTTTGTACGTATCCATCATGTACCAATGGCTGACATAAGTCTCGGGTTTTCCTTTATTGAGGTATATTGCACAAACTGCATAGGGACAAGGAATACCATTAAGTTGTCACCTCCCACAGCCACATGTTCTTCCTTGAAGATCCACCACCCGCCGAGACTCATGGGCACTATCGACCTCAAACTGCATCTGATTGCTCCATCGGCAAATATAGTTCTTCGCCTCTAACTTGTTTCTCTCCAACTTCTTCACAATCTTTGGACAAATTACATTCGATGTCGTTGTTGCCCCAACATTTTTCTTACTGAACCGGTTCATAATCTGCCGCCGTATAGTCTCGAAACAAGTTAGTATCGGCTGGCCTCTTGCTTCCAACACCCAAGCATTGAAGCTCTCGGCGACGTTATTTAGCAAGATGTCGCTGCAGCTGGTGATTCGAAATGCGTGCCTTGCCCACGTTTTTGGGTCAACCCCCTCAATGTACTCGAGAGCTTTTTTGTCCATACCTCCAATGACAGAGAGGTAGTACTTAAATTGGACTTCATTGGGTGCCCTAGCTGCACCCCATAACGCGTCCTTGAACTCCTTCCCCTTCCATCCCTTCCCCTTCATGTTTGCATGCAGGTGCCTAACACAATAACGATGCTCGAGGCCGGGCATTAGATCCTCCAGAGCATCGATTAGTCCCTGTGTAAACAATAAATAAATATCAAACAAATGTTATTAAAATAAAAATGACCATACGATAATCGTATTAGATATTACCTTCTGTCGGTCCGACATGAACGACCACATATGCTCCCGCGGAAGCCCAATATCCTCCAACAGTTGGACCAAGAACCATGTCCATGTCTCCTTGTTCTCGGTCTCGCATACCGCAAATGCAATAGGATATATGTCATCATTACCGTCACGGCCGATTGCGGCATGCAACTGTCCACCCCATTTCGTCTTAATGAAACATGCATCAACACATATCATCGGCCTACATCCTGCCAAGAATCCTTCTTTACATGCCATCAAAGAAACATACATCCTCTGGAAGAACACTCCGTCCCTTTGGATGTAAGCCGAGCTACCGGGATTCCACTTCCGCAATGCATTGCAATACTCTCGGGTGTGACAATATTGTTCACCATCTCTTCCATCGAGGATTTCGATTGCCATCTTCTTTGCACGATGGCAACTCAATATTGTCATCTGCATGTTGTAATCTCGGCGTATCATTTCCCTCAACGCCCTAGCCTTAAAGCTTCTTTGGTCTCGAAAAATCTCTACATATCGATTTTCAGCCCACCTGATAGTTGTCTTCTTGTTGTAGTAATCACTGCCACAGTTATGCTCATCATGGAGAGTCTTGATCTGAAAATACTTTCTACATGGCGTCCAAGAGGCATGTATTTTCCATTGACATAACAATTTGCAGTGGGCGGTTACCCGTTTTTGCTCGTTATGCACATACTTGTAATCAAAGTTATTTTGCATTGCGAATAGTTGCAATGCTTCTTTAAATTCTTTCGGGTTCGTAAACCTCAACCCTACATTTAACTCCACTGTCTGACTCCAGTCCCGCTTTTTCTTCCACTGGGGATACCTTTTCTTACGCTTTACAGTTGACCCTTCATTATCTTCTTCACCACTGTCTAGACTGTCAAAGTACTCACTGTCATATGAATCCGCGTCCGGGTCATTTGCTGCATCGACTCCAATTCCCGCGTTGGAATCTTTATCCCAAGTCTGAAACCAGGTATTTATATCATCATTCGGTTCCCGTAGGACATCCTGTTCCTTCCCTACAAACATGTCCTCCTCCTCGCCATCAGTCAACTCAAAATCACTCAACTCAATGTCCTCCTCCTCCTCCTCCTCCTCCTCCTCCTCCTTCTTATCCCTCTGTTTCCTTGGCCGCCCGGCTGGCCTTTTCCTTGGCTGCTGTGGTGGATGTTGTACTGCTGCTGGCTCTTGGGGTGTCTATTGCACTGCTGGCACTTCTGGAGGAGACTGGGTCAAAAGCAAAACAGGGTTTACCACTTCAATTGGAAGAGGTTCTTCATGATCCACAAAAACATGCAGCTTTTTCCTGCCACTACTCAGCAGCCCTTCTTTTAGAGTAGCGAAATCACCATCTTTGGTAAGACCGTGTATTTGCTCGTTGGTCTCATCATCAAACTTGTAGTACATTTTGGGTATGTTGTTGTATTCATATTGCAGGTAGCACTCCAAAATGTTTGTCAAATCTCCAAACTTGAACTGGGATGCATCTATACCGGCGATTGTAAGAATGTCTCCGCCAATATAGGCCATCCTGTGTCCAGATAGTGACCCATTATGGTAAACAAGTAGGTCAAATGTTGGATCTGACATTTTCTGCACCCTGTGAATTAAACAAAAAAGGATCGTCACACTCTAGCAATAAAAACTGTAAAATTAACTACCAAAGAGATGGGCAAAGAAAGTATGTAAACTCACACGGGCACAAAAGAGGGGCTTCTTAGAAAGTCTCTTTTGTTTTCCTCTCTTTTATTTTTTATTTTTTTTTGATGTAGTAAGTAACATGACACATTTTTGGGATGTTTTTCAAAAAATGATCTTGCCTTCAGATAGGCATAGTCATTCAACCTTCATCCTCAAGTTTATTAATGATTTCTGTCCCGAACAATAGGAACTTTATGTTAGTGGGTCTGGTTTAGTTAATAAATGTAAATCATCCTAAGTGTCAGTCATTGTTTTTGTTTTGAAAAAATAAGTCTGTATGTTAATTGGTGAAGAATTGAAAAAAATGAATTAGTCCTGTAATTGGTAAAAGTTATATGACTTCTAGAGTGAATATGAATTTAAATTTTGCTTCTGTTTGTTCACAGCATGAGTATATATTTGGTGTGTGTTCGTGTGCATATCTATTTTTAATAGATTGACTTTCTCTTGTCTGCAGCATGGGAGGCTTGGTTGTCAAGCAGATGCTTTATAAAGCTAAAGCAGAAAATATTGATAACCTTGTGAACAACACCATTGGAGTGTAGTGCTTTTTGTACAGATGCTTCACATTGCAGATGCTTCTTAGACAGGATGTATAGTGCTTTTTGTACTTTATTGTTCTCTTTTGCACAGTTGGGACCCTCTTGGCCAACATGTGCAACCACAAACACAACAGATAAAGACAGATATGCAATAAAGTCATACATTCAATAATGCAATGTGCTGGACAACAACCCAACCAAACTGGTTGTTGGTTTTCTTTACCCAACAAAAGACAAAAACATGTGACGATGGTCAGGCATCTGACAATGGTCAGGCCTTACCCAACTCGGGATACACCCACAACAACCGAAAGTTTCGGTTTTTATAACCTCATCACTTTGCCCAACAACCGACAAGCATTTGTTCCAAAAACCAAAACAAAGATTCAATCGACAAGCACAATACACAATCCATATATATATATAGGACGAAACAAACTTATAAAAACACAAAAATGGGCAAAATACCTCGGAATGTGCCGACTTGATGAGCAAGCGAAATCCACTTCCTTCGACGTCCGGCCGATGTTAGGTGAAATCCCCTTTCTTCGATGTCCGGGAGGGAGTCGGCCGGTTCTGTGGAGTCGACGGGAGAGAAATCGAGCGACAGTCCGGGAGTCCGGGTGGGAGTCGGCCGGTCGAGAGAGAGTCGGCCGAGGGGGATTTTAGGGATTAGGGTTCTTCACTTCTTCACTTCACAAGTTAATTTTAGGGATTTTTATTTCTTTCTCAGATTAACGATGAAATGATGATTTAAGTTTTTTTGTTTGAAATATTTGAGTTTCAGTTTTGAGTTTCTTAAATTGCAAAAAATAGTTTTCCCCCCAAAATGAAGAAATGACGTGGGTGTGTGATGTGGAGGTGTTTGGGTGATTTGGAAATTAAGTGGATGCTAACGTGTTTCACTGGACAGATGTCGACATTCTAGTGGTGCTAAGTGTCAGTGACGTGGCAAGCCGTTAGTTTTTGGACGGAGAAGTTAACCGAGGTACTTATTTGGTCATTTCCAAAAATTTAGGTATCATCTGTGATGCGAATTGAAACTCAGGGACTAAAAAATAAAGTTGCCAAAACTCAGGGACTAAAAAGGTGTTTATCCCTACAAGTTTTACTCGAGCGAGTTTGCGATTATTTCAATAAAGGCTAGTTTTATAATTTTTTTTTCCTAGCTACGTTCTTAACTTCTATTCAAGCATAATTAGGACAGTCTAGCTACCCAGTTGATGCTATTCTTCAGTTTTATCAATAAGAAGCATTATTGAGAGATTTTTTTCCTATTCTCTATAATTCTTAGAGTTTTATAGGATTTATAGAAGAGTGGTGCATGAATTCTAGTGTGTACGTACAGATTCAGCTTCTCACTATGCCACACTGCATCAAATAGCATAGGATTAGAGGAAAAACTTACATCAGTTGATGGACTAGAAGATTCTGGTTCACTTTGCTGACACTGATCATTCGTGAAGCTAGTCAACTTGGTGTCATCAAAGCCGGCAACATCATTTGATGATATATGCTTGATGAGAGATAGAACTTCAGGGGAATCCTGCCGTACAGATACCAGATGTATGTTGTTCTCCATGATAGAAAAAGAAAACACCTGAAAGGCATAAAAGAAAAGTTCATGATCAGGCTTTCATAATAATTGAATGCCTTGAAATAAAATCAGTTACAATTAAGAAACTTAAACTGCATAAATATCTACCATCATTATTAAACGTAAACAAGAATCTTCTCATTACTAATTATAGGATATGTTTTATTCATGTGCCGATTGATTTATATAACATAGATGTAATTAACTGCTTCAAGAACTTCTTATGAGATGCCAGAAAACTCAAAGCCACAACTATAGATGCTAATGTTGTTGAAGGACCTAACCATGAGTTGCATAATTCAAGATTAACAGGGGTCAGTCAGTACACAAGGAGAATGCTAAATTGAAAGTAGCACCTAATAACAATCGAGATTCAACTTAACGACACTTGTGACAATGTTATTACATATCCTCTTCATTTTCATGGAAATTGGCGAAGTCCTCATGCTTTCTACCATGTTCAATTATCAAAATACTATCTGGATTCTATGGGAATAGTTATTTTGGGAAAGAACAATCACAAACTTTTGATAAATAGAAAAATTACACTTTACCTCACGAAGTTTCACCCAAATTGTAATCTCCCCTCTAAAGTAAAAAAAGTTGCTATCAACCCCAATAAAGTTTCAAAATTTTGCAACGTAGCCACTCTGTTAGCTTATTCTGTCTTCCTCGACGAAAATAGCCGCACATGCAAATTTTCCTGCCTTCTTCACCAAATTGCCCTTATGTTTAAAGAGGAATGCTAGAGCTCATTTTAATGTTCTTTTGGTGTCCATTTGAAATGACATAAATGTAATAAAAAAAATTCAATCTTAATGCAATTTTTTAATTTTTTATTATATTTATATCCTTCTAAATAGACATAAAAAACACTAGAATTCCTCATGTTTCGTAGCCATGTTCGCTAGAAGAAAAGTTTCAGATCCATGTTTGCCTTTCGCTTCCGCCAACTCCAACGGACGAAACTGCCCTCCTGCGTCTCAAAGAAGAAGACGAAGGAAGCTAGGTTGAAGAAGAAGACGAAGAGGTTGAAGAATATATTTAAAAAAACAAAAAAAAAAAAAAAAAAAGACGAAGAAGAAGGAAGCTAGGAAGAAGACGCTTTTTTTTCTTTTTTCTTTTTTTTTTTCTAGGAAAATTTGTGTTTGATTATATATGAAATTTGAGTTAGATGATGTGGATCATTGGGATGCCTGTGGGTTGATTATCAATTAATTTTTTGTCAAATTAAACTGATTACAGCTCAGGGGTGATTCCTTCGTTTGTACTCCAATGGCGGGTCATGTTTCAATGATGAATTCAGGAACACCAACACTTTTTTCATCCTAAGACTAGGTCTGAAATGTGGATTTAACATGAAACAAAGCACATATGTAGTTTTATTTTGGGTATCTAAGCGTATAGGCTTTAGCGAATTCCACCACCTGAAAGTTCAATAAATTCAACGTCTTGGGCATATAAACAGAGTACTTGATCAGACCGGTACTTGATCAGGCCCAAAATGGTGATGGAGAGGTTTGATCTGAGGAAGTTGCTGAGAGCGTGGTGAAGAAGACAGCAAAAACGTCTTGGGCTGTCAAAACTACCAATATAATGCTCCAGCTAATAATCCATAACTATGGCAGAAAATCATGACAAAAAGTTGGGAGGGGGTCGGGGGATGAGACGTACTCCAAGAATATATTTATCAAAATGAAAACATAATATCTGAGATTTCAATGTCTTCCCTTGAACATCTTACGAAATGAAGCAATACAGTACGTAATATCATATTGAAAGCCAAGAATGCATCACAAGCAATATCTGCATAGGATTACAGCTGATCAAAGAATGCTGCTGGGATAAAAGATTAAGAATCCAAACCTCACTGCTAGATCAAAACTGATTTCTAAGCAAACACTTGTCGATGCTCAGGCGCGGGAGAAACTCGAGGCTGCATCCAACCACCAAAGAGACTGTATCCTTCTCTCTTCTCTGTAGCAGATGAGTTGGAAGAGAATTCAGAAGAAGACCATGCATGCGTAGGCTAGAACAACTATGGTCTCAGAAAACAAATAAGCACAACTACACATATATATATCTTTATCTTCAAACAGTAGGAAGCATCATTTAATATATATAGCCCAACGCAGTGAAATTTATGGTAGACATTCATGCTAAGGACAAAGTAGTGAAATTTACACTATTCCAGCAAATCGGGAATATGGTAGGTCAACAAAGCAATGACAGGTTTGAATGATTTGTCACGATACTATTACCTTTGACAGCATCATCTTATAGATAAGTACCTAAAATGCAAGTATAGAATTGTTAGGGTTATAAAAGTAACTTGGTGTACCCAGTTTCTTTAGAGTAATACAACTAACGCCTTTTCCATGCTAGACATTTTTCCAAACATTTTCGAGCATAATCACGCATGCCTTCAACAACATTTAAGCGGGAGACTCCAAACCTTACCGACAAGAGGCGGGAACAACAAGTTTATATAAGGAGGTAAAGACCTTTCACCTATACGGGAACAACGAATTTATGTTGATATTATGTTGTCATAATATCAACATAACTAATGGCTAATACCTAGCTCATGTACCAAGCATGAAATATGAAGGGGATATTATATATATATATATAATATATATATATATATATATATATAAAAGAAGCAAATGAATAAATGGAATAAGCAAAATAGGACCATTACTAGAATGCTCATAATTTGAAGGACAATTACATTCCCTTCAGAAAATTGTTTTAAATCCTAAACATGCAACAAAAACAAAGAAAAAGGAGGTTCATAGACGAAAGTCAAAAGGATTGGGAGCATGTAAACATCTAATCAAGCCCTAACAGAAACAGAAACGGATACGATTGGTTTAGTTCAAATTTGATTTGACTTAAATCAATTGAGAGACAGATGTCGCCAATCAAAGAAATCTTTTTCAAGTATCATCGACCAACCATACTGAAAACTTACATGAATGAAAAAAGATTTATATTTATATTCTAAACCAAATTAGAAACGTCAAAAAATGGCTAATTAATACTAGGCAGTGATTATTTTAATATTTTACAAATGATCAAATAAATAAATAACAAGTGGCTTGCGTGCTTGTTACCAACTAGTAGATTTTTCGAGGCTTGTTTAAATAGTTGGGTCTCATAGAAATCCTTTTACATTTTTTTTCTTCTGAATTATTACTAATTTAAACAGCAAAATCTTTAAGAATCTTTATATCAATCTCCTCCTCATGTTACTCCATAAATCAACAAAGTAGAAACAATACGGCATTTGATGTCGTTACTCAAAGTAATGGTGCTAAGACTATCAACCAATATAGGTTATTATGAATTAAGTAGTATTATCTTTGGCTTAGAAAAAAAAAAAAGTGAGAATTATCTTTGGAGTAATGCTACATACGTACGTACTACACTCACAAAGAGTGTGACAAGGTGAGATAATGGTGTCCCCAGTCAATGAAGGCTAGAGAAAGAGACTTGTGCTGGAACAATACTGATCAATGAAGTAAGCCTACCACAAAATTTTCTGAAACATCCAACAATGAGAGCAAGAAACAAATTTTTCCCTTTTAGGAAAAAGATCAAGCTGAAATAAGTCTCAAACAACACAAATATAAAACACTCTTAGAAGCACAAAATAATTTTCACTTTTATGAGACATCATAACATTTTTCAAACCAAAAATAAAAAATCACCCCCTAAAACACATAAAGAACAATTAATGAGCAATTAGATTATAATTTGGTAGATTTTCCTTTTTTGTTTTTTCTTTCTATTATATTTCAGATAATAAAATAATGGAGAAGCTTCACTTAACTTCTTCTGAATTTTCATCACTTTTGTAATCTCTCTTCTAAAGTTCAAAAACTCTCAATTAAGTGTATCTAACTTTTAATTTTTTGTAATCTCCCCCTTCCCGTTAGGGTTAATGGTAAAGTGATCATTACATCCTGGTAAACTTTATAAAATTACAAATTACCCTTAAATTACAATTAATTTTTAAAGTTTCATACGCTAAATCGAGAATTTTTAACTTTGAGAAAAGATTACAAAAGTAATCAAAGTTGAAGTGAGTTAAAGTGAAATTTTTCCTAAAATAATAGTATCACAACAAAGTCTACATATGTCCTACCTCAAGATGGCTTGAACTTCCAACCTTGATAACAAATAACCATCTTGGTATTGGTAAATGTGGCCTCTTTGGAAGACATGTCCCAACAACTTTTCCCTCGATCTGGGTGGGATCTGGGAAATAATAAGTAAAAAGAAAGAATAATTGTTAAATTACTTAGTGCTTAATTAGTGCTTAGTCCTTAGTGCTTAGTAAATTATCTTCCTTTCTTAAACATCTTAACAATCTTCACTTCCCTCCTATATAGGTAGTGGCAATTAAGTTAATATCATTGGAATGAAATAAATTTTTTAAAGTATGTGTTTGTGCTACTGCTTGTGTATGCTACGCCCTAAAATTGGTGTTGCCAGGTAGATGTTGACCCTATTGATCGAACTGGAAAAGTCAAGAAATTTTTACTAAAATTATAAAGTAGCACAATGGTAAAATAATGACCTAGAAAAATGGCATCTAGGACTTAACTATGGCTTACTTACAAGATAGATAGAAATCTTTAAGAATTTTGTTGTCTAAATTGTTAATAATTGGATAACACGTAGTAAACAAGATAAGAAACTTCACTTAACCCCTTAAATTTTCATCATCATTTTTATAATCTCATTTTTAAAGTTTAAAAACTCTCAATTTAGTACATCAAACTTTTAATTTTTTACAATCTTACCCCTCTTGTTAGGTTTTGGGGTTAAATCAGGCAGTCAAATGGGTAAAATGACCCTTATACCCTTATAATTTTTTTTTATAAATTACAAATTACCCTTAAATTACAATTTATTTGTTTTTTTAAAATAAAAAATAAAATAAAATAAAGGTATTTTGAGAATTTCTCACCCCCCTCCATTCGGATTTAACAGAAAATTCTAGCATAGAGGTGAGATTGTAAATTTTATAAAATTAGATACACTAAATTTAGAGTATTTGAACTTAGAATGATAAAAATTGCAAAAATGATGAAAGTTGAAGGGATTAAGTGAAAATTTCTCAAGAAAATAAAAAAGATGGAGATCTCGTGAAATTCCGGAGCCAACAATTTGATGGATTGAAATCATACGTTCAAAATCAAACATTTGAATTGAGTCAAGTAAGCTTTTTTAAAAAATCAAACGAAATAATGGGTGGCCGGACTACCCTTTTAAGGTGATGAGCCACCCCTCTTCGAAGATTATTTTTAGTTGGACTTAGACAAAAAAAAAAAAATCAAACCTATATGGTAGAATTTCATGCATGACATAATAAAAGATAAAATTGCTTTAATAGTTATTAACTTCTATTTCACTTGGGGTAGACAAAAAATCGAACTATCTCATGCATCGATATTCCCATCTCATTGCCACCTTAAAAAAAGTCAAATGCCACCACAATCATCAAGCTTGCTCTCAATCAGATCGTTCAATTCTTTTAACCCATTATTTAAAGAGCTCAACGACCATTTAACCGGTGCAAACGACAAATCAAGCCAAATATTATCGAGTAATTTGAAGGATTAAATTAATCAAATTTAAACTATATATGTACGGTTTGAATTTTTAATTGATTATAATTAATGTGTACTGCATAATAATTAAATTGTATGATTAAAAAATTTAAAAGCATGATGAATGATTCAATTGAAGAAGTATCACTTTATCAGCAGAAAGCTTAAGCCACAAAAGATGGAGGTTTGTTGTTCCTTTTCTAATTTTATGGTTTAATTTGGCAAAGGGAATTACACTAGCGTACGTAGAGAGAAACTAATAGAGGAACATAGACTTTCAAGAAACTATTTCAATATTATAAAGATTTAATATTAATGTTGCATCTAACCGTGTAAATATACCACATTATTTATTTATTTTTAAAAAAAAATTAGCATATTAATATATTTATCACTTGACAGTATTTATATAATATTAAATACCATAAAATAGCTCGACCATCTCTATTTAACTTAAAATAGAAAGATCTTAGCTTGTTCTTTCTAGATTCTTTGTGTTTGTGATACGTAATTAATGTTTTTGAATAATATATCCTCGATGCCTATCCCAGACCAAGGTTTTGCCAGCCCAACTAGTACTAAAACATTGGGTTAGGTAGGTAGACCAGCTTAAGCTGGACCACCCTACTTTTGAGGCCCTATATAGTATTACAAAAGCTCGGTTTCATAATTCTCAGACCAACAAAAAAAAGAAAGGGCCCGTTTCATAATGTTTGTTTTTTTTAGAAATAAATACATCTTTTTTTATTCTTAAAAATAAAAATATACTTTTCTCTTAACAAACAAATCAAAAACACAAAACACTTTTTAAAAAAACTTTCGACATTTTAAAAAAACATTAGCTTAATTTATCGGCCTTTCGAGTGTAGGGATGAGGTGTTCGTACAGCCACATCCATCGAAGGAGAGGAGTGGTCGTGTAGCTACCTTTGTCAAGATTAAGAAGAAATTTAGTCACGTTACATGTCACATGCATAGTGGACAGTTGTATTTTTCTATTTATGCTTAGTCAGTAGTTTTGCTTTACAGGACGTTTACTTGATTAACAAGACAATCGGTTAGTTAGATTATTATACACGTGCTTATTGATTGTATATAAGCTTTTTTGCTTTCATGTAATTCAGTTAACTCAATTCAATAGAAGATCAATTTCATGTCTTTCACCTACTTTACATTTTTGTAAAGTTTGTCATGGTATCAAAGCTTTTCACAAATCAGTGAAAGTTCTTTTGATTCATTTCAATTCTATTCTTCTATTTTCATTCTGCAATTTTTTTTTTTCAATTCTGTTTCATCAAATGGCGCTCTATATCATCATCTTCTTCTTCTTCATTGACCGAAAACTCATCAAGTCCATTTTACTTGAGCAATGAGGATCATTCAGGATCAGTGTTGGTTTCTCAACCTCTCACTGGTGATAATTACAATTCATGGAGTAGATTCATGATTGTCTCTCTCATAGCAAAGAACAGGGGCGGAGCCAGCCCCCACAAGTTGCGGGGGCCAAATTGAAAAAAAAAAAAAAAAAAAAGCTTTAGGGGGGCCAAAATTAGAAAAAATAACAAAAATTGGGGTAAAATTTTAATTTTTTAATTTTTTTAATTTTTTTTTTGGGAGAACCTTTGGGCTTGGGGGGGCCCTCCGCCACTGGCAAAGAACAAGATGGCATTCATCGATGGTTCTCTGCCTCAACCATCTCCTGCAGATGAGGTAGTGTTTCATGTCTGGACTCGATGCAACAATATTATCATTGCCTGGATTCTGAGCTTGATTTCGAAAGAGATTGCTTCAAGTGTGATTTACATCACCACCTGCGCTGGAATGTGGCAAGACCTAAATGATCGATTCTCTCAAGGTGGTGGTCCTCGAATTTTTCAACTTCAGAAACTTCTTAAAAACCTATCACAAGAAAACTTATCTGTTAGTGACTATTTCACTAAGATCAAGAGTCTATGGGATGAATTAGACAATTACGATCCAATTCCTTCATGCACTTGTGGGGGAATGCAGGTTGTTCATGAGAAACACAACCGAGATCATGTGTTTCAGTTTTTAATGGGTCTTGATGATTCATTTGCTCATATTTGAGGACAAATCCTTCTCAATGATCATCTTCCCCCAATTAACAAGGTCTTCTCTTTGATAATTCCAGAGGAAATACAAAAGGAGATTTCAGTCACTCCTTTGGTTCATGAGACTGTTGCACTCATGACCAAGACTAATGCTCCAATGCACAACCCTGGAAAATGGATTAATAGCAAGGTTAAACCAATCTGTTCGCATTGTGGAATTTCTGGTCATACAGTTGATAAATGCTATAGGGTTCATGGTTTTCCACCGGGTTTTAAGTTCACCAAGAATCAATCTTCAGCTAATTCAGTCGGTTATGTGCAAGGAGCTGATTACACAACTGCTTCCCCTCCACAATTGCCTATTACGCTTGAACAGTGTCAACAACTAATGGCTTTCATTCAACATCAATCTGGTGCTACTCCATTGCCTGCAACCAATTCAGCAGGACATACTGCTTCACAATCCCATCCAAATACTGCAAGTTCTTCATCCGGTATATTTGCCCTTAATTTTCAGTATTCTGTTTTTTCATCTCATTTTTCTCACCATTCTTTTTTTCATCCTTCCAAAAAGCCTCCATGGATTGTTGACACAGGGGCAACCGACCATATGGTTTGTTCTATTTCTTTTTTTACTACTATTACTTCTACCATTTCCACTACAGTTCAATCTCCAAATGGAGCAGTAACTTCGGTTACTCACATTGGAACAATCAAGCTTTCAAAAAATCTTATACTTAATGGAGTTCTTTGTGTGCCATCATTTACCTTCAATTCAATTTCTGCTCGCAAACTTATTAAACATCTTTGTTGTTGTCTCATTTTTCTATCCAATTACTGTTTTATACAGAATTTGAGCCCTTTGAAAACGATTGGGGTGGGTAAGGAGCGAAATGGCCTCTACTTCTTGATGCTGCAGTCAAGTGTTTCAAGTTTGGATTCTGCTGATTCCAGCTCTCGAGCTCTTTCCACTTCAGTCAAAGCTTCCTCATCTCCTGCCGATATATGGCACTATAGACTCGGACATCCTTCATCTTCTAGAATAAACTTGTTACATGATCTTGTTTCTTATATTCCATGTGATTCCACTAAAGTTTGTACCATTTTCCCTCTTGCAAAGCAACATAGGTTGCCTTTTGCACAGAGTACTTCTATTACTTGTTCTCCCTTTGATTTGATACATGTTGACATTTGGGAACCTTTCTCCACTAGTTCAATAAATGGTTCCATTTTCTTTCTCACTATTGTTGATGATTACACAAAATTCACTTGGGTTCATTTGATGAAACATAAATCTCAAACTCGTTCAATTCTTCAACAATTCTTCCATATGATTTCTACTCAATTTCAGCAAAAGATAAAATGCTTAAGATCTGACAATGGTTCTGAATTTCAAATGCATGAATTCTTTGCTACACAAGGCACTATCCATCAATTGAGTTGTGTTGAAACCCCTCAACAAAATTCTGTTGTTGAGAGGAAACATCAACATCTCTTAAATGTGGCTTTGTTCTTGCGTTTTCAAGTTCATTTGCCCTTATAATTTTGGGGTGATTGTGTTCTTACTGCAACTCATCTTATCAATCGAATCCCTACTCCCAATTTGTCAAATAAGTCATCTCATGAACTTCTCATTTCCACACTTCCTCTCTATTCACATTTAAAAGTCTTTGGATGCTTAGCTTATGCTTCTTTCTTGACTCGCGCTAGAACCAAATTTGATCATCGGGCTGTACCTTGTGTCTTTATTGGCTATCCTTATGCCATTAAAGGTTACAAGTTGTACAACCTTCATACCAAGTGTGTTTTCATCTCTAGGCATGTTATTTTTCATGAACATATATTCCCTTTTGCTTCTAATCTTGTTCACCTAAATTCTGATGGTTGTTTCCATTTTCCTCCTCCATCTCATTCTACTTCATCAAATGAAAACACTTTTGTTCATCCTCTTGTCTCTCCCACTAATTCTTTTGAATTTCCCACAATGGACTGTCCTTCTCCTTCTGATTTTGTCTCTCCCCATCCTGTTGTTGTTTCTACTGATAATTCTTCTTCTTCTCATTCTCCACCCATTTCTGATAATCCTAATTTTTCTGATTCTGCTTCTCCTTACCTTGTTCCTCGAAAATCCACAAGAGTCCGTCGTCCAACTGATTACTTGCAACAATATCACTGCCAGTTGGCTTTTACTTCACCCGGATTTGTTTCTAAGGTTTCTTCTTCTAGTAATTCAGGTATCTCCTTTCCTCTTTCTTCATTTGTTTCTCATAGTAACCTCTCTTCTTCCTTTAAACACTTTTGTCTTTCCATATCCTCTGATGTTGAACCTCAGTACTATCACCAAGCAGTTAAACATGATCATTGGCGCAATGTCATGGCTACTGAAATTGCAGCACTTGAAGAGAATCATACGTGGATAGTCACTGACTTGCCACCTGGTAAGCATCTTATTGGTTGCAAATGGGTGTACAAAATCAAATACAAAGTTGATGGAAGTATTGAAAGGTATAAAGCCCGTTTGGTTGCCAAAAGGTATACTCAAAGTGAAGGACTCAATTATCATGAGACTTTTTCCCAGTTGCTAAAATGACCACTGTTCGCACTCTCTTAGCTATTTCAGTAGCTAAACATTGGTTTTTACACCAATTAGATGTGAACAATGCTTTTCTACATGGGGATTTAGATGAAGAGGTATATATGGAGTTGCCTCCCGGGTTTAGGACTAAAGGGGAGTCCAAAGTGTGCAGATTAACCAAATCTTCATACGGCTTGAAGCAGACCTCTAAACAATGGTTCTCTAAGTTTTGTACATATCTGGTTGATCTTGGCTTCATTCAGTCCAAGGCTGATTATTCTTTGTTCACCCGGACTCATGGGACTTCCTTTATTGCATTATTAATATATGTTGATGACATTGCTATTGCTAGCAATGATTTGGTTGCTCTGAAATCTCTCATTGGAACTTTCAATGACAAATTTCGTCTCAAGGACCTTGGGGATTTAAAGGTTTTTTAGACCTTAAGATTGCCCATTCCACTGAGGGCATTTTTGTTTCTCAAAGAAAATATTGCTTGGAGATTCTGCAGGATACTGGTTTTTTGGCCTCCAAGCCTGTTTCTTTTCCAATGGAATAGAATTTGAAGCTTTCTCGTCATGTTGGTCATTTATTATCTGATGCTACATCCTACAGAAGACTCATTGGCAGGCTTATTTATTTGACTATTACAAAACCTGACTTGGCTTATTCGGTTCAGACTCTAAGCCAATTTATGGACTCTCCTCGGTAGCCACACCTTGATGCAGCCAATCGTGTCTTGAGATATCTCAAAACTGTTCCTGACCAAGGTCTTCCTTGCAGCTTCTGATTTTAAACTCAATGCGTTTTGTGATGCTGATTGGGCAGGGTGCTCAGATACTCGCAGATCCATTACTGGATTTTGTGTTTTTCTTGGGTATTCCTTAATTTCATGGAAGTTTAAGAAACAGCTCACCATTTCTAGATCCTCTGCAGAATCTAAATATAGGTTGATGGCATCCACTGGCTGTGAGCTACTTTGGCTTTTTACCTTGCTTCATGATCTCCAAATTGACCATTCTCAAGCTGCAACTCTGTTTTGTGACAGTCAAGCTACATTACATATTGCAGCCAATCCGGTTTTCCATGAGAGAACTAAACACATTGATGTTGACTGCCATTTTATTAGAGAAAAAAATTCAACTTCGTCTTATTAAAACCTTACATGTTCCTTCTCAACACCAACTTGCAGATATCTTCACCAAGGCTCTTGGTAGTGTTCTCTTCCATCGCCTTTTATCCAATATGTCTATACTAAATATCCACCATCCATCTTGAGGGGGAATATTGGAGCTCTTGCACAGCACAACATAGTGGACAGCTGTATTTTTCTGTTTATGCTTAGTCAATAGTTTTGCTTTACAACACGTTTACTTGATTAGCAAGACAGTCGATTAGTTAGATTATTATACACGTGCTTATTGATTGTATATAAGCTTTTTTGCTTTCATGTAATTCAGTTAACTCAATTCAATAGAAGATCAATTTCATCTTCTCCAATTTCTTCTTCCGCACGTCTCTGTTTGTTCTTTATGTCTTTCACCTACTTTACATTTCTGTAAAGTTTGTCAAAAAATAGAAAAGTTAACTTTTTCCTGCTAAGAGACATATGGCATTCAGAAGGCTTCTTTGAAAATTGGAACAACTTGTAGACACATTGGCCCAAACAGGCCAAGGGACCACAACCTTAGTACATGACGTATGTAGGAAGAACTCAGCCCAATATCATTCTCACAAGTATTAGGACAATGAATGGTGCATATAACTTAATTTCTGTTCAGACCTTCTGTTGCACTTCATATTCAATGCACTAGGAGGATCGAGAGTCCTAGGTCCATATATATATATGGGGTAGTTCGGCTTTTTGTTAGCTTTGGGGAGAATGAAAGATGTTGGGCCTGTAGACTTAATACCCGGTCATTTAGTAATCCACTTTAGAACAGCTGCATGGTATGGTACTAAATCTCTTTCTTTGACACATCAGTAATTGTTTTTATGATCTAAGCATGAGGTGATCACATGTAAGAGTTGTGGGATCTAAGAAACATCGCAACAGGAGAGTCTCCAATGAAAGCTTAATATGTGGCCAACGATTACAACAAATTTGCTATAAAAGGCGGCTAACACTAAGTAAAAAGGGACATTCGTTTCCTTCTCTTTCACGCTATTTTTATCTTCCTAAGATTATTTCCTTTGAGTTATACTCGCTTAACTATCAGATCGAGCTATTCCTCGCCGACATGCTTCAACAAGTTCTTTTGCGAAGCTCTTCTCTTCGTGCAGATACTTTCAATCGTCACCTAGGCATGCGATCAACTATTCTAACAAAAGCAATATAAACCGACCGACAGCCTTGCATGGAAGAATTTTATCATGTATATGGTATATACATGATTAGGAACTCATAGTAGTTTCAGATGTTACTCTTTTTATGTACAGACCATGAATAATTTCGTAAATTCACATTGACTAAGGGAACTAAGACTTATTTACTCGTGTTAAGTAAGTAAATTAGTAACTTGGCCAGCCAATGAAGATTTCAAGAGATTCATGATAAAGATTATGAACATTATAAAACTCTCAACTAGAAGTTACATATTTCTAAACTTCGATTGGCTAGAAGCCTATTTCTTTTCCCAGATTCATCCAAGCAAAACAACAAAAACATATTACCTGACCCAGGTTTAGAACACTAGTAACAGATACCTTATAAGTGGTTATATTCCCTAATATAAGAAAAATTTGAAAAAAGTTACAAAAAATCAAGCCACAGTAGTTGCCCTATTTTACATTTTCATCATTGGGTAGCATTGTAGCTACCCAACACATTACTTTAATGAAGAAAAAAAAACCCGTCTCTCTCCTTCCTCTCTCATTAAAACACACACTCTTTCTCTCTCTCGCATGCCCGTCCTTTCTTTCTTCATCTTTGTTCAAGCACCCAGCCTCTGTCCTTGATTTCTTCATTTTGTTCAAGCACCCAGCCCTCTGGTATTGGTGTTTCCCGACGAGTCTTCAACCGATGATGGTGTTTTCTTGTGAATTTGGACCGGTGTTGATATTTTCCAGCGAGTTTTCGATTAGCGTTGGTGTCTTTCAGTTTTCGACCAATATTGGTGCTTTAAAGCGAGTTTTCTACTGCTATTGGTTTTTTCAGCGAGTTTTTGACTGATGCTGGTGTTTTCTTTTGTCCAGTGATGGTGTTTTCCGATGATTTTTCGGCCCATTTTTGTATTTCAGAACACGAGTTTTGGACCGATGTTGGTATTTTCAGTGTGATTCAGCCAAAATCATTGTTTTTGACTGGTGTTTGTTTTGTTTTTGTGTTGGGTTTCTTGGTTTTGATGGGTTGGAGTTTGGCATTGAAAGATCCACGGAGAGAGAGATTGTAGAGTGCTTTATGTGAAAGTGAGATTCAAGAGAACTAGGGTTTACTTGCAGAAGAGTGTTGCTCATATATAGTCTATAGATGACAGTTAAGAAAATTAGAAAGAACAAAGACATTTAAACAATGTCGTGAAGGATTTCCAGGGATCCGACGACGATGACTGTGACGACCCATTTTTTTTTTTTAACATACAAACGAATCATCACAGTGACACGACTATTTGTCGCTCAGCCAACATATGTCACATGCCCCATAACATGTACCTGATAATCGGAGTTATATCTAACAACGGAAAACATAATGATACCAACATAATTTCAGCGGAAAAACACATCTAAAACATAACCTATTGATTTTACAAAAACGTTATACACATGCTATATGTTTAAGGCTTAACATCATTACATCGTATAACAAAAGAATAGCTTATACAAAAGAATACGTAACACCCGCATCACAAGCCATATACAAAATATACCAAAAGATAGGACACCATAGTCCATCTCATTACAACTGTTGTTGTTGGCCTCAATCGTAATATCCCAGATATTACGCTACTGGATCGTCATCTAACTCTGGAGTACCTGCAGCCAAATGAGTAGCATCTATATGGTTGTGGGGGTAGTCACATCCGTATAGGTGAAAGAATGAGTTCACCGTCTCAGTACATAATATACCGAGACCTCAATAGTATACTAATCACCGAATTTTTGCAAAGAACCGACTTCCTTTTGTCAAATATCTAAGTACATTGAAACTCAATGCTTTTAAATCATGCAACCAGTTGATAGAAAAATAAAAATGTTCTTGTCCATTAACACTCATATGCATACTAATACGTCTAACATAAAACTATTATACATCATTTCATGAAAACATCACACTCATAAAGTCAATGCCATACATGCTTATGTTAGTTTCCATTCATTTAATCCATGTTGCCAGGTACTGTGGGACGAGAACCCCCACTTAACTAGTGCATTTACTCCATGTTGCCAGGTACCGTGGGATGTAAACCCTCACTTAATTAGTTCATTTACTCCCTGTTACCAGGTACCGTGGGATGTGAACCCAAACCCCCACTTAATTATTGTCTGTCCATGCTATTCTTGTTTCATGTTCCATGCTCATACTCAATTAGTATATTACTACTTTCATGCTCATGCCTTAAACACATACTTTCAATATAAAACAAGAAACAATTCAACACATCAATTCATCAATTAATATTTGCGTAATTTCCCAAACCACAGCAGGCAGTCAAACATTTAAATCACAATTCATATCACACTTCACATTCTTAAATCAATTCACAATAATATTATTGGCATAATTTTCAACATGTTCGAAACTACTTAAATCATCCATAACATATATTTTTAATATAACGTCGGTTCCGTAAGAAAAAACATATTATTTGCATTTCAATAAACTACATAAAAATAATATTTTGCTCAGTGAGTAGAATACTTATCTTGGCTGCGCGAATAACAAGTTCAACTAAGCTTCCTAGACAATTTCCCGCAATGTGTCACTGGAAAAAGAACACATTGCACATTACTTAATATTTCTCTAACACTAGACTAATATTTTAGCTCTTAAATTACCAAAGAGCTAACCCATGAAAAACCCATAGAATTTTCTAGGGTTCCAAACACATACCCATAAACCTTAAACACTAACTAAACCCAAATAACACTAATCCAAGGGAAAAAGACACTTTGCCCTCGTGATCTATCCACGGCCTGGCAAAATACCCCCCAATGTACCAAAATTGTTAGATGACCCTCCCGAACTTGCCAACGTGTGGCAAAATTTACCTTCCGTCCAATCACCCGTCAATTTGAACAGAAATTCGGTCATGTGCTTTGCACGTGACCTTTTAATTGAAAAACATTCCCAAATTACCCACCTATTAAACGCAGCGTTTCAAAATTGAGAGGATCCTCCAAGAAGAACTGAACCAATGAACCTCACAACGGGAGCTCTGGTCATCTCATCCCATCACTGGAAATTTTTGTTAGTCTCCGGCGATAATGGCGAGCAACTTGTCGATGGGCCTTCTCTCTCTTGTTTGTATGGTTATTCTAATGTGATTGTGAATCTCAGTATCTAGCTTTAATTGAAAGCATGGGTTTGATCGGAAAATACCATCGAAGCCTTCCAGCGTTTCCCAGCGAGTTTTGGTTGGAAAATACCATTGAAGCCACCTTCGACTTCTCTTTCTCGCCGGACCTTTGCCCCATCGTCCAGGAAGGCCTCCCGCTTGCCCTTGGCTTTCCCAACTGGCGCTCTTCCTCTCCCTAGTAGCTGCAATTCCTCCTCAAGCTATCGACCCTAGGCCTCCTCAAACAAGTCTCCCAAAAAAAAGTTCTGGTGCGAGTCTTGGCCAGGGAGGCGTTGATTAGCCTAACGACACCAATGAAGCCTTGGCTCTGGCCAAGCGGTTCTTGGACAAAGCCCCAGTTCTTGTTCCCATAATTAATGAAAATTCCAACAAGCAAGCCCATACATAATAAACCTTTTACCTTAATTCTCACCCGTTACCATGCACCACCCACAAAACGTCTACACGTGTACCACCGGCTCACTACCATAGTCCCACCTTTCCTTACGTGTCCACATCATTGCAAGAAAGAGCTACATTTGCTGTACCATGCACCTTCCCCACCACGAACATTTCTTGCACCTCCCACTTTTAGAGAGCCCAAAATTGCTCCAATCAGCTGCCACTGTGCTAGACAAGTTTGTTGCTTCTCAACTCGGCCATGATTTTTTTTTTTTTTGATTGTTCAACTCAACCATGATGATGCCACCAACATGTTTCACGCATCAGTGAACACGAATCTTCTCGTCAGACAATTGGAAAAGCAAGAAATGGTGCCAAAAAATGCCTCCATGTCAGGTAGAGCACCCTCTGTTCTCCCCTTTTTTACACTGTGCGAACAGAGGACCTGTTGTATCATTTAAGAAAATGAGAAAAATAATGTAAACGGGAAGGTTTGGTTTAGAGTAAAGTAGGCAAGCAACGTATGAGTGTGCGATGCTTTTTTGGTCGCTCTCCCTCTCTCTGTTCGATATGGGTTTTCTTTTTTTACGGACGTTGTTTTCTTTCTTGTTCTACACCTTAGTCCATGTCGGCAGTTCAGATTGGAGTGCATGTGTCGGAAACATTCAAAATTGAGATTTGATTTGTATTTCCTTTCTTTTTTGTATTTGTTTCCAGAAAGTTGAAATAATGTATATGATTGAAATTAACTTGATCGGAAAATACCATCGAAGCCTTCCGGCTAAGCTCGGGCACGTTAGCAGGGCGTGGGTCCCGCTGTAGAGGGTCTTGGAGGCGACCACGTGGCTGCCACTGTTGACGAGCTGGAGGAGATCACGTCGGGAGCATTTGTTGTTTCTTGGTGGTGATGAAGTTCTTGCCGTCCAAGGCATCGGGGCCAGCTCGTTCCTTGTCGGAGAAGACAAAGCTTTGAGTTTTGGTTTCAGCTTTGGGTTTCCTCTCCCTGTTATTTGTCAACACGTCTTTTTTTTTTTTTTCCATACATGTGCAGATATAAAGGCCAAAGGGTGGGGGCATTTTTGGAAGAAAAATGCAGTAAACGGTCATGTGCAACGCACATGACTGAATTTCCGTTCAAATGGACGGGTGAGTGAACATAAGGTAAATTTTGTCACACGTTGGTAAGTTCGGGAGGGTCATCTAATAGTTTTGGTACATTAGGGGGTGTATTGCCAGGCCGTGGATAAATCATGAGGGCAAAGTGTCTTTTTCCCCTAATCCAAAATATTCGCTTAAGGTTAGATATTAAAATCACAATCCAAACAAATACACATAACAATAAACACTAACCCATTAATTATATTTACTAATCTAATCACAATAAACACTAACCCATTAACATAGAACACTAACATATTCAAAATGACATTAACCCATAAGAAAATTTTAGGGTTAAACTCATAAAATACCAATTAAACTAAATATCCATAAATTAGGGTTTGAAGAAACTTACCCAAAGCTCATCCAAACACTACCTGGAGTTTGAAAAAAATTTGCAAGCCCCAAATAGCCCAAAACCTAGAGAATAATAAAAATTAAACTCACATTTTACAAGATTTAACCAAAAATCTCAAAAACATGATTTTAAGGATTTACCTCAAAATGATATGTCAAAACGTAGATCCTCACGCGTAGGTCACGTTTATAAACTTAGATTTGAGGTATGGGGCTTAGAATTTCGTAGATCCAGAGTTTTCTATAAAAACTCTAATGCTCTGTTTGTTTCGGTGTAAAATGGTTTTCGTCGTAAAATAGTTTCAGGAAAGTCATTTTTCAGAAAAATATTTTCTGTCGAAATCATTTTTCGGTGTTTGGCGCGTACGGAAAATTACAAATATTTTTTATATTTTAATTTAATTATATTAATTTAAAAAAATTAAATTTTATTCACAAAATAAAAAATATTAATATAAAATAATATAAAAATATTTTTTAAAATTTGTCATATACAAATTCCGGCAAAGTTGCCGGAATCCGGCCATTATCGCAGGATTCCGGCAAACTTTGCCAGAATCCGACACAAACTGGCCGGATCCCGGCCAGTTGACCGGAAACCGGCCGTCCTGGCCAGCTGGCCGGAGATTCGGCCAGAACAGCTGGATCCGGCCAGATGCCGGGGGTCATGCCGTTCTGGCCGGTGATTCGGAGTTTTGGCCGATCCGTCGCTCCGACCACGAAATCCGGCGACATCTGCCGGACGTCGCAGGATTTCGGCTTAATTTGTTGAATTCCGGCACCGACCGGAGTTGGAATCTGACTTGTCGAAATTCGGCAATAATCAACTGCTTGAACGTAAAGGTCGATTGCGTTGTTTAAAAAAGAATCGACTGCATTTACCATTTACGGAAAATGATTTACGCTTTTAAAAAACGTAAATCATTTTTCGAAATTTATTAAGCATTTTTGGTCAAATAGAAATCATTTTTCGGTTGACCATTATTTTCGCCCCTACCAAACACAGGAAAATACCGAAACAATTTTCTAAAAATCATTTTACGCCGAAACAAACGGGACATAAAAGAAAAGTGTGAAAAACCAAGGTAAGTCCGGAATTATTGTGAAGATGGGCTCCCTGTCACTTAAATTAGCCGTCTGTGTCTTTTTTTTTATAAAAAAAAAAATGCCGAGCGTGTCCCCTTGTTTTTGTTTTGTCCGTGCGTTTTGAACTCAAGGCCATCCGGCCTTTGTTTTCGTTTTTTTTTTTGGGTTAAATACCCTATTGGTACCTGAGTTTTACTTGATTTTAAATTTAGTACCTCAGTTTTGTTTTGTATCATAGGTGGTACCTGAATTAAGGATAAAAACACATTTGGTACCTCTGTTAGATTTTTCGTCCGAATTTTAACATCTCGCCACGTGTCAACCGTTGAGGTTGACACGTGGCACTACATAAAAAAAATTAAAAATTAAAAATTGAAATCTTTAAAAAATGATAAAAAATAATAAAATTAAAAAAAGAAAAAAGAAGAGGGGGCCACCCCCATTTTGGCCAAGGAGGTGGCCCAGCCACCCCCTTGGCTGGTCTGGCCAGTCTAGGGGTGGCCGAACCACCCCATAGGGGGTGGTTCGGTCACCCCATGGTAGAAAAAAAGAAAAAAAATTATGCGTTTTGGCCCTTGGGGGTGGCCGAACCACCCCTATGGGCCACGGGGGTGGTTCGGCCACCCCAAAGGGCAAACCCTCAATTTCTTTTTGGATAGGTTTTGGCCCTTGGGGGTGGCCGACCCCAGGCCGGCCGGTATGGGGGTGGCCGAACCACCCCCGTGGCCCTAGAGGGTGGTTCGGGGGTGGTTCGGCCACCCCCAAGGGCAAACCCTCAATTTTTTTTGATGGGTTTTGGCCCTTGGGGGTGGCTCAGCCACTCCTCTTCTTTTTTCTTTTTTAAAATTTTATTATTTTTAATAATTTTTTTAAGATTTCAATTTTTATTTTTTAATTTTTTTTATGTAGTGCCACGTGTCAACCTCAGCGGTTGACACGTGGCGAGACGTTGAAATTCAGACGAAAAATCTAACAGAGGTACCAAATGGGTTTTTACCCTTAATTCAGGTACCACCTATGATACAAAACAAAACTGAAGTACTAAATTTAAAATCACGTAAAACTCAGGTACCAATAGGGTATTTAACCCTTTTTTTTTTTTTAAATGGCCGTCAGGCCTGTGCCTTTAAATGGCCATTCGGCCTCTGCATTTTAAGGGCCATTTGGCCCTTGTTTTGAGAATTGAGTCTGTGCGCCTCTCTTCTCCTTAATATATTTGTTTTATTTTATTCTTTTTTTTCTCATTTTTTTTCTATTTTTCTTTTTCTTTTTTTATTTTCTTTTTTATTTTATTTTCTGTTGATACAGTTTTCAGCATGGTTATGTGTTGGATGATAATTCGCCTGAAGATTCGCCTTGTTCTTTATGATCTGCAAAATAATAAACACTGCGTCAGGGGGTGCCGATGATCCCCTCCGATGCCTAAGTCAGAGAATGTTGATTGTGATTTTCAGAGAGACAGTGTACTAGAGATCATTGAACATATTTTGTACTTGGAGTAGCAGCCTATTTATAGGCATATAGTTTTCAACCGCATTGTTCCACCTTCATGTCGTGGTTGAGTGGGACCCTTAGTGGGATGAGATAGAGGTTGAGTTGGAGATTGGGAGAGTGGGACACTTATTCTTCATAGGATACTTGAATCATGTATCTTATCCCATGTGTTCTAAATATAGTCTTTAAAGTGTTATTGGATTCTGTTAAACCTTAGTGACTGAGCGGGTCAAGTTGGGCCAGTAAGATCAACTGGGCCCTGGTTCGAGTATAGGCCATTTGCCTAAGGGCTGATAATTTCCCTAACATTTTCTTTTCTTTTTTACTTTTTTTAAAATTTTATTTTCTTTGGACTTTAAAAATATTCTCTCGCATTTTTTAATAACACTAAATTAATTTAACCTATTATTTACTTAAATTTTATACTTTAATTATTAAATAATGTCCCGGATATTACAACGACGACTCGGCCGTTCAGAAGGCCAAGAGCCTCAACGCGACGGTGACAGAAATAAATGAGAGAGAGTGAGATAAAGTGAAAAGAAAAATAAATGAATAAAAAAATAAAAAGTAAAATAATAATAATAATTTAATGGTATAGGAAAAGATTAAAAGAAGCTATTGTGAAGTGTATTTGTATAGGAAAAGAAAAAGTAATTTGATTCTCCAAATTTTTTATATATTAGGGAAAATAGTTAAGTGTCTGCTGCTAGTGCTCTTAGGAGATATTATTCTACAATCATACATATTACGAACCCCATTTGGGGGGGTTGGTGAATGCAAATAGGTGCTCTTCTCGAAACTAGACAAGCTAGCTATATCTTTCAAGTTTTGAAGTGCGTTTGATTTTGCGGTTTCAAAACATGCGATTTAAAAAGTAACAATTTCAAAACATGTAATTTAAAAATGCGATTTTTAAAAAATACAGTTAACTGTTTAGTAAAATTTTGGTTTAACATTTAAAATCATTAGTTTTTAAAAATGCATTTCCTTGCTTGAGATTTGTAAACATACATTTTTCTTTGTTTTTAAACCACATTTTTTTTTTTAAACTCACTTCCAAATGAGACAATTTCAATGAATTTATTTAAAAATGCACTTTTAACCTTTGAAATCACAAAGTCAAACGAACTCTAATTTCTATAGAATTGTTGGGATGCTCATAATTAATGCAAACACCTTTCATATCCCACCAACTGCAACAGCAGCAGACCAGGCCACTGGCTTCCCAAAGTCTGTATGCACAAATTATTCATTGTTATACCTCAAAGCAAAGGTGTGACTGCAGAACTTTTTTAATCATCGTTCGCTGCCTTCAAAACGACTTGGCATATTAAAGCAATTTTCATAAGCTATCCGATACTTGTAACATGAACATGCAATGAAGAGTTAGATAGCGTGGTTGGTAACACGGCAAATGATCCTGTGTCTTAACTCAAGTAGTAGCAAGAAAATGGATGTAGCAAGAAAACTAAAACTACTGCAACAACAAAACTACTGCACTAACGCGCAATGACTTTATAAAATTGGTTAAATTACCGCTTATTCCAAAAGTTTAAACATATAGGAAGAGATAAATTTAATCACTTAGACATCGTTTAGTATGCGGAATGACTATTCCATTCGAAAAATGAATAGCTATTCTTAGGAATAGAAAGTGGCGGAATGGAATGGCTATTCCTACTCTTTAGTTTGGTAAGAACTCATATATTTTAATTGGAATCCAATCAAAATTACTAAAAAAAAACCCCACATTTTAAAAATAAAAAAGAAAAAGAAAATCAAATTACTAAAAAAAAAAAAAAAAAAAAAACCCATGGGTGGTCAACCACCCATTCGGGTGGCCGGCCAGCCAGTGAAGGGTTTGGCTTTTTTTGATTTTTTTTTGTTTTGTTTTAAAAATAAAATATAAAATAAATGGTTTTTTTCTGAAAAATATTGTATTCCCCAATGAATAGTTATTCCTCTCATTTTTTAGAGGAATAAGTATAGGTATTCCAATGGAAATAACTATTCCAAGAAATAAACCCCTACCAAACAAAAGAATGACTATTCCATAGAAATAGCCATTCTATTTCAGGGATCTATTCCGCAAAATCTATTCCGCAAACCAAACGAGGCTTTAATTAATACTTTAACGCTCACCTTCACGTGTGTTCTCATAAATTTCAATTCTCATAGGTGTGGTTCAACCCGTGGAGTATTTAACCGAAATATGGGTAAATGGATGGAGACAAGGTTCGAACTCAGAACCTTTGCTCTGATATCATGTTAAATTGTCACTTATCCCAAAAAGAGAAAAATTTAATCACTTAATCAATACTTTAACAAAGCTCAATTCATTGCTTGCTCATTAAGCTTTTGCCTCTAAACTACCAAAAATCCTCTGAATGGTATACTGTCTCTGTTCAATATTCCCCCTCCAACATGGTTTAGGATAGAAGTGTGTAAATGTAATTGATGTGCTTAAAAATCTAATGTTGCTTTAGGGTGGCAGCTGCAAAGGCAAACTTACTAGGCAGTTTATTTCATTTACGCACTTTGGTTAAAGATCAAAGCTCTGTATATGGCTTACTGGCATGAAAAAGACAATAATAAGGTAAGTAGAACTAAGCAAGATCCATGGTACTTTTTTTCCTTTTTTTAGTGGAAAACATACATATATAAGTTTATTACCCAAACCCATCTCTTATATTCAGCTGAGCTACTGATGGTGCTTCACTCTCCTCTAGGTACTCAAACTTTTGACTCACTCTGTACACATGATCACTGGAACTTCTAAAACTCTAAATTTTGTTCCTCCCATCCATGTGAGTAGCAAAAATACTAATTGAATGTCATCAACCTCTCAAGTCCTTTGAAACATGGACCTAGAAGTTTAAGATTCTCTACTTTCAATAGCTTGGATGTTTTAGTGAGGCTTCTAAATCTTTGCTATCTGAGCCTGCAAATTTTAAGTAATGCTCAATATCATTGGAATCTGAGCTAACATGTCGATGGAACCACTTCTTATGCGGTTTTGGCTTTTGGTCACTGATGGCAATAGCCATGTCATTAGGGAAAAGGTCTCGGAGAACAAAGGCATGCAACATGGTTGTTATAAGCAGACCGGTAACTGTAAGCGTAGCAGCGGCGGCGAGTATGACAGACATAGCTTGTGTGATTACACTTCTGACTTCATTTGAGTACCTGATGGTTGCTATGGCAGCACCAGTCATTGGGAAAGTGTAGGCCCACCATGCCAGGGAGAACCTATAGATGCAAATAAAACAGAAAATCAGAAAATTAAACAAAAGCAGGTGGAACAATACTTTCACTAGGATAAATTTAAGTCATATCATACTTGAATCCGCGGAAGAAATTAAGCCGAACCGCCTGCAAAAGCACAGAAAATCAATCAGAAAAACAAATCAAGTGATCTTTAGTGTTCTGTCCTTGGGATGCAACTAAGTTTAGGAATGCAGTGAAGTGGCCAACTGTTTACAAAATTATGGAATTCTCTTTGCCATTACCACCACACCCCCACCTACTAATCTCTTTTTGTCCCAAAACATATTGAAGGGATGCGTCAAATGGTAGATAGAATACTGAAGCATATGCATGGCAGAGACTCAAAATTAGTTACCAGAAAAGATATATGCTCATTTGCATTAAGAGGGACAGAGACACTAACCAGTGACAAATAAAGGAAGAGGGCGATGAAGTAAGCTATCCGTGAACCATAATCAAATGTTCCTTGGATCTTTGCCCACGCCATTGAAGCAACGCTTGGTGCTGCCACAAACAGAAAGAATACTGGATGGAGCTCTTTTGGGAGTGTCTCATTTGTTGGAAGTCTCTGGTAGAGAGTTACAAATAGGACCATGTAGTGAGCCAAACCAACAGCAAAGAAGAATATAGGCCCTTCTTTTAGCCCCATTGATGCACCCAGTAATGCCCCCACAAAATTCCCGACAACCGACAGATGGTTTGAAGGATTGGCAACCTTTGAGAGCCTCCTTTGGCCTCCTGACATCCACTGTCCATAGATCTTAAGCTCAAGACAGAAAATTGGTGTCATGAGAACATACCAAAGAGCTGGAGGCAGGTCATTAGCAACTGAAGGTGGCACTCCGAGAGCTAAGAACAAGAGGGCTATCCATGGGGCAAAGAAGAAGTTGATACGGATAGGGTGGTAGTACTCACGGCGAACTGCTTCAAAGTAGATTATCATTTTCAGAAGATAGATGGAGGCAACAGTGGCTATAAGAGCAATAGAAATACACCATAAAACGAGATTTACTCTCAGGCTTATGTGAAGAAATTTTGCAGGGGCAGAGGTGGCCAGGGCTTTCCACATAATTGCTTGGCTGCCAACACCAAGACAGATACCGAATGAAGAGATGGGATAACGCAGAAGAAATGGCCATGTCTTGTCATCCGGTAGTACTATTTCCTCTAAAGCCTGTTAAAAAAAGAACCATCAATGTGATCAAGAAGCACCAAGCACAGCAACATTTGGGTTCATTGGAAGAAAAACAAGATCATAATATGGCCAACCCATAATAGTGAGAAAGAATATAACAAGAACTAAAATGTGCATAAAGGCGGGGGAAGAGAAACACAAACCTTAAGGGTGTCCAGCTCTGGCCCTTCCAGGGCATCAAAGTAGCGGTCCACAGGTAAATTTTTTTCAACTTCTCTATTCGGCACTGTTTCATCCCCAGTTCCAGCTTCCAGTGGCGACTTTCCACGTAGTAGTGTGATCTGCCTCTCAAATTTCCCGGACCATGTTTTGAAAGAATCAAATCTCTTGTCCTTCAACCTTGGAATACTCTGGTGGTAGGAAAATTGTCCACCACCAATTGCCTCATTATATGCAGCGGCTGTTGGAATTGGCTCAGAATGATGTTGTGGCTGTTTTGGTGGTTTGCCGCTAGCAGTACCGGATACACCAGAAGAATCTGGAATTCCGTCAGCAAAAATTGTGTTACGACTGAAGAGAACTTTTCTGATGTTCACTCCAACAGGAGATGGAGGCAAGCTGATAGAAACAGAAGGCACCCTTTGATGATGGTAGATGGGTTTAGTTTCGCCCCCCTGATTTAATAATACAGAAGTTGTTTCAGTTCCATGGTATAAATAATTATAAATATATGTATACATCATTATATCCTTGTTGTGCTTTCCTATGTATCAGTAATAGAACCAACATGGTAAACAATGCGGACAAAAGATCTTGAAGGAAAAGGGTAAAAAATTTCTGAATCAAGAAGATTACTTCCATTAGGAAATGTACTCCACTACTGCCAACTCCGTTCCAATAGTGATGTAGACTAGATTACTCATGGCTTCAGGGAGAGGTTTGAGCGGAGGAAGAATGCTTCAGAAGAGGATACTTGTGATCCTGCGAGTACCCAAGAGTTTACTTGACTCACGGTCGATGGTCGCTCGAGCAAAAATGTTAATAGATTTTCGCTCGAGTCTCCCTCGATGGTTGCTTGAGCGATATGCTACGGGAGAGAAACAGAAAATTCGCTCAAGTGAGCTTACGATAAAAGTTTTACTCGAGCGAGTTTGCGATTATTTCAATATAGGCTAGTTTTATAATTTTTTTCCTGGCTACGTTCTTAACTTCTATTCAAGCATAATTAGGACAGTACGTCTAGCCACCCAGTTGATGCTATTCTTCAGTTTTATCTATAAGAAGCATTATTGAGATATTTTTTTTCCTATTCTCTACAATTCTTAAGAGTTTTATAGGATTTATAGAAGAGTGGTGCATGAATTCTAGTGTGTACGTACAGATTCAGCTTCTCACTATGCCACACTGCATCAAATAGCATAGGATTAGAGGAAAAACTTACATCAGTTGATGGACTAGAAGATTCAGGTTCACTTGGCTGA
Source organism: Alnus rubra (assembly GCA_028654335.1). Taxonomy (NCBI): domain Eukaryota; kingdom Viridiplantae; phylum Streptophyta; class Magnoliopsida; order Fagales; family Betulaceae; genus Alnus; species Alnus rubra. Next base: position 974,767 of record JAJPGS010001186.1, read on the forward strand.
CACTGATCATTCGTGAAGCTAGTCAACTTGGTGTCATCAAAGCCGTCAACATCATTTGATGATATATGCTTGATGAGAGATGGAACTTCAGGGGAATCCTGCCGTACAGATACCAGATGTATGTTGTTCTCCATGATAGAAAAAGAAAACACCTGAAAGGCATAAAAGAAAAGGTCATGATCAGGCTTTCATAATAATTGAATGCCTTGAAATAAAACCAGTTACAATTAAGAAACTTAAACTGCATAAATATCTACCATCATTATTAAAAAAAACGTAACAAGGAATCTTCTCATTACTAATTATGGGATATGTTTTATTCATCTGCCGACTGATTTATATAACATAGATGTAATTAACTGCTTCAAGAACTTCTTATGAGATGCCAGAGAGAACTCAAAGCCACAACTATAGATGCTAATTATGTTGTTGAAGGAGCTAGCCAGCCGGCTCGAGATATTGTGAGGCCTTAGGCGACAATTTTAAACGAGCCCTTTATTTATTTATATATATATATATATATATTAATTTTTTAATATTTATTTTCTTTGCTTTTAAGATTTAACATTTTATTGCTAGTAATAAATTTGTCTGCATATTTTTTTTAGATTTAATTATATTCTTTTTATTCTTTTATGTTTAAAGCTTTTTATAACTAATTCATATTTCTAACATACATTTATAATTAAAAATATTATAAATAAAAAGGTCACAAAAAAAAAAAAAAATAGAACCTGATTTATCAATTAAGCTTCACTTTATAATAAAATTATCTAAGACTTCTAACCTGCATAAGACATTATTTTTTTAATAATTAGTAACTAATTTATACAAACAAAATAATAAATTGGCATCCTTTTATAGTTCTATATGCCTAATATTAGTTTATTAATATAAGTTCCTTTCCGGCTTTTCCTTATTGTCTTGAAATTTTTTTTTTTTAAAAAAAATACTGAAGTCGCATTGGAAAATGGCCGAACAACAAAGAAAAGATGAATTCAAAAAAAAAAAAAAAAGCAAAGAAAAGACGTGGCTGTTTCACAGCCACACCTTTTCATCTTATCTCTGACAACACGTTTTGTTTGAAATGACTATAGCCATTATGAATATAAAAAAAGATCAGGCTCTCCCCAGGATCGAAAACAAAAAGTGAAGAGATCTTTAAAAAAAAAAAAGGCAGAGCTTGGCGGTGTTCAATACCTCACTTTAACTGGGTGCGAGATTGCCGAATGGAGTGGAGTCGAGGAGAGAGGCCGGAGGTTAGAGTTGGCTGTTGGTCAAGCGGGCGAGCTTGAAGCAGTGGTCCTGCTCCTCCTAGGCTCCTACTTCTTGGCTGCCGGAGGAAGCTTTAGGTAATTTGCTGAGGAGATTGTTTTGCATTTTTTTTTTTTTTCTAAACAAAGAAAAAGTGCCACTTGCTTCTTCTATTGATTTTTCTATACGGGAGTTATAGAGTCTCAAATGGAGAGATAATGCAATGTTAAAATTTGTGTGTATCTAGGCATCTGACTGTTGGCTTTTCTATGTGAGTGTTCTTTAAACTATCAAAGGAAAAGATAAATCACTGTATTTATTTTTCTTTGGCAAAATCTTGTGTTTCTGGGTCTTACGGTTGATTTCCCATGGGATTTAGAGTCTCTCAAAGGAGAGTGGATGCAAATTTTTTTTTTTTTTTCCTTTCTTTAGCAAAATCGTTGTGGACTATAACTGGGGCCCTAAGTCGCCTAGTGGAAGAGCCGGCCCTGGGTCATGAGACGTACTCCAAGAATATATTTATCAAAATGAAAACATAATATCTGAGATTTCAATGTCTTCCCTTGAACATCTTACGAAATGAAGCAATACAGTACGTAATATCATATTGAAAGCCAAGAATGCATCACAAGCAATATCTGCATAGGATTACAGCTGATCAAATAATGCTGCTGGGATAAAAGATTAAGAATCCAAACCTCACTGCTAGATCAAAACTGATTTCTAAGCAAACACTTGTCGATGCTCGATCAGGCGGGAGAAACTCGAGGCTGCATCCAACCACCAAAGAGACTGTATCCTTCTCTCTTCTCTGTAGCAGATGAGTTGGAAGAGAATTCAGAAGAAGACCATGCATGCGTAGGCTAGAACAACTATGGTCTAAAACAAATAAGCACAACTACACATATATATCTTTATCTTCCAACAGTAGGAAGCATCATTTAATATATATAGCCTAACGCTAGGCCTTTTTACATCAAATGCATTTGACTAATGGTACGATTGGGTTTGGGTTTGTGATTTCGCAAAAAAAAAAATGTGCAATTTTAAACCAAATCGCAAAAAATAAATCGTTTGAAAACTGTACTTTTAAAAAATTGTAATTTGAAAACGTAGAAAACTACTTTTTCAAATCGTAGGTAATGAAGTGTTTTTTTTAAAACGTTATATTTTAAAAGGTTACCCTGCGATTTTAAATGCCAAACTGCGATTTTGTCAAACACTAAACTATTTTTTTTAAAATCACTTTTTGAAATTACATATTCTAAATTCATTATTTTGAAATTGTACTTTTTAAAATTGTAAACCTAAATGAACCTAAGTATAGTTTACTTTATTTGGGAATGAGACACTCATGCTAAGGACAAAGTAGTGAAATTTACACTATTTCAGTAAATCGGGAATATGGTAGGTCAACAAAGCAATGACAGGCTTGAATGATTTGTCACGATATTATTACCTTTGACAGGATCATCTTATAGATAAGTACCCAAAATGCAAGTACAGAATTGTTAGGGAATAGAGGTACGTAACTTGGTGTACCCAGTTTCTTTAGGATAATACAACTAACTTTTTTCTCTCGCCTTTTCCATGCTAGACATTTTCCCCAACATTTTCGAGCAAAATCACTCATGCCTTCAACAGCATTTAAGCGGGAGACTCCAAACCTTACCGACAAGAGGTGGGAACAACGAGTTTATATAAGGAGGTAAAGACCTTTCACCAATACTCTTATCAATTTGCTTTCTCTCTTATCATTACTAAAGCGTTGGAGATGGTTTTACCGAATCTCCAATATATAGACCTCTCTATCCTTTTATTCTCCTTTCATCCTCCTTGTGAGGCTTGACATGTTGTCATAATATCAACATAACTAATGGCTAATATATATACCTCATGTACCAAGCATGAAATATGCATAAACATTCCCTTCAGAAAATTGTTTTAAATCCTAAACATGCAACAAAAACAAAGAAACAGAAGTTCATAGATGAAAGTCAAAAAGGATTGGGAGCATAAACATCTAATCGAGCCCTGACAGAGACAAAAACGGATATGGTTGTTTTAGTTTAAATTTGATTTGACTTAAATAAATGGAGAGACAATGTCGCCAATCAAAGAAATCTTTTTCAAGTACCATGAGCCAATCATTCTAAAAACTTACATGAATGAGAAAAGATTTATATTTATATTCTAATCCAAATTAGAAACGTCAAAAAATGGCTAATTAATACCAGGCAGCGATTATTTTAATATTTTACAAATGATCAAATAAATAAATAACAAGTGGAAATCTTGAGCCGTAGATTTCGAAGCCCCATCGAAAATGGGACAAAAGATGACAAAGCCATGAATCATGATGACAACCACAATATATTACAAGTCAAACATGTACTGCAAAATGCAAATTAAAGTTGACAGCCATGATAACTGCATCCACTTTCTTTCTTTCTTTTCGTCGTCCAAATTCCTTTGTGAATCCATTTTTATTTTTTTCCTTTCAGTTGTCTATCTGGCCTGACAGTGAAAAGAATTACCTCTTATCAAGTCTTTGAATTCGGGTTTTCAGTAATTTGAAAAAGAGGCTTGCGTGCTTGTTACCAACTAGTAGATTTTTCGAGGCTTGTTTAAAAGTTGGGTCCGATAGAAATTCTTTTACATTTTTTTCTTCTGAATTATTAGTAATTTAAACAGCATTTGATGTCGTTACTCAAAGTAATGGTGCTAAGACTATCAACCAATATAGGTTATTATGAATTAAGTAGTATTATCTTTGGCTTAGAAAAAAAAAAGTGAGAATTATCTTTGGAGTAATGCTACGTACGTACGTACTACACTCACAAAGAGTGTGACAAGGTGAGATAATGGTGTCCCCAGTCAATGAAGGCTAGAGAAAGAGACTTGTGCTGGAACAATACTGATCAATGAAGTAAGCCTACCACAAAATTTTCTGAAACATCCAACAATGAGAGCAAGAAACAAATTTTTCCCTTTTAGGAAAAAGATCAAGCTGAAATAAATCACAAACAACACAAATATAAAACACTCTTAGAAGCACAAAAATAATTTTCACTTTTATAAGACATCATAACATTTTTCAAACCAAAAATAAAAACAATTAATGAGCAATTAGATTATAATTTGGTAGATTTTCCTTTTTTGTTTTTTCTTTCTATTCTATTTCAGATAATAAAATAATGGAAAAGCTTCACTTAATTTCTTCTGAATTTTCATCGCTTTTGTAATCTCTCTTCTAAAGTTCAAAAACTCTCAATTTAATGTATCTAACTTTTAATTTTTTGTAATCTCCCCCTTTCCGTTAGGGTTAATGGTAAAGTGATCATTACATCCCTGTAAACTTTATAAAATTACAAATTACCCTTAAATTACAATTAATTCTTAAAGTTTCGTACGCTATATCGTGAGTTTTTGAACTTTGAAAAAAAGATTACAAAAGTAATCAAAGTTGAAGTGATTTAAAGTGAAATTTTTCCAAAATTAATAGTATCACAACAAAGTCTACATATGTCCTACCTCAAGATGGCTTGAACTTCCAACCTTGATAACAAATAACCATCTTGGTATTGGTAAATGTGGCCTCTTTGGAAGACATGTCCCAACAACTTTTCCCTCGATCTGGGTGGGATCTGGGATATAATAAGTAAAAAGAAAGAATAATTGTTAAATTGCTTAGTGCTTAGTGCTTAGTAAATTATCTTCCTTTCTTAAACATCTTAACAATCTTCACTTCCCTCCTATATAGGTAGTGGCAATTAAGTTAATATCATTGGAATGAAATAAATTTTTTAAAGTATGTGTTTGTGCTACTGCTTGTGTATGCTACGCCCTAAAATTGGTGTTGCCAGGTAGATGTTGACCCTATTGAACTGGAAAAGTCACGAAATTTTTACTAAAATTATAAAGTAGCACAATGGTAAAATAATGACCTAGAAAAATGGCATCTAGGGCTTAACTATGGCTTATTTACAAGATAGATAGAAATATTCAAGAATTTTATTGTCTAAATTGTTAATAATTAAGACAATAAATATGAGATATATATTCCCTATAAAGCCTATTTGTCTGCACACGTTTCGAACAACTTACATTTCTGTTCAAACAAGTAAACCCATAAATACCTATCAATCCAAACAACAAATCACTGAGAATTAATTTAAATTTTTTAACAAGGTGTGGCTCAGCCCATCACCCAAAATGGTAAAAAGGAACCCATTAGGTCTTTTAGTTTGACGACAAAAGACCTAATTAATTAACTCGTCACACTAAAAGAAAAAGTAAGAGTTTGGAATTAATTAGGCAAAGTGGAGAGTGACTGAGAATCCAATCGGATTGAAACATTAGAGAGAGTGGGATAACAAGCGGGAAGACCTAATAAGCCACCTTATCATGCCTTCTGCTTTTGAAGGCACCTACTGTGTCATTAATTAATTTGCATTTTCTTTCCATATTAATTGGATAACACGTAGTAAAATAGATAAGGAAACTTCACTTAACCCCTTAAATTTTCATCATCGTTTTTATAATATTCTTTTTAAAGTTTAAAAACTTTTAATTTAGTGTATTGAACTTTTAATTTTTTGCAATCTCACCTCTCTTGTTAAGTTTTGGAGTTAAATTAGACAGTCAAATAGGTAAAATGACCCTTATAAACTTTTTAAAAATTACAAATTACCCTTAAATTACAATTTGTTTGTAATAAAGGTATTTTGAGAATTTCTCACCTCCCTCCATTAGGATTTAACAGAAAATTATAGCATAGAGGTGAAATTGTAAATTTTATAAAAATAAATACACCAAATTTAGAGTTTTTGAATTTAGAATGATAAAAATTGCAAAAATAATGAAAGTTGAAAGGATTAAGTAAAGTTTTCTCAAGAAAATAAAATAGAAGAAAATCTCGTGAAATTCCGGAGCCAACAATTTGACGGATTGAAACCGTACATTCAAAATCAAACATTTGAATTGAGTCAAGTAAGACTTTTCGAAGATTATTTTTTGTTGGACTTTGACAAAAAACCAAACATATATTGTAGAATTTCATGCATGACATAATAAAAGATAAAATTGCTTTAATAGTTATTAACTTCTATTTCACTTCGGGTAGACAGAAAATCGAACCATCTCATGCATCGATATTCCCATCTCATTGCCACCTAAAGAAAGTCAAATGCCACCACAATCATCAAGCTTGTTCTCAATCAGATCGTTCAATTCTTTTAACCCATTATTTAAAGATCTCAACCATTTAACCGGTGCAAACGACAAATCAAGCCAAATATTATCGAGTAATTTGAAGGATTAAATTAATCAAATTTAAAATATATATATATATATATGTGCGGTTTGAATTTTTAATTGATTATAATCAATGTGTACTGCATATATAATAATTAAATTGTATGATTAAAAATTTAAAAGCATGATGAATGTTTCAATTGAAGAAGTATCACTTTATCAGCATGAGGGGATATTTAAAATTTTGGAAGGGCCAGCTATAATCCTCGTAGCAGAAAGCTAAGCCACAAAAGATGGAGAGCCGTATATTATTGCCTTTCCATCTAGCTATTGCATGCTCCGTCCTTCTCTGTCACCGGTCACCCTAAGCCCTACTTTGACTTGAGATATACAGTAAAGCGTCGTCCTCTTCTCTGCATGCAGGCATGGCAAATATATATGGATTCCAGCTAATGTCCTACTGGTCCACTGGATCGATCGGTCCAAACCCTACTAAGAGACGTAGGTAAAAAAGAATAAACCCTAGAAGGAGGTCCACTCATCACTCATTAATGAATAATCCTACAAACAGCGTATTTGATGCATCTGGATTTTTCGGTATTTGAACATCATCATGATGTTCGAATAGTCAGTAAATATGGGAGTATTTATAAGCAAGCTAGTGGGAAAGTCCGGCAATATTTGTTTGGCCAGGTGAGTTCTTTATTAACTCTCCTGTTTGTTATTGAAATTGTAAACGATTCGAACAACAACAAAATTAATGGGATCTCTACCATCATTTCATTGCTTGGCTAGGCTCTTTTTATTATTAGTATTCTAAGCAAGATCGGGGAAAGGGGAAGGGATGCATTTTGGGTAGCCCAATTAATGGAAATGTATTTCGTTTGGGCAGTGGCAGCCGAAGCTAGGAATGGAATAGTGTCTTTAATTAATCTTAACACAAGATGGGTGGTAATTAAGCTGTTGGCCGGGCGCTATATCAATATATTGTAGCTCACAAATGTTGCAATTAAGAACATGTGAAAGTGATTAACAATCGGAAGAGAAAAAGGAAAGGTTATAACTAACAACAAACAAATTAATATATATATGATCAGCAGGGTTTTAGAGCATACCATCAACCATTAATTGTTCCTCTGCTTTTGCTTTGGCTGTCTCTGTGCTCCCTTGTATGGAGTGAATAGAAAGACACAGGAAGTTTCAGTAATGGGGACGAAAAAAGGGTATTTATAGGGATGGAAGTTAGTCATGTTTATATATTTTACGTGCCGAAGGGAACGGGCCGGCCGGAGAGAGATGAAACCTGAACGGTTTGAAACTACTTTCTTAAATTACTACAAGGAGGTTAAAGAGACACCTTAGACCAGGAGGTTTGTTGTTCCTTTTCTAATTTTATGGTTTAATTTGGCAAAGGGAATTACAATAGAGGAACAAAGAGTTTCAAAAAATTATTTCAATTATTATAAAGATTTAATATTAATGTTGCATCTAACCATGTAAATATATGCCACATTCAATTATTATTTAAATTTTTTAAAATTAGCATATTAATATATTTATCACTTGACAGTATTTATATAATATTAAATACCATAAAATAGCTCGATCATCTCTGTTTAACTTAAAATAGAAAAAACATGTTCTTTCTAGAGTCTTTGTGATACGTATTAATGGTTTTGAAATAATCCTCGATGCCTATCCGAGACCAAGGTTTTGCCAGCCCAACCAGTAAAACATTGGGTTAGGTAGGTAGACCAGGTCAAGCTGGACCACCCTACTTTTGAGGCCCTATATAGTATTACAAAAGCTTGGTTTCATTATTCTCAGACCAACTAAAAAAAAAAAAAAAAGGGCCCGTTTCATAATGTTTTTTTTTTTAAAAAAAAAAAAAAAAAATCTATTTTTTATTCTTAAAAATAAAAATATTTGATGCGTACTTTTCTCTTAATAAACAAATCAAAAACACAAAACACATTTTTAAAAAAACCTTTGACATTTTAAAAAAACATTAGCTTAATTTTTCAGCCTTTCGAATATAGGGATGTGGTGCTCACACAACCACATCCATCGAAGGATAGGAGTGGTCGTGTAGCTACATTTTTCAAGATTAATAAGAAATTTTGTCACATTACATGTCACATGTTCAAAAGTACCCCCCCAACCCCCCAAAAAAAAAAAGATTGGGAGGGGTGGCTCAGTTTGTTTTTGACTTCTTTCGTGCCATTGTTTGGTTTTTTTTTTTTTTTTTTTTAAGGCTTTTGAAATTTTTTCAATAAAATAAAAATAATTATTTTTATCATGTGGCATGAGACATGAGACATGAGACATGGAAAAACTACTTACGTGACATTAATCTTGTTAATGCCACAAAAGCAGTTTGGGATGGAATGAGTGAAATAAAAAACCTACAAAAGCAGTTTGGGATGAAATGAGTGAAATAAAAAACCTAAGGAGTTAAAAGTCTGATTTTAAATCTAATGGAGAATGTTTTAAATTGTACAAAAATTCAAGGATTTCAAACCAAATTTCATTTTTTACCAAATATTACAAAATTTTAAATTTTGAAGTTATAATTGCAAAACTGTTTGTAAAGTTTCCTCTTATTTCTTTAAAAACACAACCGCATTTATACACAATTTTCTTATTAAGTAGATACCATCAAAACCTTTTCTCAAATGTGAATCTCACAAAAAAAAAAAAAAAAAAAAAAAAAAAAAAAAAAAAACTTCTTAAATGTTAAAACCATATCAAACATACCCGTTCTTTTCTTTTCTTTTTTATTCTTATTTTATTCAAAGAATCGATTGTTGGGATCTAGCTCTAGGCTCTAGCTAGCGTGAGTACGTAACGTAACCATATTTAAAAGCTTAATTAATTGTTGGTCTCTAGAGTACGTAATCATTTTTAGAAGCTTTGCCTTGAAAACTAGTTAATTAATTAGCTTCTCCTAAAGCTGACAAGTAATCCCCCGAAACTAGTGCCTTGGACAATATATATGTTATATGATAATTAACTAAAACCAAAAGAATTAACTAATACAAGGTCATGAACCAAAAAAAAAAAAAATAGCATTATTTACTGATCAATTGACTGATGGGCTCTCTTCTCATTATTGCAAATATTTCAATTCAAAAATAACCCATCAAGAATCTGTAACCTAGAGACATATTTATATATAAAAGCTGCCAAGAATACCCAAAGTAAAAAAAAAAAAAAAAAAAAAAAAATCGATTTTTTAAAAGCAAACTCCGGCCATAAAAGTTTTGGGTGAATGACAAATCTTGTGATAGAGGTATGTTACTTTGGACATGAAAATGACAAACCGTGCTGCCTGGAAATTCTATCAATCGAAAAGAAGTTAAATATTGGAGCTAGCCAGCCAATTGAAGAAAGCTACATGAAAAGAAGATCGAACGTACTATAATATTAATCAGCCGCGCGCAGTTGTATACATTTTTCATGGGATAAATGATCGAAGAAATGGCAGACTTGTATATATATATATATATTGTTCCTTAAATATTGTAATTAAGCTTCTCTTTATTTTTATTGTTTTTGTAGGTAAGCTTCGATCTCTTTATTAATTGGTTATGCTTTGAAGCATATCATTTCCCCACTTAATTCGTCGATCGATCAGTTCGGCTGCATGCCCCCACCAAAATCTCCAGCCGCCATATTTGGGACAATAAAATATCAACACCATTGAGAAAATGACAAGACGAAAACTAGGAGAACCTATCCAATTATGTTAAACTATCAAATAAATCTTATTTATTGTACTAGTAATTAAATAATTAGATCTTATATATTATAGAAGAAAATTGCCACAAATTAATTAAGCACGCACTAATTAAACTACCCTCTTAATTAATTAGTTACTGTGATTAGGACGTGTCTCTGAGCTTGCAGAATTGCATTATTGCATTATTGGACTAAACTGCTCAAGCATGCGCGCAACATTAATTAATGCATGTAAATGTGTTCACATGCGGCACACACGAACAGAATCTTAATTATAAGCTGCAAAAGGATGGCTCGCATACTGTTTAATTTCTTTGACTGCATGGGAGTAAGCATAATTAATGAAGATTGAAGGCTGTAAATTAATGAAACTCAGGAAGAAGAGATAAAATAGCCATTAAAAAAAAAAAAAACTTAATTACTTTAAAGAAAACTTAGAATAACTTTGAAAGAAAGTTTTTTTATTAAATATAGTTCAAATTTGAATTGAAAAATAACATAGACTATATGACTTTATATACGCTAAGTTTTGAGTGCTCTCTAGCCGGCAAAAAAAAAAAAAAAAAATCTAAATAACTTTGAAACTTAGACACAAAGCAAAATACTTATAAACAAAGCAATACAATAAGATATTATTCCAAAAATAATACTTTAAGCTTATGTGTACGTGTTATGAAAATGGAATATATAATAGAGTAATGATTGAATATCACCTAAAAATACAACTTTTTACCACCTAGTCTATGTGGCAAGGTGGTCCCTACCTTAATTTATTTTTAAAAAATAAAAAAATAAAAAAATTCAAAAAGTAGTGGGGGACCACCTTGCCACATAGGTAAGGTGGTAAAAAGTTGTATCTTTAGGTGGTATTCAATCATTACTCTATATAATATGGTAGCTAGGATATTTTCCTTATGTTAGAATATATATATATATATATATGTTATGATTTGATACTTACCTCATAAGATAATTACTTTTTAGAGGATTGATTGTAATTGATGGTAATCAAATCAAATAATTTGATTACCATATTTATTATTAATTATTTCAATTTTACAATTGTAATATTTTCTATTTAAGCATGCATGATGAAGTAATGAGATTGAAGGTATGCAGAAAATTAATTTTAAACCTTGTGTTTGAAAATGTTTGGGTTTCCTTTAATGAATCTAAAGGGTCTAAGTTCCCTTAAAATTAACTTAACAAATTATTTCATTACGTGTTTGTGAAATTATTCACGTAACATTAATATGCTTGATTTTTGTCAGTCTTGTGTTGATATTCTTATGTTAAGATATTTTAGAGCTATTAATTAGATATATATGTAACGACTCAAATGTATGTTGATTTCTCCTGCATCATTATCAAGGAAGGTGAATGAATATGATGGGTTGCAATTTGCATAACGAAAGGACCTATGCAACTTTTTAAGGGTACTTGAATTAGACCATTGTTTTTTTTTGGCTAAAGTGACATCGTTTGTCATATTGTAGTTTGCCCCAAGTTTGACCTACTTTAGCGTGTGCCGGCCTCTTCTTTATGTGTGTCACTTAATCAGCACCACAAACAACAAACAAGTTGGTCGGCAATTCCTGCTGGGCCAACGTGGCCATACTGTTCTCTTCTGGATTTTAGCCTAAGCCAATTATTATTAGGGGCTATATAGTTCTTACAGCATGTGGGTGGGTCGGCTCTAGGTTTCACTTTTCTTATATACATACAACAACTATTAATGGAAGTCGGTCTTACCCAAATTAAAGATCAGAGGAACATAGGTTACATATATGATATTACAAGCCATTTTCTTGTGTAAATTAAATCAAATTAATGAGCCATTGTTCTTTTGTTCTTTTCTTTTATTTTCTTTAAGCATGCCATTCGATCTTTTTCTTTTAAAGCTGGAAAGTTGTGGACAAAGTAGCAGCAACGTGGCCAGTCTCCATCCATGTATCGATAAGTTCTCCAATGATTCTTTTGCTAATTGGATGAAAATAATAAGATCTACAGTTTTTTTTTTTTTTTTTTTTTTATAAGTACAACAGTAAACAACCTTACAACAAAATTCAAGGAACATTAAAAGAGAAAGAAAAGTTCATTCCAAAACAGGGAGGAATGAGCGAACTAAACGACGATACAGAGGTGGGAATGCAGCTAGAGGTAAATCTAGTCGCGGCCCAATCAGCCACATAGTGGGCGCAGAAGTTTGCACTTCGGTTGATGTTACTAGAAGACCATCTAGTAGTGGATGAGATAGTAGAAAGAAACTCCGATATGATGGATGAAATACGCCAGTCTTGCGTAATTGTAGGATTATTGATGGCGAGGTTAACAGTTAAAGAATCACCTTCAAAAATTACATGGGACAGTCCCATAGATGAGCACAATGTAGCTGCAAGAAGAGCTGCAGTTGCTTCTCCATACAAAGGGATGCATAAAGGACTAATTCTTGTCAGAACTTGAATAATAGCACCCGTAGAATCTCGACAAACAGCTGCCTGAGCTGAGAAATCCGCACGGATTGCTGTATCATAATTAATTTTGAAGCATAAAGGAGCCGGCTTAGTCCAAATCTGACGAACAGGAGAAATTTTATTTGACCAAGCCCGGAAGTGAGTGTGAGATGTACGGTTGACATCAGCTGAGATTGATAAAGCATTCGGCATACCACTCACGAATCTATCACGAAATTAACGAATTAAGTTAACCTACATATAATATAATTTGAACCTAACACTAAAATTCACAAACTTAACAAAAACTTAGCGGGCTGAACAAGACACGCGAACGTACTGTCTTCTGGTGAGGCCTACTTGTATTTATGTTGGCCAGACGTTATACTGTCTCCTCAGTGATCAAGGATACATATCGAGGTACGAGCCAATTGAAGGAGAAGAAGAAGTAAAAAAAACAAGCAAAAAACCTTCCTACCAAGTACCAACACGTACCAAGCCTGCTTGGACTAGCTAGAAGGAGAAACAATCCCTACATTTGGTCTTTATCTGACAGACCGATTGTTTAGAAAGTACACATGCTGCCAATCTTCAAGACCCATATACTGATATACATATGTTTCTTTATTTTATTTTTTTAGTATTCTTTTTGCATTTTTTTGGAGGACAAAAAAAAAAAAAAAAAAAATAGTGGTGCAAATTCATTGGCTGCTAGTGGGAAATCTGTGTCCACTTGTTGAAAGATCTCTAGGTTAAATAAGAAATGATTTAGTCAAAAGGAGTCATAGGTTAAATAGGAGTATATATATATAATGAATACTTTCTTTCTTTCTTTCTTTCCCTTTACTTTTTGGTTGGCTAGCAAAGTGGTTACTTAGCTTGTCAGTAAAGGTTCGATGCAGCAAAACGGAAATAAATAAAGCTCAGTTGTATGTATCACTTTTCTGAGTAGTGACTAATTGTTGATGCATGCTGATCTTTGTGACAGAGTCATGAATGACATTTGTAGATGCACAAATTAAACTACATATATATAAAAGTGATCGAGAGTAAAAAGGGACAGTATTGATCAAAGGTATAAGCTAAGCTTCTTTTTAATGTTTCTTAAATTAATTTAAAGTTGTATTAGGGGGTATATATATCTCCAAATTTCATGAGTATTATTAACTAGATCGGGCCAGTTAATTTTACCCTTTTAACGTCCTTATTGTCGATGCGCCTTTAGAGAGTGATTTTTGTCTCGAAATCATAAGTAAATAAATTAATCCTTCTTATATATTCACCAAATGCTTTAAAGTTTAAAGTAAAAAGCCCTCAATTTTCTGAGCATGCAAGCAAATATTAATTACCGCAAAACGCAGAATGCAGAGAATATTTAGTAAAACAGCCCAAGTCTTAACATGCACTTAAATCAATCATAACTGACTTAATTAAATGAGTTTGATCCCTCAACTTTAACTCGTTAATTTAGTATTGTGTTCGTGTTAGGTTCGCGAATAATCTCATAAATTGACAACCCTTAATGTCATGTTTGAGTTCATGTCGAGACATGAGTATAACATATATAGGTCAACCTTAACATCTGCTAATTTCATTTCAAGTTGGTGGGTCTTATAAAAAATTATGAACCCTAATCTTATGTAAAAATGTGTGCTTAGGCGTTTTTACGAGAAGAAGGCCATGGTTAAAAAATGTGGTTGATGTTGAGGAATTAAAGGAATGTGGTAAACATGCATGTAACGTTAAATGTTAATGCAGCCAATAATTCACAAAAGCCAATAAAGTTAGGTTTAGTAATTAAAATAAAAATAAAATTATATCGTTATTGACTAGGACCACACTACAGTTGATCGATGTTGGTGTAAACAAAATTTATGCATAAAAAGAAGCTTTTGGCGTGTGATAAGAATAGGAAAAAGCATATATATATATATATATATATATATAGTGGCATTGCGTGTAATCCACAAATAAAAAAATGTTGAAAAGACAATTAATTGAACCGCAGCATGTGAGGCTGAGGTGGAAAAGGGCCTCAACGACAAGGATCATCCGTGGATGCCCTAGGAATCTGTCGTTATTTAATTTCTTTCATTTTTCCTAATAATAATAATAAATAAAATTCATAAAATGGTGGGTTCTTATTACGGCCTATTCATGATAGATAACTTAATTGATAAGAGCTCTCTCTGCTCGCGTTTGCCCGGAACGTTGAAGTTTGCTTTCAATTGGCAGGCAAGTCCAAAAGTTACACCTTTAATTAGCTTTATTTTGGACCCATCAAAATCTCTCCCACTGTAAACACCAAGCATTGAAGCCTCAAGGCATGCATATTGCATAGATCCCCACTCACCCATCAATCAAACACAGCAAATGGGTAAATTAAAAAAGTAAACAACCAAGAAAAGGCAACAAGCTAGGGTTAAATAATTCGGTGGGATAATGCTTTTTTATCTATATATTTCGGTCACCATAGTTACCAACTTTGCTTTCTGTTTTAGAGTAAAAAATATTAGTAAACCATTCAAAATATAAAATATAAAAATTGATTTTACTTTTATATCTAATGCGGGATGAGACATGAATAATGGGGCGTTTTAGTTTTATTTATGTTTTTTGTTGATGAACTTTTTTTATTTTTTATTTTTCTATGAATGAGTAGCTTTGTATATCAACAACTAAACACATACAACTATTGTACCAAAAAATTAAACACATACAACTAGTTTGTATATGAACTTCTTCTCCCCTTCTTTCTCTTTCTATCTCTTCTTTCTTTCTTGCTTCCTCTTTCTCTCTCTTTTTGTGTGGCGAGACTCCACCAAATTTTTCTTTTTCTCTTTATATATTTTGTAGCTCAATTCTTTTTCTCTTTTTTTTTTTTTAACAATATTACTCTTCACACTAACTGATATAAATATATAGTATATATATTTTAAGTAGTTTTTTATGTCAACTACTTAAAAAAAATAAAAATATTAACCATTTAAACCACATCAAATCAGTCGATATAAAAATAAGTGTAAAAAATAACACAATTACTTATTTTCTTTGTTGGATTCCTTTCTCTTAAATTGTGTGACACATCTTTACTCATTTCCCTATTTCTCTGTTCATTTTCTCCCGATTATTTCTTGTGCTACATCAATATCACATCATAATACTTTTAAACAAAAAAAAAAAAAAAAAAAAAAGGCACTCTAAAACATTAACAAAGGTACGTGAATCGTTTTCATACTTGCCAAGTTGCTAGATGAATCATTTTCTTGCCGTTCACGTTCGTCTTTGAAAGAAATTTGTGAATTTGTGATGATATTCTTCTTTTGTTTACTTTTTTTTGCCTTTTTTAGCATGTTTGAGTGTTTGGTTTTTTGAAATTTGAATTTAATTATAATTTAATACACGAATTTCAAAGTAAATAAAATTAAAAAAGATGTTTGAATAGTTTAACTTTTTTAGATAAAATTAAAAAAAAAATCTAATTTATTTTTAAAAAATTCCAAAAATTATAATAAATAGAATCAAGATTCGTCTTTTTCTCATGCATATCATTACTTCATCACCACGCCACCACTCAACACTCGAATATTTTATTATGGATGACCAAACCATTACAACCTTGGACGACAGAAAAAGGAGAAAATAAATTTGATTAAGACTAATTAGTGTCTAGCCGCCTCATTTTAGTCATTTTGCTCTTTATGCGGTGGGCAGCTTGACAATTAATATTATGATACTATCTCCAACCAAAATTATTAATATAATATTTGATAAATTAAAACAATTAAACGTACAACAAACCTTTTTGAGTTCTCCATGTGCTCTGTAAAGTAACGACCGAAAGTGTGTTAAGTATATAAACAAAAGAAAAAGGTTATTAATTACAAGTAAAATAACAAATTACATTAGGAAAAAAAATTTAGGCTCTAATCTCCATGTGTTAGAATGAAATTTGTACCCACCGTTGGATGGTCATTGGAAGTTGGTTTGTTTGACTATGGGGACCATCCTATGGCGTAGAGGGAGGACTCCTTTTACTCCATTTAAGAACGACCATTGCAGAAGAAGGCGTCGAAGATACGTCAAAAGTCGTCGACCCAGTTCGGTAACTGTCACTATTCAGTATTCAGTATCCACTAGACACGTAGCATTCCAGGAAGAAAAATAAATAAATAAATAAATAAAACAATTTATAGAATTCTTTTTTAGACCCCAAAAAAATAGCCTCAATCAAAAACAAATATATTGTTATAAACATAAACATTAAAAAATAAATGTGTGAAAATTATTTGAATATTTTTAAGAATATTTTTATATTTTGAGAATATATAGAAAACTCATAGAGAGGATTTTGAAATTGATACATTTTCTGCAAGATTTAGCAAATATAAACAGAAACTATTATATATACTGTTGTCGTGTGAGTTACCCCAAATAAATTTAAATTACGGAGAAAGAAACAAAAAAAATGAAAACATCATGAATCATGAATGACTCAATTCTCACGCTTGACATTGATATTCTTAAAGGCTTTAAAGGTAGCCCGGGAATTCTTTTGCTATTTTCTCGAAAAGCAAACAGAGTGAATACGACACCAGTCAAGGGGAAGAACAGAAAAAGGCGGCTACCAACTTCGTTGATCTTTGCTGTCCAAAATGACTAAAAAATTGAAACAAAATACACAAAATAAATGAAAGTAAGAAAAATAAAAATGAAAGGACAAAGCAAAGGCAAAGAGAAAGAGAGTCAAGAAAAAGCATAGCAGCCAAAGTAAATTGATAAATTTTCCTAGATTCCGGAGAAGGCTTTTAACGTCCATTAGTTATGGCATGCTATAAATAGTTGAAGAGGGCCAGACCACATAGAGAAGTCAGTCATTACCTGTCAAGAACATTATACCAACGTTGTCTTCGGAAGCGAGATATATTTACATTTTCTTCTCTGTCCAAAATCTTCCACACCAACCCATTTTCTTGGATTCTTTTCAAAATTCCCAAGCCTGAATCTTTACTCCATTCTCATGATCGTCTACGTAGCTTTTCCTTGAGTATCATCATATAGCATCTTGTAGATTCAGGGCAGGTACTCTAAGCCTCTTGAGTACCCTTTTCCTTGGTTTCTTTTGTGGATCTTTGCGTTCCATTCTCACCAACTTTCTTGAATGTTATAGCGTTTTTATCAATATTCGTCCAAGCTTTTTGAATAGTTAAGGAAGTTTGTGACTGAAGAAATTAACCTTTTTGTGATGAAATGGTTTTGGTAAATTTGGCCCCAGAAAACGTTGGGGAGTGAATGATATATCATATATGCACATAGATCAGTTGTAATATATCCTCTAAGAGTGGTTAAAAGGGTGTTTGGAATTGGAGAACATGGAGCAGAAGCACATTTTGTTGTCGGCTTTGAGCGTTGGGGTCGGCCTTGGGGTGGGGCTGGGATTGAGTTCCGGACAGACAGTGAGCAAATGGGTAGGCGGGAATTGGTCATTGGATGAGATTTCAGCGGAGCAGATTGAGCAGGAGCTTATGAGGCAGGTGGTGGATGGGAAGGATAGCGAAGTCACATTCGACGAGTTTCCTTATTACATAAGGTAATTGAAGAATTCGTCAGATATGGTGTTTGATATTTTAGTGGATCAGGTTGATATTTATATCGGGGGGCCTAAAAAGATGCATATCCGTAAAGGAATTGAGTTGGTGTCTACAAAATTTGTGCACATGGATCTGTTACAAGTTGACTTGTTAATTTTATGGTTTTCTGCTCTTAATCTGCTGGTCTTTCTATTTGATTTTTTTTAGTTGACTTGCTATGGAGGTTTTTATTAATGGGGGTTATCTAAGCTCCACAGATTTTGTAATAATATTTGCTAATTGACTTTTAACGATCTTTGCTCCTTGCCAATCCTGAGGTTCCCCTGTTCTTTGTTTTATTTATTTTTTTTCTGTTCAATTGATTTTTTTTTTTTTCTTAAAAAAAAAAATTGCGATGGACCCAATTAAGTTTAAAACAGAACAAGAAGTTCAGATAATTAAGGGTAATAGTTCATATATCCTATAAACATGTATAAGAACTGCTTATTAACAAAGTGAATCTAGTACTGTACATCTGTGCCTAATATTATTATGTGATGCTCGAGTATGATTCCCAGGTTAAAGCATTTTTTTTCCTTTGGTTTTTCCTGTTTAGAGTCTAAGATTTATTCAAGTTCTGTTGTTTTCAGGAAGTATGTACATGTACTGCCTTGTATTCCATATGCTAATTGGTGTACTTGCATCTTGAATTCAGATCTATGTTAGAACTTTTATTCTTAAGAGCATGTCAACAATGTCTCTGTCCTGTTCAGGATAATCTTTCACCCTTGTGGTACCCTTTATAACATGGCTATTCTATAATTGATTATAATGCATAATTAGTGGAAGCTGATGAGGCACGTTCTTACCAGCTTACTTACTATTTCTTCTGTGTCCTAGTCATGTGGATTTTTGTTAAACTTTTGTGCAAAAGAGGGCATCTAATCCATGGTAAGGAACATGGGAGGAGGTTTGTGTGGGAAGAGGAAAGAAAGAAAGAGGAGTCTTCTCAGGGTTAATCTTTCTGGCCTTTAAACATCCTTGAAGAGAATTATGTAATCATGAGGACTCAGAAAGTCCAAGCTGGACCAAGATGCTAACTTGGGACTATGTCAGTGAGATGGTAGAACATACAGGCTTATTGTGAATATTTAGTGTTACTTCTATGTGGACCTATATTACCTAATATCTGTTATAGACCTGTTTAGCTTCTACGTTTTATAGTTTACATAATGCTAATATTTTATTCTTGAATGACTGTATTTGATGCAACGATTTCGTCTTCTCATGTCCACCATTTTGATAATATAATGACAGTGAGAGAACTCGGGTGTTATTGACGAGTGCTGCATATGTTCATTTAAAGCATGCTGATTTTTCCAAGCATACACGGAACCTTCCACCGGCAAGTAGGGCTATTTTGCTCTCCGGACATGCCGGTATGTAATTTGGAAATGTTATCCAATCCTGCACTAAGGAATTTATGTTTTGAAGTTCACCTTTAACTTAATCTTGGTTGCATTTTCAATTTTCTGAAGAACTTTACCAGCAAATGCTCGCTAAGGCTTTAGCACACCGCTTTGAGTCAAAGTTGCTGCTGCTTGATGTCAGTGACTTTTCTCTGAAGGTAACATTTACAGCTTTTATCTTCCTTAACTTTAAGTTTGATACAGTAATACTTATATCTTTCATGTTCACCTTCCCACAGATGCAGAGCAAATATGGTTGTGCTAAAAAAGAATCTGTAAGACATCTCTGCTTTATACTGAGAAATGAGCATTGATTTTGTGTTTTCCGAGCACCACATTGTGTCTTTCATTTCCTGAATGCATATGTTAAACATAGTAAGTAGGTAATGGTTTACCATGAATTCCAATGTAGGGGTGCCATTGTTGTGTAAACTCAATGTCACTGATTTTTGAACTGCATTTGATGTATTCTTGCCACAATTTATTTTCATACTCATGTTAAAGGGAATTGCAAGCAATTAGCTCTAAGTGGAAATTGTCCTTGTTTTGCTTCTTTTTGTAGTCTTTCAAGAGGTCCATTTCAGAAGTAACATTGGGGCGAATGTCCAGTTTGTTTGGTTCCTTTTCAAGCCTTCCTCCAAGTGGGGAAACTAGAGGTATGGAAAAGAAGTAAAGCTCTTTATTTATTTTATATCAATGTATTTTTGTCTGGAGGGTGAAGTAAAGCTGCCTCTATTGAATGTTTTTTATTGGCAATGGTTAGTCTCATAAATTTATGAACTTTATCTTGATGTTACTATTTTTGCATGTATTTTTAGTTATTATGTTTCCTAACTCTAATTGAGAATTCATCTACAGGGACATTGCATCGGCAAAGCAGTGCTATGGATGTCAAATCAAGGTACTGTATATCAGTTAGATCCAACCAATAATATTGCCGACCCAACTTGTCGAGATATATGGCGTTGCAATGGGTCAATTTTGACCATTGGTTCACAATCCAATACAGGCAACATGTCAGGTTTCTCTTCTAACCAGTGCCTTTATATATTGGCAGGGCTATTGAAGGTTCTAGCAATCCTTCAAAACTTCGGAGGAATGCTTCAGCTATGTCTGATATGAGTAGCATCAGTTCTCAATGTGCTCCCATAAATCCAGGTTATACATCAGTACTATTTCTTTCTTCACTTTTTTCCTTCACAAAAGAAAAATGAAAAATACTAGCCGAACACCTTGGCATTCATTGTTGATTAATTTCGGATTCTTTTGCAATCTGTTAGTCCTTATATTCGCAAAATTTTAGTTCGTAAAGCAAGTTGGTTGCAACTGAATGACTTTGATGTTCACGACGATACATTATTTATCTGGTGGTTATGATATCTAAAAAGCAGTTATTGGAAGCTGCCTAATTGTAAAAGTGTTTCAAGTTCATTTCCAAATCAAACAGAATTTGCCTTTCTCATAGGAATGATAAGGTGGAAGGCAAATGTTTTTGGTACAACATACCACTGCCTCGTAGAGAGACACATTGGGTGGGGTTCACTGTTCAGTGGATCTAATGAAGATTCTCTCCTAAAACATTAATCAACTTAATGAACTAAGGGAGTTAGGCAAAAGGAAAAGAGGCTCATTTATTATATCTTAACTAAATTATCACTCCTAGTTTCATATCAATGAATAGACAAGATAACTAAGTTCATTCAATCATTGCTGTGTTCATTTCAGTAGACATAAGTGTAGGGTAACAAAGAGGACAGCTTTTCCTAATTTACCTATCCTAATTGTAGACCATTTGCTTTTGCTGACATGATCCTTGCAAGTACTCTCTTTTTCTGGGTGAAATTTCTGGAGTTGCTTGTATTGTAGACTGAATAAGTACCTAATGTATCCTTTGCCATAAATTTCTACACCTCCATTCTTCAAGTTCTATCCTTTGGTTATTTCTAATCGGATATATAAATTGGTCAAGAGTTTAATTTATGGCTATCGGTTCTTAAAAGTTAACTTCACCACTTCAAAAAAGCTGAAGATCAGTAGCAAGCATTTATAACTCCCTTTACTATGATGATTCTCTCAACTTTGAAATTAATACAAATTCATAACAGCCTTTGAAACCTATTTTGTTATTACAATCCATGCTCCACCAGAACATTATCTTTATTTTACTTCATCACAGCTAAATTCTGGCTATCATAAATGTATGGCGGTCAATCAGTTGCATATATGTAGGAACCTGTGTAGATATTATACTTACTGTTTCCTTGGGATTCTCTTGGTTTTTAGCTCCACTCAAGCGCTCGAGCAGCTGGTGCTTTGATGAGAAGCTTTTTCTACAGTCACTTTACAAGGTAACATCATCATGGATAAGCTGCTTATCTTAAAAAATAAATTCCTTTTGTATTTGTGCATGATGTTGTCTGAATGATATTTACAATTTCTACTAGCTAATGCAACTAGGGGATAGTCCCAACTGCAGACTTATGGTAGTTTCTTTTTTGTTCTTTTTTATTTTAAAAAATTCCGGATTTATTGTTTATTCTGTTTATAATTTTTCCCTTCTGAATCTAGAAAGTAGCAACATATATACAATACAACCTGGCTATGTACCTTTCCAATACCTAACCTAACAGTAAGAGATATCATTTCCCCTACAGGTCTTGGTTTCAATATCAGAAACTGGTTCCATTATTTTATACCTCAGGGACGTTGGACAGCTTCTCCTCCAATCACAAAGATTATACAATTTGTTCAACAAATTGTTAAAGAAACTCTCGGGTTCAGTGCTGATACTTGGTTCCCGGATGTTGGACCCAGAAGATGATTGCAGAGAAGTGGATGAGAGGCTCACTCTTTTGTTCCCATACAATATTGAGATCACACCACCTGAAGATGAGACTCATCTTGTCAGCTGGAAAGCTCAACTGGAAGAGGACATGAAGATGATCCAGTTTCAAGATAACAAAAACCACATTGCCGAGGTACTAGCAGCAAATGATCTTGAATGCGACGATTTGGGCTCAATCTGCCATGCTGATACAATGGTTCTCTGTACCTACATAGAAGAAATTGTGGTATCAGCAATATCTTATCATTTGATGAATAACAAGGATCCAGAATACCGAAATGGAAAGCTTGTTATATCATCTAAGAGGTAGCTATCTTTATCTAACCATGATTTCTTACTTAGCTCTTGAGAATTAATCAATTTCCATTTAATCGCTAATCTGTTTGGAAACAGCTTGTCCCATGGAGTGAGTGTATTCCAGGAAGGTAAAAGTGGTGGGAAAGATACTCTCAAAATGGAGACTAATGCTGAATCTTCGAAGGTTCATTTTCCATCTCAATGTTATTCTACTTCTCACAATATGTGAGCATAATGGAACTACTGTTACAGAATCTGATTCAATCATTTATATCTTTTCTTGAATTGCAGGAAACTGAAGTGGAAGAGGCTGTTGGTGCAAAGACAGAGTCGAAGTCTGAAACCCCTGCAACTGAAAACAAAAGTGAGACAGAGAAATCTGTCCCTGCAATGAAGAAGGATGGCGAGAATGCACCACCACCAAAGACTGTAAGTTCCAAGTTGTTCAATACTTAACTGAAAATGGAAATAAACATTCATTGAGGATATGAATCCTCAAGTAATTTACAGAGAAATCTGTCCCCGTGATTTTGTAATCTAGTGTGCATTATTAGTCGAATCTCAGTCCATGCTCTCATGTATACGAGTAATCTAGATCTTTATATTTCATATATAATTTGTTTGTACCTAGTACATCTTGTTCATGGAAATTTTCGACATCCTTGCAAAGGAAAATGAATTCTCAGTTATAAATCAATTAAAAATAAGAAGGAATTGAAACAAAAACATTACTGCTTAATATACATGTTTGGTATCTGAATCTCATATAGTGCCTTGTCTAATATATTAGTAATTATTTTTTTATTTTCTTTTTTTATTATTACACAATATAGATTTGGTAATAGAACTACCTTTCAGAAGAAAAACTACCATCCCATGTAATTGGACCTGAAAGAAGTAAAATAGCTGGCACAATGGTGCTGGTTTCAATCAATGCTGATTGACATTTTTGTTTTATATCTTGAGTATGTAACTTTTCTTAGCAATTTTGTATGTATGTGTTCCCAAGATAGCCGACAAACACTTTAAAACCTTTTAAACAGTTAATTCAACACCATCATCTATGAGTTTATGACCTTGGTTACATGAAATCCATGAGTTACAGATACAATCATATTGGTCTTCTTTCTTAGAGTTCTTATTTTCTTTGGTTCTTCCATTCTTGTCTTACCATTGAAGTCTCATGATGGTCCTACAGGAATTTCCTCCTGACAATGAGTTTGAGAAGCGCATAAGGCCAGAGGTTATCCCTGCCAATGAAATTGGAGTGACATTTGCAGATGTTGGTGCCTTGGATGATATTAAGGAATCACTTCAGGAGCTGGTCATGCTCCCTCTTCGAAGACCAGACCTTTTCAAAGGAGGCCTCCTCAAGCCTTGCAGAGGTATATTGCTTTTTGGGCCTCCTGGTACTGGAAAAACAATGTTGGCAAAAGCTATTGCTAATGAAGCTGGAGCAAGTTTCATCAATGTCTCAATGTCCACCATCACTTCGAAATGGTTTGGGGAGGATGAAAAGAACGTCCGAGCTCTGTTCACACTTGCAGCAAAGGTCTCCCCAACAATTATTTTTGTAGATGAAGTTGATAGCATGCTTGGGCAGCGGACTAGAGTTGGGGAGCATGAGGCCATGCGTAAGATTAAAAATGAGTTCATGACACACTGGGATGGGCTGTTAACAAAACCTGGCGAACAGATCCTTGTTCTTGCCGCGACCAACAGGCCATTTGACCTTGATGAAGCAATTATAAGGCGGTTTGAGCGAAGGTACTACTGCATATTTGTCTTACCATTTGACATATTTGTTCGGTGTCTCCATCATCATGTCCATGCATGTGTTGTCTTTATCAGTGAAGAGATGTCCTACCAAATGCACGAGATCCCAAACTGCACTTTAATACTCTACCTAATATTGTTTCTGGGCTTTCCCAATTTATTCTTCAACTGGCATGTCATGCCTCAGGAAAGCACATCTTTCCTTTTACCCCTTATCTTACATTGTCCATTTTTCAATCAAGGTGATCACCACCTTAAGGAAAATTCTCTTCATCATTCATAAATATTTTAACTCAATATTAGTGTTTCTTCACAAACTTGAATCCATATACTATGTTGCTAACCTATTTTAAGCCTCCTAGACGTAATCAATGGCTTGATGACAATGTTTGTGGGACTATTGCTTGATCGTGTTTTCCACTTTTGTGTCTTAGAATAATAATTCTTAATTACCAAGACTTTCCAAAAAATCTCTATGCCATACTTAGAGGATGCTTTCAAGGATTAATTCTGGTAGATAAAATTGTAAATGAACTTCATGTTTGCTAATTCTGAAGCTTTCCTATTTTGAGCAGAGTTATGGTTGGTCTTCCATCCATTGCAAGCAGGGAAATGATCTTGAGAACTCTTCTGGCAAAAGAAAAAGTTGAAAATCTTGACTATAAGGAGCTTGCAGCCATGACAGAAGGATATAGTGGAAGCGATCTAAAGGTTTGTTTCCTTATAAAATGAATAATTTTAACCTTAATTGGCTGTGATCAGCTCATGAAATTTGCTTCTGGAAACAGAATTTGTGCGTAACAGCAGCTTATCGACCTGTTAGGGAGCTATTACAACAGGAGAGATTGAAGGATGTGGTAACTACATTTAATCTTTTCCTCTTTCCTGACATAATTCCTAATCTTTAACGCAATGCTTAATGAATCCAATCATTTTTAACTACAGGAGAAAAAGCTTAAGGATGCAGAGGGCAAGAGTTCAGAGGCTACTTCTTCAGAGACAAAAGAAGAAGACAAAGAGGACCAAGTAATTACCTTGAGGCCTTTAAACATGGAAGATATGAGGCAGGCAAAGACTCAGGTAAACTTACTTGAATTTCCTTTCGTTTTAACTGCTCTCTATAATTTTTAATCTGATTCAAGTCCTCTTCATCAACTTTTAGCTTACTGCTATCAATTTCTCTCCCAGCAGTGTGCTTAGAACTGTTGTTCTTGAGCCAATGTATAATAGCTTGTTTTATATTTCCATGTTAAAATCATAAGATAGGGTCATTGTCTGGTCCCTCTGGTGCAATGGTAAACTTGGGCTGTCTAGTTCAAGTGCACTGCGATGCGGGACAACAAGAAATTGAGAAGAAAAGTTGAAGAGAGGGAGAAGAAGCAGATAAGAGAAGAAGAAGAAGTAGCAGAAGAAGCGAGAGAAGGAAGAAAATTCAGGAGGAAGAAGAAGACAAACAGTCCAGCGATTTTTTAATTCATCAAAAGCTACTTACCACAATACAAAATTATGCTTAAATATGCTAGGGATTAAGTCCTAACCCTAACCCTAGTGACACTTGGGCTGACCGCCCGCTAAAATAACATAGAGCCTAACTAAATTAACATAACCTAAAGTCTGACAAATAAAATAACTTAACACTGAAAAAAAAAATGACATAATCAAAAGTGCCAAAAGTAAAATCTCGTGCTCTCAAGGCTTGTCATCCTCCAATATCAGGGTCCAAACACACTTGTAATTACTGGCCTGTATCTGGTGTCCCCATCACACTGGTTAGTAGGACTTCATATACAAAGTAAGCAAAGATTACTCCATTTGATTTTTCTTCGAATTCACAAATAGACCCTACTGCTCTTACTTTTCACTGAACTCTCTGCAATCTTGTGCTTATTGGATATTTTCAAGTTTCTCAGGAATGAACTTCTCTCTTTAACTCTAACCTTGTGGTTTAAGGCTTCAAAGTGTAGCCTGGATCAATAATCATATTAATATTATTGATCTTACCTTAGTGCTACTTTGTCTATAAGGAGATGATCAACCAGTTGAATGGTCATTTTTCTTCCTTAATAGCTAAAAATTTGTAAATTAAGTCAAGGATCTAACTTGTGCCTGTGTTGATTATTTTTTAAGTATGGCATACAGATTAAACTTAAACAATTCTATGTTCTGCCAACAGAATCTCTTTTTTTTTTCCATAGTTGTTTATATGTGTAAATGTAATGCAGGTTGCGGCAAGTTTTGCTGAGGAGGGATCAATTATGGGCGAGCTGAAGCACTGGAATGATTTGTATGGGGAAGGAGGTTCGAGGAAGAAGAAACAACTAACTTACTTCCTATAGATTGTAGAGAGCAGGTATCTCATCTAGCTCATCAGTGCCATTCTTTGTGAAAGGATGTATACGTTAGGAGAAGCTGGAAAGCCCTTCACCTGGAATTCAATGTCGAATGGGATGTTCTAGTGCCAAATCCTCAAAGACAG
This sequence comes from Alnus rubra, assembly GCA_028654335.1. Taxonomy (NCBI): domain Eukaryota; kingdom Viridiplantae; phylum Streptophyta; class Magnoliopsida; order Fagales; family Betulaceae; genus Alnus; species Alnus rubra. The sequence continues at coordinate 1,001,904 of JAJPGS010001186.1, forward strand.
ATGTCCTGAAAATCCCAGGACAGTTTATTTCAGTGTGCATTTTGTACATCATGTTTAAGAGAGAGGGTTCTCATTATCTGTTAGGCCATTCCATAAATCAAGTAGCACCAATCTTTAATCCTATTCTATGAATGTGTGGTGTTTGGAAATGCATATAGGTTTGCAGAAAGTGAGAGGAACTTGTATTTAAATTGTTTTATATGCTGTACCCTACAGACTACATCCTCATACAGTAGGATTTGTATATTTGTTATGTAAACTTTGATTAGTAAAGTACTTCTTAGTTGTTACTCTTGTAGAGTTTGCTACAAATATTATGTGACAATATCTTTACCAGGCATGAGAACCTACGTTTGACCTTTAATGTGCATTTGACACATTAAAATTTGCTACAAGCAGAAACATACATGAAAAACTGAGACAGTAACTTGTGCCCTATGAGACAAATAGCGGAAGATTTCATATAGCCTTTTGTTGGTAAGAGAGAGAGAACAAAAACAAAGAAGCTTAATCACCTCAAGAACTATTGCATGTTAAATCACCACTTATTTCAAAAGCAAGCTTATAGAAAATGGTTGGTTTAATTATTTAATTAATATTGTCAAAGATAGAAACTTCTAATACAGTTATCGTCCACACACAAAGCAAAATGGTCCTCCAAGATAACCTAACTAAGGTGGTAAGCCTAGCAAAGACGACCAGATTTCAAAATTCTCTTAGGACACATAAAAGCCAATGTGGTGTAAATTAACTGGCAAGGCCTAGCAAATACAACCAAATTTCAAAAAATTTACACATCCAGCAGCTTACTAAACCAGCCATTTGGAGCAAAGGTAACTCGGTCAGTCATCCAAGAAACGCAAAGAAAGAGGTTAATTGCGTTTTAAAGGCCGAACTGAACTGTAATTTTATAATTAACATTTTTACAAATTCATTAAGTAAATTTTGAACTCATTGATTTTTAAATAGTACATTTTGAAACCGCTAAACCAAATGAACATTAAGCATAATGAAACGTTATGCTTTTTAACAAAGGATTGGGGGTGACAATTCGTATTCGTATGTTAGATTTGAGTCGTATCGAAATATATGTATAAGACTATGTAAATTAACATTTTCCGACCCATTTAATTAAGTGGGTCAGATTCATCAACCCTAACTCACTAATTTATATTGAGTTTATGGGTCGTGCTAAAAATTGAATGTTCTAGTCGGATGGCGGGTTCAGATTATGTTTTGTTGAGGCATGAGTACTGAATCAATTGATTTCGTATTAAATTTATGACGAACCGGGAAATGGAGTAAAAAGTTGACTAACCCTACAAAAGATAAGTGGCTAAATATATCAATTTTCAACCTAAAATGGAAACCAAAACTATATATCGGGTGAGAGGTGTGCAAATATCATTTTTGACTTGAATTCCAAGCCCTTTTGCACCAAAGCCATTTATGAAACAACCGATCTCCCGCTCGCTGACTGGCCGGGTAGATCATCATTTTCATAACATAATCTATACTTCTTCTCTCACTCAAACTCTCTTCTCTATCTTTTAAATCCCATGTCATAGTGTTTGATCCTGCTCCTGTCGTCAATCCCATGATGTCAAACCCATTGGAGAGGTACCAAAAACTGGGCTTGAGTGAATCTCTGCCGAGAATCTACCGATACCCAATAGCCTGCAAAGAACTCAGCTTCCTTCTGAGAGGCGCTTACAACAAACTACCCAAAAAATTGCAATCCCTTATCTTCCAAGACACCCTCACCGCCTTCCGTCTCCTTCCTGAGTAAGTATTTCTCGTTAGCCCAATTCTCAATTTTGCATCTTTAATGCGAATTTTATTGGTTAATCTAAATTTTTCATGTTACATGTGCATTTTGCTGACTCTTGTAATGATATTTCATGTGAAGTTGTAACCCATTTGTTTTTTCTGATGAATATTATTTACAGAAGATAGAAAGTAGATTTGGGCTGTTTATGTGGTTCAAGGTTGGAAAAATTTGAGTTGAAATTTCTGCCTTAAGATGGAACAGATTGGATTATGTAGAAATCCTGTAAATACTTGGATAAAACCATGCAATCTTGGACGTTTTCGGATCATCTGGAAAAAATTTAAAGATTTTATGAGAATACAGATTGAAAATTAAAAGAAAATATATATATATATATATATCGTGGATGAAGCACCCATTGTTATTTGATGGATATCTTAATGCTAGAATGCAGATACACACCGCCGTTTCAGCCGCCCATATTCTCCATCAGAGTGCAGAGGCTGCGTTGCCGAAGCAGAAGAGAAATCTGGCTATTACAGAATTTAAGCATGCAATGGTTGCTCATAAGAGGCGCTATAAAGCCCGCCAGGAAGAAAACGGTAATTATTTATTGCGAAAATCGGTTTCACGTTATTTATCTGACTGTATTTTCCTTTCTGGAGGCAGAGAAGCTCATAAAGATTTACCAGTTCTAATCTATGTTTTAGCCAAATACAAGGCTTTATAACTTTTTTTTCCTCCCCACAATTTCAGGTTCTGCACAACTGCCACAAGATATTCTTGTGCACATCTTCAGTTTTCTAGATCTGCAATCTTTAGTTTCAGTTGGACTAGTCTGCTGGTAATTTTTCTTGCCTTTATGTTTGTGGTATGTTATTACATGATATTGAGCACATATATATATATATATATATCTGGAGCATATGGACGTCCAGTTGTCAAATCAAATCATTGAGCCAGTGGCCTCATTCTGAGCACCATTATAACTATGCTCTGGTGTATTGGCCTTGCAAAATGCATCTGTTATGAGATTCCCTCAAATTTCATTTTCTACTAGTTTAAGAGTCTTGGTTGTTAGCCCTAAGAAGTAGTTCAATCAAATGGGGATCACGTCTCATGAAGCGGAGGTCACTAGTTTGAATCCCCCCTTCCCCCTCTCCTTCAGGTCAATTACTTATCAAAAAATACATAATAATCTTGGTTGCTTTGTGGGAAGGTCGTGGAACATAGCAGCAAGTGATGACCATCTGTGGCAGTTGCAATATGCTTCCGTTTTTAGTAATTCTGATAATTGTTTGAAGAGTAAGGGACATCAGATTGGTAGACCAGTTGAAGATGAAGAATTTAGATTTTTAGAGGATATGGATACAAGAAGCAGTATTGACTGGAGAGAGGCCTTTAAAAGAGCATATATAGGTATGTGGATTCAGAATCATTTAATATATGTTTTGACAGCAAATCACCAATATGGATAATCTTATAGGTAGATCAGCCTTTTTCCCCCGTTTCATCACATCAAAAGCTTCCTGGTAGAATGATTGTATCTGAAAAAAATTTATGTCGAGATCATGACTTTGGTAGTATATATGTTTTCAATTTGTTCTTTGTAATTTCTAGTGTGCATATGATGTGCAAGTACTTTCGGTTGCATCTAATAAATGGACCTCGAAGAATTCATGCAGGTGGGTAGGTGCATACACACGAGACTATTTTTTACTTGATGTAAACGCAAGAGGAAAAACTACAATAGATGTTAAAAGGAATGTAAAATTTTTTATTTGAACCCAACATAAAAGATAGCAGTCTTCTACTGCAATACCAAGATAGCAGTCATCCTCCCAGTCCAATGGCTATGATTACCTGGAGCAGCACTCTCTTTCTCTCTATTACACACACACACACACACAACAGAACTTAGATCATTGTAATTACTACCTGTCAACTTTTAATGCAAAAATGATGTCTCCTCCTTTATAATACTAAAACTGCTTGGATTACAGGCAATGCGACGAAGAATTTAACATCTAGTAGGGGATACTGTGAACACTGTGACACTATAGTTTGGCTCAATAACTTGAAATGCTCCAATGGACATCATGGACTAAATTCTGAAAATCGGCAGATAAAGCGTGTATCGCCTTGCCAGGTACTTTCTTGATCAAGCTAAGTTTCAGGTTTCCCTTCTAGGTTTTTTTATATGAGTTGGTGACCGAAGGTCTCCCTGCTGTTAAGAATCACAATACACTAGCTCTCCAGATTTAGATATCACACAATTTTCAAACAGGCACTTTTGAGGCTTCCAAAGTGTTGAGGGGTACAGTAGTGTGATTGTAGTTCTTGACTTGAACAGCACACCAGAGATTCCCAAGCTGAGTTCAATCAAGTAAAGGCATTGGCTGTGGAATTCTCCAGAACTTTAAACTGATCATTGTTTTAAATTTTTTCAGGTTGTGGAATATATTTTGGATGATTCATTAAAATTCATATCTTCCTCAGATAGTGATAGTGATTCAGATGGAGGGTCAATTTCCAGGTTATGGGCCTATCCAAGACACATGACAGAAGCCTTCCATTAGGAAGGAAATAGGTGGAGTCGTTTCATTTATAGTATATTTAGTATAATGAATGTCCGTCCTAGTGAAGATATTGTACAGAACTGATCAATGGGGACAGATTCCTAATTCTCAAAAAAAAAATGGCTCGGTAGGATTGGGGTGGAAAAGGAGGGACTCGGGTTGTTTCTACAGGGATCAGAAATTCTGAAGATTAATGAAGATAATTACTGTATTTGTGCCAATTTTATTTTATTTTTTATTATTATTTGATCAAGCAATAGTGCTCAACTTGAGGACCCCAAACTATAAACCTCGTTGTGAGAGGCTTCGTATTGTTTTCTGTTTTCAAAAACTATTTTCGAAAACAGTTTGCCAAACACTTTTTTAACGAAAAAACAACAGAAAACAGTTTTTTGTTTTTGTTCTCGAAAACAATTCTCAAACACAGAAACAGAAACCAGTTTGCCAAACGAGCTCTTTATCTCTTCATCTCAACATAGCAATGGATATAACTTGAACACTGATTTTCTCAAATTCTCCTGTAGGGTAAAAATTTTGTGTTTGCGTATTGAGTTTGAATTGTGTAAAAACATGAATATAAGACTATATAATATAAGTTAATCATAACTTGACCTATGTAATTAAATGAGTAAAATTTTGTAATTCTAACTCATTAATTTCGTGTTGAATTTGCATCTAATTTTCGAGTTGTATCAGAAATTGTCGGTCATAAATTTTGGTGTTGAATTCAGACCATGTCAAAACCTTAATATAAAGCTATATATAGGACCAACTCTTGAATTTTACTTTCCGAAAATAGAATGAAAAAGAAAAGACCTATCCAATTTTAAGCGTGCCACGGTCTGTTTTCAATCAGTAAAGGCAACCCACCAGGGTTGGGTCAAAGGCTACTAAAGTTCTTCCTTTAAATGATGTTTCTCACCCCTGTAAAAAATGAGGTATCTTTTTCGAATTTCAAAGCTTTAACTCAGAAATGCATAAAATGCTTTAGCATTTCAAACAATGAACAGGAAACCAGGTCCAAAGCCCGAAACTATTAAGCTTTAATCATAAAAAGTTGTCCTCTAAAATGCAAGAACATGCATATTAATGAATGTTGTAGATTGTAGAATAGAATGACATGCTTAGTCATAGAATACGGTTAAGAATTGAAATATTACTCATTAGAGCACAACCACAACTTTATAAGGAACAGTGGACATTATTATCCGGCTTAATCATCCATCTAAAGGAAGTCCAACTAGTAAGATCTAAACCTCAAGACAATCTTACTCAATACCATATTGGTTTAAACTGTCTGTGAAGCAGAACAATAAAATAGAAACACCAACTCTTGTGGATAAAGAGTCGGACCTCCATCTTGACAATACAGTTGCCCAATCTCAACTTAAGCCTACTGAGAAACTATCATTAGGCTTAAGAGAAACTATCATTATGTACTTATCAAAAAAAGAAACTATCATTATGTATCTAATCCTTCTTCTTGTCTTTCAATGGCCCTTTGGGAATTTTGCTTAAAACCTTTGCATCAAACACTACATACTGCTTCTTGATCTCAGCCGTTGCCTTCTCAGCAAATGAATCAACATGGTCTTCATATTTCTCATATAGCACAGGTAGTGTGTGCAGTAAGACAAAGGCTGTTTCAAAAATGTCAAGTTAACTGGAAATGTTAATCAGAAGTCCTTTATTATCAAATACTTTAACAAGTAACAGTTAAAGACGGGATTAGAATTCCTCACCTATGTAGAACAAGGTCAGGAAGTTGCACCATTTCCCAACAAGTGACAGAACCCACAAGCCAGCAATAACCTGATAACCAGATGTTCTCAGATTTCTCGCATGCAAGTTTAAATGGAAATGCTAAAAATTCAGAGGAAGGAATAATAGTCCGGGCAAGAATAACTCCAATGGAAAGCGAGAGGCTCTACAACAAGCATGCAGGGGAGAAATCAACATACACCAAGAAACTCCTTGAAGTCTCTCCCAGATGCAATATCCCGCAATACAGCCAAGGCAAAATTGATTTCAATCCTCACTGTGGAGACAACCTCAAGGACACAATTCTCAGGAAGTCGAAGCTCTGGGATGCGTGGTGGAGACCTGGTCAATTAACCCACTAAATAAAAGCCACATAAAATAACATCAGGCAGGCTTATGGAAATGAGTATCCAACACCTTACTTGTTAATAAATGTGCATGCATTAGACCACAGGAAAAGGATAGCCAGAGAGACTATTAGTATGTGGCAAACCAGAGTGACTAAGTGGTATTCAAGCAACTCAAAGAGAATCCACAATGCAGTGGCACCACCAAGCACACCTGCAGAGATTTTCTTGTTCCTCCATAGGAAAACATCAGCAGCTGCAACCAAAAATCACATAAGAAAATGATAATAAATAATAAAATATGGAGTGCCAGAGAAAGAGGGCACTTCTCTTGCCATGTACTTTTTCTAATGCATAGTTATGAAATGAACAGAGGAAATAATGATATCAATTTTTGAAAAAAAATAAAGATTGATAGGTTTGTTTCCTCTTCTTTGGAAACATTCCCAAAGAGAGAGCTTCAAAAAAAAATTTGTGGTCACGTCTGTTTTCCATTTTCCTACAATGGGAATCCAATAGGTCGGCAGGAGGAAATAGATCGAATACCTAATTTTCCATCAAAATTAGTTTCCATGTGATAAACACAAAATAAAAAATAAAAATAAAAAAATAAAAAATAAATAAAAACCAGATCGAGAACTACATAAAAGTCTTTCATGTCCCTAGGGGCTAGGTTTTCACAGGTCGGAAACACCAAAAATTTTGATTTCTCCTATCTAACCAACCAAAAACATCAATATTGTGAAAATGTACTATCTGTTTGGTTATAGGTGCATTTATTTGTTTCCCTACATAATCACATAATTTTGAAGTAAAAATATCTTCCCTTGTAAATTGTTCAATAATAATTCTTTCTTTCAAACCTAATTTTGAATGATAGAACAAAAGGAAACAAAAATTAAACCACATATCATAGGAAAAAAGAATATCAAAGAAATGGGTGCTAATATCAGTTCTATACACGCTAATTGTTTTATCTTCAATGGCTACAGCAATAATGCGTGAGTACAAATAAACCATGCAGCAAAGGATCATTTTAGCAAACACTCGAAGCATTATATAAGAAGATAGCCATTGAAGAGGACTTTCATCGGAGAGTTAAGACAGTGCGTCCAAAGACTAAAGATAGGAGGAAGGTATTGAATCTGGTAACCTCCATCAAATACGATGATTCTAGCGCGCATATGGTGTAACGTTGGGGCCTCCGAAGGTTTTGGGATTGAGGGCTTGAGTTTTTTTAGGGTTGTTAGGTTTTCTTTTCTTGCTGTAGGCTGCTTTCGTTGTTCCTGTGTACTTAGAGCGCTATACATTTTTTTAAAAAAAAAAAATCTTTATAACTTATCAAAAAAAAATATTTATATAAGAACTTAATAATCAACTCTAAAATCTTATTTATCAGAAAAAGAAAAAGAAAAAATCTATCTCTTGTTTGTTAAAATCAACCATTGAATTATGTGTGTCCTACATATCAAATGGTTAATTTAAAATATATATATACACACAGACATAAAATGTATGAATATCATGTCTCAATTTCAAAACAAAATAGAATTCATTCCCCATTTAAAAAAAAACAAAACAAAGCAGAACAAGTATTGATTTGAATCGCATTAAACCATTTCTTTTTTTATTCTTTTTTTTATAAGTCTTTTTATTTTTTAAGTGTTCAGACGATCAAATTAGAATTCCAGCTTTTTCAGCTTTTAGTTCCTTTACTTTTGCCACCTATTCTCACATCAATCAAACACAACACGCACAGGCATAAAATGTATGAATATCATGTCTCAATTTCAAAACAAAATAGAATTCATTTCCCATTTTTTTTAAAAAAAAAAAAAAAAAAAAAAACAGAACAAGTATTGATTTGAATCGCATTAGACAATTTCTTTTCTTTTTATTTTTTTAAGTGTTCAGACGATCAAATTACAATTCCAGCTTTTAGTTCCTATACTTTTGCCACCTATTCTCACATCAATCAAACACAAAACGGATCTATAGCTCCCTGTTTGATCGCCAAGAAAATGTAGCATCAGGCAACGGAAATTTTTCTAGATAAACTAAAACCGATTTGTGGCGATAAATTGACATAAGAAAAATAAATAAATAACAAAGCAATCGTTACTTATGAAGCACTTTCTTTCATCTATTCTAAATGTACAAAATTTCTCATCCTTTCCTACATCGCTTTCTTTCCTACATTTCCTCATCAAACAGACAGGGATAAGTTAATACATATATAAATGTACATACAAACCATATATATATGTGGAGAGAGAGATAGAGAGAGAGTACATTTTCCACCGCCAAGAACTTTGTGGAGGGGCTTTTCGCGGCCGAAGAGTCTAAAAATCTTGGATTTGGCAGAGTCGAAGGACTTCGACTTGTCATCGTCAGAGTCGGAGGAAGACGACGAAGAGGAGTCATCGTGGTCGTGGATCTTCTCCACGATCTTCTCAACCAGCGTTTCCGGCTCGCCCTCATGGTCCGCCATGGATCTCCGACACGCTACAGAGAGAGAGAGAGAGAGAGAGAGAGAGATTGCGTTTCAGAGAACGAGAAGAGTGTAAATTTTGAGAGAGAGAGAGAGAGAGAGAGAGATGAAATCTGGGCCGTTTATAGGCGTATGGGAGGCGAATGCTGAGATTCGGAGGACGTGCGAGAGGTTCGGATTTCGGAGCGTAACGGATAGTGAGACATTGATGGACAGGATAGTGAGAGTATTATAATATCACGGAGACGATATAGTTTATCGGAGGCAACCGTGTGAGCAGTACACGTGGTGGATTTGGAGACGGATCATTTATCTGGTTTTGGTGCATATGATTTTGGTTCTCTTTTGTTTCATTCAAATTGGTTTATGGGAGGAATTGGTATAATTTTCTTATAACTAGAGACTATTTTCCAATGTGATATTATAAATATATATGAACTAAATATGTTTTAAATCATTTTTCCAATCCAAAGTCTCTGTTTAAATTGTAAAGAGGTGTGTGATTAGAGCCAGAGATATATTGTGTGGAAAAAAAAATATTAATATTAGGTGTTTCAAAAACAAAAATCATTAATATCAGGGCAGAACCACATTAGTCATCTAATTAAAATTCTTACAAAATTAACTTTTTGCCTCCTAGAAAGTGAGAGAGAATATGAGACACATATTTCTGTCACGTATTCAAAATATTGAAGGGTTTCTTAAATATAAATCATATTATGTCTCTAGTCTAAACTTTACGATTCAAAATAATATAAGATAGATTTAAAGACATTGAAGAAATTGAAGAAATTCAATTCTTGTTAATACAATTTTCTTCATATTTATCTTATAACACTAAATTCATATGTGGTCAATTTCTTCTCATTTTTAAATAAAATAACTAAAAATGAAAACTTCACTTATAACCTCTAATCTTTCATCACTTTTGCAATTAAATACTTAAACTTTAAAAGTGTCAATTTACGGTAGCCATATTTCATTTTTTTTTTTTCAATTTCAACACCCTGTTTGAATTTTCTGTTAAATCTTGTCAAAAATTTTAAAATATCCCTCATTTTTTTAGGAAAAAAAAAATTGCAAGAATTTAGGTGTTGGTTAGAATTTAACAAAATTTGCAAAAATACACGTGCCTGAATCTATGAAAATTTTTATGATTTTTTTTTAAAAAAAAAACAAATAATTTGAAAATTTTGATAGGATTTAAGGAAAATTATAACGGAGGATTGGAATTTAAAATTAAAGGAAAAAAAAAATTGAAAGATAAATACCATAAATTAATACTTTTTAAAGTTTTAATACTTAATTGCAAAAGTGATGAAAGATCAATGGTTATAAATAAAGTTTTTCCTAACCAAAATAAGGCACTAAATTAAGCTCCAAGTGCCTAAAAGTAGATACACCCAAAATATCATTACAAGAATTAAAGGACACATGCTAAAAATCTTTTAAAGGGAGCCAAATCTTCATGCATTGGATTGGAAAACAAATACATAATAGTAATAATAAAACAAAACACATGAAGAGTGTCAAGTACCAGCAATCCATCACTAGGGCGGGATCACATTGGAGCTGGCCTTATAACAATTAAAAATAATAATTAAAAAAAAAAATCTATACAAATTCTTCTAAAATAAACATTTTACTCTTTGAAAAGTGTGTTTTTTCTTTTGTTCCCTCCAAATCTAAAATTTTAATTCTTTGGGGATTTTTTTGGTGAGTGTTGCAGAGAGGTGGCCATGGTGATCTGGGCGAAGAAGAAGAACTGACGGCCATTGTTGGTTTGGACAAAGAAGAAACGGCCATGGTGGGTTTGGTCGAAGAAAAAAAAAATGAAGAAGAAGAAAGGAAATGAGGCAGACGTGAGTGGAAAGAGAGCTTTTTTAAAGATTATAAAATAAGATGGGGACCGTAAACAGGCATTGCAGGTGAGGGCTATACTGCGGCCCCAAGATAAAGACACAATGGTGGCCTTCTGGAAGATTGAACCCCTCCATACTCATTGTCATGTATTGGCAAGCTTAGCTGAAGTAGGAGTAGCATCCTCGGTAGTTCCCTCTTCAGCCTCCGCCTCATCCTTCACAGCCAACATGACAAGAACTACCAATAATGGATAAGCGGTTGTAGTGAGGCACCAATTCATAATCAACTGGGACATGAAAGAGACATTGTGTGTATCAACTTGCCAAGCAACCGCTGCTCCGGCACTCAACACTCCTTTATAAAACCCAGAATACCTGCAATAAAAGAACAAAATTTTGTTAGCATCATAGAACATGCTCAATAATAATAATCATGTCATTGCCATAAATGTACCATCATATCCATTACCTGCTAAGGATTTCAGAATCATTCGCCAAGGCTCCAATCACCCAGTAAACCATGCTTTGGAACATGGCATCCAGCAATCCATAACTAAAATACAAGACGAAGGGCCCTGCGAAATCGGCACCTGAGTCCTTAAAATCAAACAACTTCTCCAGCTTGTCACCACGCGAGTATCTGAGCTGGTTGGCAAGACCACCAGCCCAAATAGCAGTCCCAAGGACCGCAACCACAAAAATCCCAACAAACCCCCTCATCCTCCTGCTCTGAAAACTGAAGTCCATTATGTAACCAATCCCAACCGAGCCAAAGATCTCAGCACTCCAGTAGAGCACGTTGTTAAACCCTCTAGTCCTCAAATTGAACAACGCCCCATTAACGTTATTGAATTGGTATGTGTAGTAAAAGTTGCTGGACCAAGCGGCAGGCACTATGAGCAGCATCTTCCAGTTTATGAACAATTTCAAAATTTCAATCGACTCAATCCTAATGTTGGAGTACTTGATGTTACTACATCGAGTCCCATCATTACGAATCACCTTACTGGGTGGCAAAATCGCCAAAGAAATAAGTGTCCCGGCCGCCATGAAGGCCATGAAACCAACATAGGTGCCATCGTTAACCGAAGCAGCTTCACCACGATGATAGTTGAGAATGAAAGGAATAAGGCCGCCAATAACACCACCCATGTTGAAGATACACCAGAAGAGTGAGATATACGTCCCTTTACGGTGCGTTGGTGGGTAAGAGGTCATGATAGAGCCCTGTGCGGCCCAGAGGAGGCCCGCGCCGATGCCCAGCAGCGCCCCGGCAACAATGGAAAAGTCCTGGTGCTTGTGGTGATTGTAGTAGAGGAAAGAGCCGGCATAGAGGACGTAGGTGGAGCAGCTGGCGACGAGCGTGAGTCGCGGCCCCATGATGTTGTAGATGCCTCCGCCGAGGATGCTGAAGACCGCGAATGTGGTGAAGACAGCGGTGTTGGCGTTGTTGGCAGCCGTGTGGTCGACCTGGCCGCCACCGCCCAAGCCGGAGAGCGCGTTGAACATGCCGGGGCAGCAGAAGCATACCAGGCCTATGAGGGACACTTGGACGAGGGGTGAGTCGTACCTGAACGTGGATTTGTTGGGGGTGGTGGCCAATTCTTCATCTCCTTCAAAACCCATCAAAGATTTAAGATTGTTTTTGGCCGAGGCTTTGGAAGTGAGAATTGGGGGTCAGAGAGAGGAGGGGTCTCTGTGGGTGTTTGAGAGAAATGAGAGTCGTGAGTTGTGAAGCTCTGAATTTAAGGGGGATGCGTTTTGGGTCAAATTTGATGATCGGTAAAAACTGCCTGATTACTATGATTAGCATTTTGGAAGGAAAATATATTCAATGAAGATCATACTGTAAATAAAAGAGAGATAAAAACCAACGGGGAATAGATACTGACAATTAGTTCGCATAGATTGTGAATCCTTTGTACTTTGTTTATACTGTAAATAAGAGTGAACAAGATCGTTGTCCTTGTCCTTGTCCTTGTCCAAGTCCAAGTCCAAATAAGAGGCGGTTGTGGTTCATCTCGAATTTGGATTATTTGTTGATATTTTTGTGTTAAGATTCTTGAGAAGAGAAAACAAAACACATAAAAACAAAAGTTTTAACAATTCAGGGCCATTGATTCAATTTCATGTTTCAATCATTTGTTGGGACGACAGTAATGAAAATCAACGGTTTGTATTTTAACATCTTATAGATTAGCCTACCACTCTAATCTAATTACCAAAAAAAAAACCCATAAATATACAATTAAGTGTTAAGCATGCCTTTGAGGTTCCTACTCCCTAGTCCTTAGGGAAATGCTAAAGATCCTCCACTCATCTTCCTTCATCACCCTCTTTTCCTTAAAAAAATTAATTTTTATTAAAAAGTTGTCTCTGATGTCACATCAGAGACAATGATATCAGAGACAACTTTTTAATAAAAATCAATTTTTTTATTATAAAAATGTGATAAGGGGGGATGAGGGGAGGATGTGTACTAGTCCTTAAGCTCTAGACATCAAACTCTCTTGAAGGAGTGCTAATATTTCCGTCACCCACCACTCATTTTTACTTTTTTAATAAAAAAGAATCAAAATTTGTTCTTTGATGTTACAAAATTTGTCCTTTGAAAAATTTGTCTTGTGATGTGATATCAAATGACAAATTTATTTCTTTTTGATTAAAAAAATAAAAAAGAGGGTGATAAATGACAGTTATTTGTCCCCCACAAATCATTTCTCCTCTTGAAGAGAGAGCAACTACTACTACAAGAAATATGGGGCTTGTTTGTCAAGCATCAATACAGAACAATATAGAACAGCAACTGTTTATGAACCTTTTTTTCATTTTTTTTTTATATTTTTCATTACTAATCAACATCAAAACATTTTCACTTTTTATATCACATCAATAATTTTTTATTATTATTCTAATAAAAAAATTCACTACAATAGAAATTTTTTTCATTTTTTTATACAAATTTTTTTATTTTATATCACATCATTCATTTTTATTAATTTTAAAACTAACAACTTATTACTCTGTTCTGTACGTGTCTTTGCCAAACAAGCCTATAGGATATGTGACAGGGTAGGCTGTTACGTTAGGGAAAAAGGTCCTGCTGCATGGCTCAAGGCTGAACGGGCGTTGGATTTGACCAAACGCCGTCAAATCACCGTTTATTTGTACGTGGACCCCATATGCACCTTCCGGTTGTTTCCAAAACGTGGCGCTATAGGAAAGTTTCACAAGTTCTACTCTTTGGGCCCCGGCCCTTCAATCATTCAGACATTTGGTCCACAGTTACCCTTTAACGTGGTAGGCTAGTAACAAAAAGGACAATATATATATATATATATATATATATATATATATATATATAATTCTTGATTTTTTTTTTTTAAAAAAAATGTATTTAAATTTTAAAAAGTGTTAATTTAGGGTGTATATATATTTTAATTTCAACACTCGGATAAAAATTTCCATTAAATTATATTAAAATTCTCCAAATACCCATGTATTTATTTTTTTAAAAAAATATATAAAAAAGTTTTCAAGATTCAAGCATGATATTTTTGTAAATTCTGTTAAATTCTAACCAATACTTAAATCTTAGTAATTTCTTTTTTTCTTTTTTCTTTTTCTAATAAAGAGAGATGTATATTTTGAAAATTTTAATAGGATTTAACAAAAATTCTAACGGAAAATTGAAATTTAAAAAAAAAATTGAAATATGGATACTCTAAATTAACACTTTTTAAAATTTTGGTACTTTTTTTTAAAAGTGATGAAAGATCAGAGATGATAAGTGTATATATATATTGAGTTTTAAGAGTTTAACGCTTTGATTTTTATTTTTTAAAGAAAAAAGAAAAAGAAAAAGAAAAAAAAACCTTAATTGTGAATGAAGGTGTCAAAAGCGAGCTGTTCAATAAAATAGAAAATATATGTAAATTTTTTGTAACCAATAATGTTGTAATGCATTTCTTATATTAACTATAGAAAGTGGAATATTATATTACATGTATCTGGATTAAATTTTTTTACCTTATTCTAGCTAAAAAAATAAAGAAAAAAGCTGTGCAGATATTTAATAAGTTGGTGTTAGAAACAAGGAGAGGTAGAGACAATAAGAGGCATCAAAATCAGAACCCTGAATATTTTTTTATCATTCATTTCTTGTTGTAGAAAATCTAGAAAACTTAAAAAGGTGAGCAATTGGATCACAAGCAAGGGATTTGATTCTTGTACAACACCAATACAACAACTGTACAACAACCCTTCACATGAGGGTGGACCCCAGTATGTGAGACCCATCCTCATGTGAGGGATTGTTGTACAGTTGTTGTATTGGTGTTGTAAATCTAACATTTTCCTACAAGCATATGGACTAGGAGTTCTAAAAACGAGAGGATTTGTTGACATTGTTATTGTACCACTAGTGGACATGCAGGATTACCTGACGTTTTATACAAAGACAAATGCTAAGTCACATCATTAAATACACTAAAAAATTGAGGTTATATAGTAATTATAACTGATTTCAATAACACCTAGACAACCATCTAGTTTTGGTTCTTGAATATTTGGGTGATCATATAGCATATGGGGAATCCGGGGCAACTACCGGGCAATTTTTTGTGAGAGGACACACTAGTGTTATCTTGATTGGATCTCTGTTCAGACTATCTTAATTGCTAACTAAACAAAATGGGTCTGAATGTTCTCTTATATAAATTGTCCATTGCACACGCAATAGACATTTCTCATTGCACTCAATTTGAATTATTTTATATAACTTTAAAACAAACACATCATCAACAAAAAAGAAAGACAAAAATAGTGGGGTGGCTGAACCACACACAAAAGTGATTCTTTACCCCCAAATGTACGATTTGAGGTGGCCAAATCATCCCATAACAAAAAAAAATGGTTTGGCCACCCACCAAACCACCCAATTCAATTTTTTATTTTTTTTTGTTTTCTCATTTATCCTGTGTTGGAACAATCTGGGCCCGTCCAAAAAAAAAACCAGTTGCACCCCGTATTATACCTAAAGTATTGCAAGGGGTATGAATCCCAAATACATGTTCCTTATAGCGTTGTAGCGAAGTTAGCTATGATGTTTTCTAATGACTGCCTATAGTAATGACATTGGACGCGTTTGGTAACCAATTGCCTTTGAAACCCATTGCCTTTTTCCCATCACCAACAGTGACCGTTGGAGACAAACCTCTGCCACGCTCAGACAAACCAGCTGCTCTTCTTTGAATTTTCCTCCCGTTGAAGCCTTGGTCCTCCCGCCCAGAAAATTCAGCTTCAGCAGAAACCATTTCCTAACGTGCGCCTTTCAACTCTACGCCCATCCCCTCTTCTCACCTTTTCCCTTTCGTTCTTCTCTCTGTGCAGGCCATCAACGCCATCACGCCATCAACCCCTCTTCATTCCGTGGCGATTACGAGCGCATTGATTGCAATAGCGGGGGTGGTGCTGAGCTGGATCGCCATCGAGATCGCCTGCAAGCCCTGCCTGGAGCAGGGGCGCAACGCCATCGACCACTCTCTCAACCCCGACTACGACCCCGACGACGACATTTCCTCCAACATTCGCGCCCCTCCCCACCTCCGATTTTCAAGGAAGCCTCGCCGATCCAACGGCCCCCGTTGCTTCTTCAGCTTCCTCTGCTCCCGTCAAGGCCGTCTGATCGCCACCACTATTGCATCACATAACTCATCGCCCCTCTTCTTCTCTGGTATTTTCCAAACCGCCATCATACAGTTTAAAGGAAAGGATATGAAAAAGTTTTCTTGGATTCGTGTATGTGCCCGTCGGTGTGATTATCTAATGTTTTTTGTGAGTTTGGGACGTTGGTTGACTGACATGAATTGTTTGACTTTAGATGATGTGAATGGAACAGAGATTGTTGCTTACATGTTCGTTGTTTTACCAATTGTATGAAAAATGTCAGACTGATTGTCTGATTCTAATCTAAGAGAGGCTTTTATGACTTTGATTGTTATAAGTTAGGATCCTGTAACATAATTTATATGTTATTTATCAGCAATATTTTTTTCATTTTTCATTTTTTGTTTTTTTAGGCTGGGTATAATGGCAATTACCTCACCTCCATAATGAACGTTATGAGAAAAAAAAAATGGTGTGTTTCAGATGAGATAGAGTGGAAAAGTCTTGAAAGAAAACTGGGAGTTTTGATTGTGAATATGAATTGAAGGAACACTTGGAAGGAAAGAAATGAAATGTGAGGCCAAGATGTTGAACATGGAGAGACAAGTAGACTTTGTGTTCTTGAAAGATTGAAGTTTGAGATAGGTTGTACTGGGGAAACATTCTTGAGCTTGGTGTTCACAGAGAAATATTGGTTATTGCTTTAGTACACAATTTGGTCCTCCTTTTTTATCTTGAAAATTCCATTGATTTTTGTGGAAAGTTGGTTATTGCTTTAGTACACAATTATTATGTACATTTTTCAGCATGTTCAGTTTCTCAGTTTCTCATATTAGTCATATTTCTGTTGAAATAAATTTAATTCAGCATTTGCTTATGTTGAACATAATTATGAATAATGTTATAATATTGTGTCGTTATTTACTTCTCAATGTAGACACGTGTAAATGTCTACAACAAGTGATCTGTCAAGTGGTCCCCCGTTATGTCGCTGTGGAATTCCTGCACGTCTAAGGAACTCTAGGACCGAGACCAATCCCGGTAGAAAGTGGTACGGCTGTATTAACTACAAGGTAATTCCCCTTTTAACGATGAGTGCTTATATTTTGTTGTTAGTAGCCTATGACCCTTTCGCCTTTTTCATATCATCTAGAAACTCGGTGATTGTGATTTCTTCGAGTGGGCTGATAAGGATATTACTGGTTGTGAGAAGAGGTTAATGGAATACCTGCAACAAATGGAGGACAGATTGCATGCTGATAATGTTAGAGTTGAAGAACTTATTGAACGAAAGTGCCGTGAACATTGTGACCAACTTCTGCGGGAGTTACGGTCCAGTCAAAATAATGGGAATATGTTAAGGGTTGCGTTGTTAGTAGTAATATTGGTTTTAGCCTTTTATTTTAGTGGTTTTAGTGGACCTAGCAGTACCAAGTTGATGTTAAAATGACAATTATTTTAAGAAGTTTGGCTGTACTAGTTTCCTCAAACAGTAGAATTTGTATATTTGTTATGTAAACTTTGATTAGTAAAGTACTTCTTAGTTGTTACTCTTGTAGAGTTTGCTACAAATATTATGTGACAATATCTTTACCAGGCATGAGAAGAACCTACGTTTGACCTTTAATGTGCATTTGACACATTAAAATTTGCTACAAGCAGGAACATACTTGAAAAACTGAGACAATAACTTGTGCCCTATGAGACAAATAGCGGAAGATTTCATATAGCCTTCGGTTGGTAAGAGAGAGAGAACAAAAACGAAGAAGCTTAATCACCACAAGAACTATTGCAGGTTAAATAACCATTTATTTCAAAAGCAAGCTTATAGAAAATGGTTGGTTTAATTATTTAATTAATATTCTAAGTGCTTGTCAAAGATAGAAACTTCTAAAACAGTTATCGTCCACACATCCAGCAAATGGAACCAAAGTTCAAAACTTACAAGTGAATTTTTACAAACTCTCCTAACACTTAATTTTATAATTAAATTTGTCTAACGCATACTACTCGAAATTCAACCATTGTTGGTGAATATGCCATTGTACATTTTGGGTTTGCTTCATAGCGGGGTGATGCCATAATTACCAAGTTCGTGTATTTATATATAGAGTAAACTCTTCTAAAAATGAAATATATTGCAAGAATTATAGAAGACAAAGGGAGTAGAAGCCATAGACTGAATTTTATAAGAAAAATACATATGGTCTGAAATGAGTATACTCTTCATTCGAAACTTACAAGTGAATTCTAAAAGCATGGGATTTTTAGAAACATCATCCCCACAAATACAACCCAATAATGGAGAATGGCTTAAAGGTGACTCCACATACTTAAAGCCATTGCATCCCTCACTTTCCCCATATAAACAGCACTACCATCTGATTGGTCCGGTCGTTCCCCGGGTGCAACGTTTTCCGCCAGTCCCAATTCCTGCCGATCATCAACATCAACCCAGGGGTTCAGTTTCAGCAAAGCCTTCCGGAACAGGGGATCTGTCATCCCGTTATATTTCCTAATAAAGTTATGCAAAGTGCAGCACGCAATTACAAATAGGCGTTGGTATCGTAGCTTGTATGGCGGCATTTTATCTAAAATTGGAAACCGGTTCTTTAACACCGCAAAAGCTCGTTCCACGACAGTCCGGAGAGACGAGTGCCTATAGTTGAATAGCTCCCTCAAATTCCTAGGAAGTTCTTGGCCATCTTGAAATGTCGCCAAATGATAACGCTCACGTCGATACGGCGGTAAAAACCCCCGATAGCAACTATATCCCGAATCAACCAAGTAGAATGAACCTGCACATCACGTACAAATATCAATTTGTAATTATCCAAAAGTACAATAACGGGGATTCTTAAATGTTACATATGAAGTATTTGTGTCGTCTATTACCTTCTTTAGGGGTTGGAAAGCGTAGGTAGAAGTTCTCACCGTAACTTATGGGTAGAAGTTCCCATTTCGGGCAACGACAGGGTGTGGCTTCATTGTCTGCGTGGGTTGGATGATTGTTTTACCTAGCCTACAAATGGCTTTGCATGTCCTTTTACAGTATACGCTCACAGTATGCAACGATCGTTGGAGCCGATCAGACACGTCCCTCTGCGACCAATTGTGTGACATTATGAGGCAAAATACAGCCACTTGCTCTGTGATCTTCACATATCGACTGCTTTGCAAGAAGCCATTCTGCTTTAATGTGTTACAAAGCGCAAGATATGTATCAGGCCACATTCTAAAGCGCTCGTAGCATGTTCTCGGGTTGGGATTTGTTAACACCCAATAAATCCACATAGGGCCCGTTAGCTCAGATGTTCTTTGAGGTATAGGACGCCTTTGTCTTTCTTCAAGTTGTTCCTTCCACTCAGCTATCCTGATGAACATTTGCGCAAGCTGTAACTCAACTTCTACAGTTTCGGGATCGTTGATAAAAGCGTCATCATTGCTTCCAAGCGATGATGCTATTGATTCTCTATCTGAATCATCCTCATCACCCCACGATGCATCAGAATCGGAACATGCGTCCAATTCGTCCTCCCAATTTGGATTTTCAAAACTTGATGGTCCAGCATTATCCATTTTGGCAGCTCTGATGTTCATTAGACAATAGTTGAGAAATATTCAGATCCAATATTAGAACATAAAGCATATGCTGTCAAATATTTTCCAGACACAACAAAACAAAAGTACTACAAATATATAAATATGAAGAAGAAAAAAACAACTGACATATATAAATAGTGCTAATTAAAATGTCGATGGAATTAAAATAAAGACAATGTCTAGAACATAAAGCAATAGTCTGAAAATATCTAAAGGATTAGCACAACAACTAGATAACGAAAGTGCGAAATCACAGATCCTTCATATTAATCCCTCGCATGACCCATCCCACCCTTTTAATCGGGTCCATGCCAATGAATACCCTTGCCCTTGTCCTGTCGGTGAAGGAATTGGCAGCCCTCCAATAATTTTCCTCCGTCACAGGATGCTCAGCCGCCACTTCGTTCAGGACCGCCATCGCCTCTGCGATTATATCTGGTTTACTAGTAGCGGATGACCCTTTGGCTGTCTTTAACTTGCAATTAAGCAAGTCAAATTCTCTCTTCATTTCCGACCATTCACCAGACATTTTCCCAACTTCCAATTCCTCAGTGGTCGTGTTAGTACGCTTGCTGCTCCGGGAGGAATTGAGGGGTGTTGCACGGCGCTTACCCTTGTTTGGTGGCATTGACATGCCAGGGCGGGGCATGTCAAGCTCTTCCAAGTCGATCACGGCACAAGGATTATTTAGGTCAAGCAACGGGTTGTCATCGCCGCGTTCGTCATCAGTGTCTGGCGGATCCTGTGTGCTGGCGTGGGCTAACTCTCCCGTGGCATACGATCCCGCAAATATGGAGGTCAACAATGGGAAGAGGCGCGGCGGATTGTACTTGAATTTGTAATATTTATCCGCACCAAACTCCTTCAAAACAAACAAAACATGAAGCAATTCGTTAGTTTGTAATGAAATATTTAATATGAAATTTATATGAAAAAAATTTGTTGATACTTACAAATTTCAGTTGCTCCCACTTGTCATCGCTATTGGTGACCGTGTTTGTCGTGTGGTCCCAACCGAAGCCTGTACCCACCTTCCCGCTTAGGAGCATAGTGAAATCTTTGTGACATTGTTTTAAGCCTCCTATTTTATTAGTCACTTGTCGGGTGGTGTAACAACAATTGTCGATACGATTGTTGAGGTCATCCGTGATTTTGTTCACGTGGCTACCGAATGAAGGCCTAACTCCTTTTTGGGCAAGCCCTAGCAGAATGAAGATCAAGTGTTCCTCATTTTCCCGAGACCATACAGCTGGTGGGGCCCTGGGCTGACTCAAACCCTTAGCCTGGTGCTTCCTTGGAGATTTTCGGGGGGTACCGATATTGTTCATCTATATGAGTGGAAATAACACATTTTTCGTATATGTGAAAATCATAAGCTTAAATAATATGCTACGAACTAACACATATGAAAATATGATAGCATTAAATTTTCAAGCCGTCTGAATGTCATGTACTTAAGGCCAATACAAATCTGAACTCTAAGCATAGTCATCAAACTTAAGCAAGATAGTGTCTATTATAACATTCATATAACCTAAGTTTATATGTAAGAACCACCCAATAAAATTACGTGCATAACAGTAAGTTATAAAAGTAAAGGTTAAAGCAGGATAGGATGACCCTATTTTAGCAAACCTCAAATTCGCAGAAAAATCGAATGGGTGTAGAATATCGGATGACCCTTTTTTTTAAATGGTCAAATTACCTATTTAATTAACAAGTTTATATGCTACTTAAACCAGATTACTAAAATTAAAAATTAAATGAAAAGTTTAAAAAGTACTGCATTCTGTCCTCTTGATTAAGTACACAAAAAGGTATTAAACAAGAAACTATAAACTTCCGTCACTGCAGCAAGTTCCTCACACTCCAAACCAGGTAGAAACAATAAAACAACAATCATAGTCCATAGAACTCAAAAGGCAGCCCCAGATGTGCAACAGAGGACGGTACACAAATCATTTACAATGTTACTCTTTAACATATCATGTTTTAATGCTACTTTTTACACCATTTTATCATTTATCACATAAATTTTCCTGTCAACAACATTGAACAAATGTCACTCAAAACCGCAGCACCAAACAAGATTGGAAACCATGCAATTCTCATATCGATAAAATGAGTAAAATATGGTACACAGACACAGTGTAGGCTTTAAACTATAAGCTTAAATATATACTGGTGCACAATTCAAAATCAGTGTTACAATAATAATAATAATTAATGCTTAGGATAATCATCAGTTATTGTTCTATCCAACTCCATGTGGTTGAGTCTTTGTAAGTTCGTAGCCCTTCTTGATTAAGTAGGAAACAACAAACAAACAACCATCAACTAATCATTTCTCAGAGATGACAAAAAGAAAAGAGGGGGGGGGGGGGGGGGGGGGGAACCACCATGAGTTCATGTTTTTGTAAGTTCCTAAGCCGTCTAAATTTAGTAAGATATGACCATACTAACAATTATCTACTAGCTATATTAATCGTATCAACTAACAGTATTAACGGAAAAAGGTAATTGTGTACTTAATAAATTCAGTATCCATCGACCAGCAAATGGAAAATGATCATGACATTATAGGTTCACGTAGGCAAAGAATTAAGTACACTACAAATGGGTATCAATATCCTAAATGTGCATAACATAATATGCACGTCAAAGCAAATAACTTCAGAATCTACAGGCACCAAAAAAGGCATTTAATATGATCATAATAGCGTTAGTCAAAGATCAACCAATTTCTCTAACTACGTAAAACCAGATAACAAGACTGACATAGAAAGGAAACAAAGTAGACATAAAACAATTGTTTAGAAACAAATAAAATTATACCGTATTGCGTGCTAGAACCACTTATAGAGCTATCCACATTGGACCTTGAAGACATGCAGCTCCCAATGAACCTAAACTTAATCCAACATCCTGTCCCCTCAGCTTCTCCATCTTTCTTCTTCCTTCCCTTTGATTTTTCAACGTCCCAAGCCCCAACCCCAATAGCATCAGGACCTAATCCCATCTCTCAAAAAATCCCTAAGCTAACTCCCATCTCTCAGAAGTATCACATTCCACCACTCAAAGCTGGTTTAGCACATTCCTCCAAACCCAAGAACATCAAAATGCACCAAATAACACTAACAATCAAAACCCACCAAAAACAAATCCCACCCGGAAAGAAAAACCGTTCAAACAATCAAAATTCAACAACACCCATTAGAGCAGACCTACCCTTAATTAGGAGAACCCAAAATGACTCAAACCCATGTGAAAAGAAAACAGGTTTGGAATGCTAGAATGCTCCAAATGGGCGAGACCCAGACCACAAAATAATAATAATTAATGCTTAGGTTTTGAAAGGGAAATCTAAGTTGATCTTGTGTTTGTGTTTGTAATTGTTCTTACTCAACTATTAAACTAAAAATAGCATAGTCAAGAGGAAATTGTCATGTTTCAGTAATTGGCACAACAAGCAGTTTAAGATATGATGATAGGGGAACTTACCTTGCTACGGGATCTAGTGACTGGACCTGCGAATCTAGGTCTTGCAGAACTCGGTTTCCCCTTCGTCCCGTTGATGGCCCGCCTCGGATGGCAGCTTCTTCGTAACCCCTCCCTCTTACTGCCGTTCGTAGTGCTCGTGATCCTTTGCTTGCCCATGCTGCAAATGAGGGCAAGGGACTCGAGTTATGTAGGACTCTTGGTGATACGGAGGTCAGACTAGGATGAAGAGATGGTTGAGACCTATCGTTCAGAGGGCGTGTAGAGTGCAGATTCTGGGGAGGTGATGGGGAGATCTGTAAGTAGATTTCCGTCGACCTAAGTTGATAGGGGGAATTAATTTGGTGGTTGGGGTAATAAGGGATAGAGGTGAGGAAGGATTGGGGATTCTCTCGGTTCCGTACCGTTCAGAATTTTCTGACCGCTGTTTGAATTTAGGCGCATGGCTGGGTTAGCGTTTGGCTCGAAAATGATAAGCCTACCTGCTTTGCCTTTATCCGCCTGTGACTGAGGGGATACTGAGCTGGAGAGGGGTTGATGGCGTGATGGCGTGATGGCGTTGATGGCCTGCACAGAGAGAAGAACGAAAGGGAAAAGGTGAGAAGAGGGGATGGGCGTAGAGTTGAAAGGCGCACGTTAGGAAATGGTTTCTGCTGAAGCTGAATTTTCTGGGCGGGAGGACCAAGGCTTCAACGGGAGGAAAATTCAAAGAAGAGCAGCTGGTTTGTCTGAGCGTGGCAGAGGTTTGTCTCCAACGGTCACTGTTGGTGATGGGAAAAAGGCAATGGGTTTCAAAGGCAATTGGTTACCAAACGCGTCCATTATTTGGGGAAAAACTCAAGAGCAACTCTAGGACGTTTTGAGAATAACTTCTGTCCCGACCGGATTGGTTCTTGCCTGAAAGTTCTCAAAGCTAATGGCCTCGATCGGCGGTAGAGTCACATGTAGGTTCTTCCCAATCTTCAACCTTCGTAATAAGGCACTGAAATCTTATTGAAGATGAAAGTCTTAGAAGCTGAGGCCTAGTACAACCCCAATTCCTTTTTGTGACTTCCTTCCTTGTTCCTTATAATGTTTACCAAGAAAGATTTGTGGATGCTCATGATGGATTGCTTCAACAAATGTATCATAATTTTGGATTTTTTTTTTTTTTTTTCTATTAATTCACTTTGTGGTCCTGATTTAAGGGAAACGATTTTTTTTCTTAAGTTTATGTATAATCTATGGGAAACAAAAATGCAAATCGCACACAAGGTGTATGATGAAATGCCTCAACCGTTTTTTTTTAGCCTAATTTCTAATTGAGAGCCCTTTCTATACCAGATTTGGGTAAGAACAGCATTACTCTCTTTTTTAACTGGTAAGAAATTATGAGCACAGATTTGAATTAGACTTTTAACCAGATATGTTTGGCGTTTGTAAAGGACGGACGGATTTGGGGAGGATGGACCGGCCGGCTGAAGGCCGGACGACGGACGGCGGACGTGATTTGGGCAGTGGGGTTTTTCTTTTTTGTTGGAATCGTGAGGCTTCAGAAGAGAGTTTAGAAGAGAGTTTGGGGGAGGGATTGGCTGATTCAGTAACATTTTAATTTTTTGCTTTTAGCTGATGTGTCAAATGGTTATTGGTGGGTATAAACCCACTGTTTTTTGCCACTACCGTATAGAAGGGCTCTCGGAGGTTTTTTCTCCCTTTTGTTTTTGAGGCTTGATTGGCAGGGGATGTTTTACCGTCTCTTGTCCGCCTCTTTTTGATAAAAAAAATATTTTTTTTTAATTAAAACAGCCGATTGGGGGACGGTAAAACGTTTCCCTTTGTTCTTTGGTCTAAGCCAATGATACTTGTTAAGGTAAGGATCAAAAAGAAAAGGACAGAGACCAGTCCCATCTCGTTCTTCCAAACTTCAAATAATATCATACCAATTTTAAAGGGAACAACCAACCTTATTGGTTTGAATTTCCTCACTCGTCTAAAGAAACATCATGTCACTCCGGATAATATGAACATTTTCTAGAATGGGATACCCATGTGAGTGCAGCTTAATCATATCATTTTATGCAAATACTTGAATAAAATACTCACATCAAGAAATAATGTTACCCTCATGATCCCATTCTAAGGAAAAACAAACAAAAAAGAATGGTTCATCTCTGAGCATACTGGAATTACATGAGAAGGAACCTTCTATTATATCTAATTAATAGCAAGCAAAATTCATTGAAATTGAAATGATGCAAAAACCAGAAGAAGTTATGTTTGAATTACCGAGATTATTAGTTTGTGATGGAGCTGATGAGAAGTGCAGTACATGGCTGAGCCTGAGAGGAAAGCTTTGCTTAGAAACCACTCCACAACCTCTTTACTTCCAACAACAGAACAGGGGCTCCTGCTACCTATTAGATTGATATACTTATTGTGTGGTATATCCTTTGGCTGTTGCCAAAACAATGGAACCTCTAGAAGAATATGCTTCCGGTGCGTCCAAACACCCAAGTTTTTTCATTCAGTTAATAACTGCTATATAATTCCCTTTGCCATTTTAATGTAGTTGTTATCATGGCTATAAGTGAGTAGAGTTACTTGTAAAAATGTTTGGACTCGATTCGGGATCGGTTTGTTTATTAAACAAACAGAACTTGAATAAAAAATTCATGCTCGTATAAATTTAGGCACGGCTTGTATAAGCTCGTATAATTTCATTTATATTATTTTTAACTTTGTAAAGGAGAACATATTAAGTATTTAAAAAAAAAAAAAATGTTCTTCATAATGTAATATATATAAGTTGAATTATTGTAATTGTGAGTCTAGATATAGATATAAGTGCATTTGTGTGTATATGAATGTATAAATATACTATAAGATAAACATATAAAATTGAGATTAGACTATTTAAGATTTGAGTTAATTTCTCTAATTACTCAAACAATAAATCTTAACCATAATTAAGTAACTAATATTTAGTATTAGCTTTTTTTTTAAAAAAAAAATTAAACAATTTCGACATTTACTTTATATATGGAATGACTAAATAAATTGAGTAGCTCGTGAACAAGATCGAGTTCATTAAAAAAATAAATGAACAGAGCTTGAACAAATTATATGGTTTGATAATAAGCTCGAACTCAACTCACGTTCAAAAAAAATTAAATGGACCAAACTTGAACATTTAATACTCAGCTCAATTGTTGTCTTAGTTGTTATTAAGAAAGTCCTAAGAGAAAATCTAAAGCATGTGTTGATCCTGGGAGTCGGTGCTATTAGGATTGTGATTGGCTGCAATTTGTTAACCTACATAAGAGAGGATACGTGGCTCTATCAAAACGTTGGCCCTGTTTGGAAATCCTCCCACTCACTTCTCCCCCTCCTTGCGCACTATGCATTGTCCTTGTGCACAGTGCGCAGGTCAAAAAAGTAAAGCTCTAGAAAAAATAGATTTTTTACTTTTCCATTTTACACCTAGCAAGAAAAAAATGAAAAGCTACGAAGTGAGGAAATATGCATCTTGACAAGGGTAAAAAATGGAAAAAAAAAAAAAAAAAAAAACTATTCATTCTAGAGCACGTAATGTATATACACATTTCTGATAATGAATTTTTTACTTTCCTATTACCCCTAGCAAAAATAAAAAATAAAAAGCATTGAAGTGAGAAAATATGTCTTTTTAAGGGTAAAAAATGAAAAATAAAATAAAATGGTACAACTCTCAGAAAAAATAGATTTTCCACTTTTCCATTTTACTCCTGGCAAGAAAAAAAATGAAAAACGTTGAAGTGAGGAAATACGCATCTTGACAGGGGTAAATAATGGAAAGAAAAAAAAAGAGTTCATTATGAGGCACGTCATGTATACACACATTCTTGACAATGAATTTTTCACTTTCCTGTTTTACCCCTAGCAAAAAAAAAATGAAAAGCTTTGAAGTGAGGAAATATGAGCATTGCTGGGGTAAAAAATGAAAAAAAAAAACAAAAAACAAAAGAATTTCATACATTTCTAACTTGTACGATGCGTAGGAAAATGGGGAAATGGAGAAGTAGGTAGGGGAATTTCCAAACTGGACCGTTCTCTCAATTGTCTCTCTGAATTATTTGCAATTTGAGTTCTTAGAGCACTCACTTTGGATAGTGTATATTTCAATCTAAAATAACTAATCAAAACTCACTTTATCTAGTTTAGCTAATGAGTTTTAAAAGGCACACTCCATCAGATTATCTATCATTAACTCTATACTCTTTTTTTACTCTTATTTTATTCTTTTTATCTCTTTTCTACTTTTTTTCATTTTACTTTTTTCACTTTTTGTATGTAGAAAACAATAAAATAATGGATGGATTGGTGAATAGTGCAACTCCACATGTAGAGTTGCACTATTCACAAATCTACCAAAACTCTATTTTAGATTTAGGATAGATAATCCAATGGAGAGATGTTTTTGTGAGTTTGTTATCTATTATAGATTTAGAGGAGCTTTTACATGATCCAATGTGAGTGCTCTCATATACTGATTCATTAGTTATAATGAGCTCATGGGTTTTAGGGAGAATTGGAAAACGGGCCATGGCTGATTTAGAGGACATTGACAAAATTCTCTCAATCGGCCCAAAATAGAAAAGGAAAGAAATGGTATCATTGATGCAAAATGGGCTGGTTCAAGTCCAAAAAAGTTGGAGAGAGATAAAACAAAGGAAATCAGAAATGTTAAAAAGACCCATTATAGAGCTTAATGAATGTTCTTCTTAGCCCATAATCAAATTATATTATTCCAAAAAATTTATAGCTATTGATTTACAAGAAAGATCTAGCTTACATTGAATCTGGGGTAACTATTATGATGGATTGAATTCAAAGAAATTTTGGAGTAATTTGTAATTATAGTGGAAGGTTCTCCAGCACAGTAAAAGCTTTAAGGCCCCGTTTTTGTTACTTTCATATATTAATCACTAATATCATGATTCCAATGAATCAAAATATATATATATATATATCATGATTCCAAAACATAAAGATCCCACCATTCACAAAATTCATTACGGCATAATTTGACTAGCCAACCGATTGTGAATTTCTTCAAGAGACGGAAAGAGGAACACCCAACCACCAAAACCAGAGGACCTAGAAAAGGGCCATGGTAGGCTCTTGAGTGGAAAGGGAATTTAGATAGGGACTGGTTTGATCCACCTGAGATGACAACAAGAAAAAAAGAAAATTAAGATGATGATGGTGGGGAACACCCTTCTCCTTTTGTAGAAAAAGAAGAGCAGAATCCTACAACTTTGGGCATGATGCCAAAGGGATTAAAATTCAACTTTAAATCATGATTTCTAGGCCCTAATTGAGATAATATTGATGGGAAAAAAATGTGGTAATAATATAATGTACATGATTGGTATGTACCAAGATAATATAAGGAATCTACTAGAGTCGGCTAATGATTTTTCTACCGACCAAAATTTGTTAAAATAAAAAAGTCAGCTTAAGCAGGAGCAGATAGCATATTTGCATCGTTCAAGCCATAAAGAAAACAAGTCTTTTTCTTTTTCTTTTTTCTGTGACTTTTGTGTTTTTAATTGAAAAAGAAGAAACAACTTATAAAGTTGTATATTTCATGAATGCTGCAATGATCGACCATGTGATCTCTGTGGGAGGAGTGAAGATGGCTGCTGCTAAATGCTAATGCATGGCAAGGATACTTGAAAGCCAGAATCTTGAAAGGCAGAGTGAGGCAGTTCAGGACCATAACATGTAGGAGATAGGTATTGGGTGCAATATTATTTTTGAGGACAGATAAATTAAGCTAGATCTTCGTCATCTTCTTTATGAGAAACTCAGGCAGAATTGTGAGAGACACTGGTGGATAACATTGGCCCCAAAAAGAGCATTGAGGGTTAAAACAAGAAGGCCCCAAAAATTTAACAATGCTTTCCCCAAAGTTCACAAAGAAAGTGAAAAAGAGACATACCTTCTACCCTAAGCATTTTGCACAGGTTTCAAAGGAGGGGCTAAGACACAGCAAAGCCCATCGTCACAAGTCAAACCTTTTATAGCAAAGACTTGGACCCGTTTGGGGCCATGTAGCCTAGCCTAGACTTGGAACTCTTCAAAGTTCAAAGGTAGACTTGAGCAGAACATGCGTGTCCCATGCGCCCCCCCCCCCCCCCCCCCCGTCTGCGCCAATGCGTTGCCTTGTAAAGAACCCAAATTTCTGACTTTAGCAGATCTTTTAATAAGGACTGAAAAAAGCAAAGTAGGTTACCTTACGCTTCCTTTGTTTTGCTTTGCTTTGCTTTGCTTTGGCTCTGCGTCTTTTCTTTTAGGCCTTTGTATCTTTTCGTTTTCCTTTCTCCCCTTTTTGGAAGTTTCTCGTCACCATCCCTCCGTCTTCTTTACCCAAACAAAATCCCTTCCAATAAACAACGTCTACAATAAGTCCCACGCGCAACCCAAATTCCGATGATCTTTTTTCTTCAACATTTCTCCTAGCCAAATTTCAAGTTTCCCATAATTCTCTTCGGATCCAAATTTCTCTTCAAAAATGAGAATCCAACAGGTTGACTCAAACTTTGTGGTTGAGATTTTATTACTTGGGCTTAACTTTCTATCCTTTATGTTCCTTTGTAGTTTTCTATATCCCCCACAATGGAATTCAAAAGTTGAAATTCAACGTGCCAAGCATTCCAATTTAATTAGTGATGAAATTTGTTTTTGCATTTGAACCAACAACATTGCTTCTGATTGCCCATTGGACGGCTTGACTATGCCAAAATGTACATCAAAATTTCCTATAATCAATTGTCCGAATTGCATACAATTTGAACATTCTATAAAAAAAGAGGATTACGAGGCTCACTTGTTCCCCTATACCTCAAACGGTCGGAACAAATAAACTCACAACCCTTTTTTTTTACCATGCCCGAATTGCATACCCAATTGTAAAATATTTTTGTTCTATCTTGAACACTTTTGAGTATTCTTTCGGATTGCTAATAATTTTGTTATCAGAATTGCTAGCAATTCAAGTAATAAATGTGAGATAGATAATATATGGTTACTTGACAAAGTAAATTTTGGACTGTTCACCCACCCACTCAAACAAGTAAATTTTATAAAGACTCTCACATTTTCGGATTACTTATTAGCAATTCAGATAACAAATTATTTATAAATTTGGCTTCTACACCATATTTGTCATATGCTGTAAATTATTCGGCGATCTAGATTTAATTTCAATTTTTTTAGGAGAGAAAGAAAGTGTGAAATTAAATCTTTAAAAAATAATTTACAATACATTTTCTATACGCCTATACCTCCTGGCCAAATGACATTAAAGTCCTTTGATTATATATAATCAAGAATCCTGTTGGTCAAACAAAATCACATCATATAATCTTAAATACATTGAATATTGAGGTGCCAATGTCGAATAAATAATACAAAAGAAATATAGAGTTCAAACAGTTGATGAGCGCGTGTGGGGCTAAACAACTCAAGTACCCTGTTGAACTCTGATCTGAAATCTGCATTCGCAACAGACTGATTTTGTATTTCTGGTCTGCAAATCTGAAACTTTATAGGTCTACCACACCCTACAAACACTCTCTCTCCTTTGAAAGAACAGTCTCGCATGCTCGCCCGTTGAAACCCACGTAAGCAATTCAATGTAAAAACACAACCAAAACTAAAAATCAATAAACATAAAGCAACCTCTCTCTCTTCAAAAAGCAAAAGAAAAGCTTACGTTATTCTCTGCTTCCCAATGCTTGCAAACACAACCATAAAACGAAGTGAAAATTAGGCAGAGCTCTCTTATTTCACTCATTACCGCTCACGCTCTCTCCCTCTCAAGTCTAAACCCCTTTATAAAACCCTAAAATAACCCAAACCCATTTCTCAGATTACAGCCATGGAAGCTCTCAACTTCCTGAAGTTCTGGAGACCCACCAACACCTACCCCTTCATCATCAACAGAGCTCCTCATCCTCTAGAGGAAAAAGAGGATGAACTTGCAGAAGAAGAAGAAGACTCTTTCTTCGACTTGGAGCTCACTGTTTTCGATTTTGACGGCAAGAAAAACAAAAGCAACGACGACCCAGAAACCAACAATGTCAAAGAAAACAAAACCAGGCTTGATTCCAAGGAACACCACCACAACAACTCGGCCAAAAAAGCAGGCCTCGGTTTCTCGGAGCCAACCCTTTCTCTGTCTCCTAATGATCCTATTTCCAGAAGAAAAATCCTCCCAATTGAGCCCACCTCTAAGCCTCAGTCCCCGATAGCTCTGCTGAAATCAGCTCCAAGATTTCAAGTCCTCATGTTTAAGAAGCCAAAGTCAAAGACGGTGGCAGCTCCAAAAACAGAGTCCAAAACCGCTTCCATGGATATCCAGGAGCAGAAAAGAGAAGATAGCAAGGCCTTCTTCACGGTGAAACTCAAGGTTGAAGAAGCTCCGAAAAACTCACTATTCACCAGAGGAAACAGTTTGAGAAAAACAGAAAGCAAAATACAAGACCACCAGCCCTCAGAGGACTCAAAAGCAGAGCGATTCTCAAAGGAAGTGATACAAAAATACTTGAACCTAATCAAACCTCTATACGTCAAGGTATCAAAAAGGTACAGCGAAAAGATAAAGTTCTCCGAAGAGTTATCGGTGGCTTCACCTACGTCGTCTCCGGCCACAGTGGCGTTGCCTAAGAAGAAGAAGCACTTGAGGAAAAGCAAATCCGCGTCGGCTGCGATCGGAGCTGCACAGCCGGTGAATAGGAGAGACGATTCGCTGTTGCAACAGGATGATGGGATTCAAAGCGCCATTCTTCATTGCAAGAAATCCTTCAATTCTTCTAGAGGTATAGGATATGCTTATAAATACATTTAACGAATCAAGATTTCAAATTTCTGAAATTTAAATGTTTTTCTGGGTTCCAATTCTCAGTTTGTTCTAACTTTGGTTTCAGGTTCTACTTCATTAACGAGTTCTATTAGCGATTCGTTGCATGAGAAATCAAGAAATTCATTTTCTACAGGTATAATCCACTCTGCTTCAATATTGAGTTTTATAGTCCTAATTTTGCTTAATGACGTTCAAAGTCTCACTTTTTTTTTTTTCGGTAATATAATCTCAGATTCTTCTTTGCTGTCGCGATTTGCTAGCGAACCTTCTGAAGAGAAATCGGTAAAAACATGCATCGAGGAGGAAGGCAATGCGGTTGGCATTTGAGAGAAAACACGCGAGATGGTTTTTTTTTTCTGTGAAATGGAAACAGGAGGAAACTGAACAGGGGACTCTGTTCTTGTGTTTTGTTGTAAAGAAGAAAGAGGAAGAATCGGAGAGGAAGATAGCGTAGGAATTTGTTTTGTTCTAGTTTTTTCAATGTTTAGGTATGATGACCAGCGGGTGTCTTACACTCACTTGGTGTTGTCTGTAAAGTGATGGGGTCATTATGAAGAGATTGAAAGAATTCCTTATTTGTGATCTTTTGTGTGTGCTCTGTGTCTGTTTGCAGTTTCGGACCCCCTCCGGCCCTCCCTGCATTTTATGTCACTTTTTGATATATATATATATATATATATATATATATATATATATATATATATATATAAGAGATAGCTGTTCGAATCATCATTTCTGTGCATTTGGAGATTGATATGACATGACGGTTTTATTGCTTTCGTTTTTGTTTTTGTTTTTCTTTCATTTTTTGGGGTGCCTAAAAACTTTTCAGAAATGCAGTTCCTGGTGGGTATTTTGGGTTGCAAAAGGTTGGAGCGGGAAAAGATGGATTTCCAGACCTATGATCTGTCAATAGCATTTTACCAAATGCAGAGTTTGGGGGCCAGTCCAATATTCATATTTTGTTAGAAACAAAACTAGTGGTTTGCAATAAGATGCTTGAAATTATATAAAAGCTTGCTAGAGATCTCCACGTTATATGATTCTGACAAACAAACTACTTTTGAACAGAAAAAGAAAAGCAATTTACATTTGCTTTTGTCCAAATCTGTGTGCATTAAAACGTGAAAAGGGGTTTAATAGAATATGCTTCTAAAACACCTGCAGGTTGCAGCTATCCGAACTGCTATCCACTTGAGGATTTGTTTGTGTTAAGTACTTTTTGGTCCATGTGATTTGCACTTTTATCACTGTTATTTACATCCATTTTTATACTCCATTCACTTTTAAAATTATTATTGAATTAAAATTTAATAAAGATTCATCACAAAATTCCATTGTTGTTTTAAGTCACATGAAAAAGTTTGCAAATGCGTGAAGGGAAGTGGCGGGGAAAATTCCACCCCTAATCATGGGTCGCACGAAGGAGACCTTGTCGGTGGTCTGACCCACCCTCTATTTTTTTTAATAATTTTTATTATAAAGGACACTTGTCATTTTATTTTATTATTGGTGGTGACATGGCAGATTAACAATTGCAGTCAAAATTTCAAATGGAAGTAGGTAACGATGAGTTATTTTGTCATTTTTTCTTATTACCGAAAGTTTTAAGCCATTTTTTATATTAGATGGGCTTGTTTACAAATTAGTGAAACTTTGAAAACTGATTTCGGATTTATTCGTAATTATTTTACTTACGTCTCTTTTTATATTTTATATTTGAAATTATTAATTTTTTGAAATATAATATTTTACCACTTTAATACACAACTCTTTTGACCATCTTTTTTATTTTTTTTTATTTTTTGACATGTTTACACGAGGGGAGGAAAGATTCGAACTAATGATCTCCACTTCATGAGACGTAGTTCTCAGCCGATTAAGCTATTCCTTGAAAAATAATTCTTAGATGATCTCCTTTAGTGTTTTTTTTTTTTTAAAAATAAAAATAAAAATTGTAGATAATCATATGTCTTGAAATTGTAATGTATCTCATCTCTAATTTTTAATATTATTAATGGTTAGTCATTCTTAATTGATTACCTATGCCATCAAAATCGTGGAATGGTAAAAAAGAAAGCGAATATACTATTTTAAATTGCACTCATTATAGGTGGGCGGTAGGCAGGTAGCCACTAGGATACGAATGAAGTTGCCTTTGCTCTTCTTTAAAATAAGTAACATGATATCATCAACCTCTACATTTGTTTTTTTCGTCTTCCCGCAGCTTTGTTGAAACTCCATTCCCAATGTGGGAGCTCTCTTCTTTCAATTTTTAACCATTGCTTTCAATTGAGTCTACACGTACACGTTAAATCTACGCAATGGATCGGAGTAGGCTTATAGGTGCTGGAAAAAAAATTACACTATTGGTGCTGCAATGCTTTTAATAGTCGATATCTAACTTTATTTTTTTATTTTTTTATAAAACACTTCAAATTAGATCTTAAAAAGATCGGATATTTCCTATTGATTACTTTTAGAGAAACGTTACTATTCACATCGCTTAATATAACGTGTTTTAAGTGTTTTCTTTTGTCGGCCATTTAAAAAAATAAAAGTATAAGCTACATGTCAACCAAGGGTATATTTTTATATTCGAGTAATGCTATTATTTACACTAATTTATCACTCATTTTACACCGCCTACATGACGCGTTTTAAGTGACTAACATGCATTGGCTAATGTTGCATGTTTTAAGTGGTTTGCTATATCAGTTACTTAAAAAAAGAATAATGCACTCTTCAAACACATTTCACATTGTTTAACGTAACGTATTTTAAGTGGTCTTCATTTTATTTTTTTAATTAGCTGATGTGAAAAGCTATTTAAAACATGTCACTTTAACTAGTGTGAAATAAGTGTGATAAATGGGTATGCGTAATAACCTTACTCCTTAAAATAATAGAAGAAAAATCACTTAAAACGCGTTAGTCAATCTGTGTAAAATAGACGCGGCAAATAGCATTATTCTTTATACTTTTCTATTGCACCTTTTGGTCAATATTGGCGTGTTTGCCGGTACCCATATCTCTTTTTTTTTTTTTTGTTAGTAGTGCTATTTGATAGGCTATTATTAGTATTATACCATGATTGTTATAAACATTACTCTTTATTAGAGCTCATTGAGGCTCCATAACAACTGTTACTACTAGCAAGTAGGAAAAATTGTATGCGAAACATCAAGGGAGCATCCAAATTTTGACCAGTTCTATTTAATTTCTGTGGAAGAGAGCTAATGGGTCGGTCACACTCAGATATGAGCATCCTCATTTTCCACAGCTGAAAATTCAAACTAATGGGCCACACTCACACGAGGCGTTGGTTGAAAATTTGAAGTTCAAATATTCAAAATTGAAAAGAGAGTAGGATAGAGAGTAGGACATCTGGAGTTATGGACAATGGGGTGTTTGTTTGAAGTCATAAATGAAATGAGGACGAAGGCTCCCCCCCGTCTGTCTGGCGCTGCAAACAAAACCAAATTTCCAATGCACCATCATCATTCATTATGGCAAGACATGCCAACACCACCAAAACAGTGTGGCCCATCTCCCATTGCGCTCTTCACTGTTCACCTTACTTATTCAACAACTGCCAAAAAAAAATCTCATTGCAGGGCTCGTAGGGCACCTCTACCCAACTTGGTCCCCTTCGTGAATTGGGAATATCTAACTCCCACTGACACACGTAAACCCACTTTCAAACAATAATTTGCTCTCTCAATCAATAAATATGAGAGAAATTTTGTGAAACCACCTATCTTGTGAGGATAGGTGAGCTTTTCATATTTGTTAGCTGCAAATTGCTGAAAAACTAATCCAGAAAATACATGGGTATTTATTCATTTTTCTTACTTGTTTTTTTTTTTTTTCTTTCTCTCTTTCTAAACTCATAGAAAATTAAGTTCTTTTTGCATTATTGTGGTTAGCTGATGAAGAACAAAGGGCCCTTCGTTTTTTTTTTTTTGGCTTTGATAAAACTATAGTTTCAAGTGGACCCATCAACCTAGAAAAAAGGAAATGTGTATTCGTATAATGACTAAGCTGAATAAATAGAGAAAAAGACAAGAGAGACTGTTCCTGTTTCTACATATGGAGATGAGGATTGAGGAGGACGCCAAAGAGACGGTTCATTGAACCAATTTATTATATATAAACTTAAAAAAACGTGTGAGTGTTGTTACAAGCGTTTTCAGAAAGGATGCAGTGAACGTGAACCAAGGGACACGGACCCGACATCATATTTTTCTCCGAGGACCGTAGATTTGCCTGTGTTTCCTCCGCTTATTTTGTGTCTCATTGTGTTGTTAAAATGTTGCTATTTTTGGGGGCTCGTATGCAAATCAACGCATAGTAGATGCTTCAAGTATCATATATATGTAAAGCATTGAGCCCATATTCCGGAATTACTTTCCTTGTTCATCATTTTAGGAGACATTATGATTGGGAATCAGTATTCTTGGTGGAGTACTTCAAGGCCAACAAATGTTTCCCGGTTACATCATACATGAATCGGCAAAGCGATGGTATATATAAACAAAGACGACCAAGTTAAGTGTTACCTCTACAGAAAGTTTTAGCCTTAGGAATGGATTCATTTCAATTTGTTGAAACAATTTTTTTGAGGGTCTGGCCCTACGACGATGGCTATTTGTAAAATATAGAGAAAATGATCACCAAAAATTTATCAGTTTTCGGGAGACAAAAACACTCCAATTCTTAAATTAAATATATTATTTGACAAAATAACTAAATAAATAAAGTTTAAAGAGATAACGAATTTGGGTCGGTGCCCCCTCATTTTTGGAGAGAGTGACCATTTTTAAGGTGAGGGACCTCTAAATGGTTTCTCGATGCTTCTAAGTGATGGGTTGAAGTTATTTTATCAATTGTACAATTATTTTTCATGTAATCATAGTTATTTTTCATATAGTGGGCTTGTCCTCTTATTTTTTTCACATAGTGGATTGATTGATCGATTGGGATCAAGTGATTCATTTCCCTAACACATATAATCAAGATTAGAGAACTATATAACAAATATGAAGTAAACGAAAATTGGGATCTTAACACAATGATAAATGATCAAAATTATATAATCTTGGCAGTGTAAGATGTTTGTTAGATTATCTATTGTTTCGTTGTATATATATATATATGGTTGTCCCGCATTGTAAGACAAAAAAAAAAGAAAAAAAAAAGAGAGAGAGATGTAACATGTATGTCATTTTGTGCTTAAATATTTCAAGTAAGCGCTAGGCCGTGAAAATGTAATGGGCCTTTCGCTGGTTAAGGGAAAGGGTGGCCAAAAATAGGAGGGGCCTCTGTAACGAAGGGCCTCCATGAACCGCATATGGGCCCGGAAAATTAGAACGGTTAGCATCATCTTCAAACCCAACTACTCTATTAAAAAAAAAAAAAAAAAAAAAACCCAACTTGTCTACAACGGCTCATTGTATTTCAATGGGCTTCGGTCTCACGGGAGGAGTGGAACAGTGATAGCAAAAAACTGTAAGGTGTGGTTGGTAAACGTTTTTGAGGTAAGTACATTCTTCTCCCGTCATTTTTCTATCTTTTTATTTTTTAAAATTACTATTAGATACGTACAATTCATATAAGGAACTCACATTAACTCCACAAATTTAATGATAATTTTCGAAAGTGAAAAGATGAAAGAAGAACAAAGCGAGGAAATGAATCATGCCCCCTCCCCGATTTATTTTACAGCCCAACTCCCCTTAATTTCCCCTCTCCCACTCTTTCTCAACACTTAGAAACAGAAATTGCAAAGAAGAATAGCCTTTTGCGAGTGTTGGTGTTGAAGAGCTGGAAGTCATTGAAAGAGATTCGCTAAGAGACAATTTGGTTTGAGGGGTATCGATTTTGGGTATGATTTTCGGATGGATATCGATTTTGGGTGTGATTTTCGAAAGGATGTCGACTTGGTGGGTGGCGAATTTGGGGTGTGATTTTCGGATTTAATGAAAGAAGAGTTTTCAGTTTTTTGGTTTGTTGTTATTGAGGAAGATGAGCGAACAAGAAGAGAGACGGAGAGGAAGGAAGAGAAAGAAAACAGTTAAAAAAAATTCCTGCAAGTTACTACAGTGAACTTTCATAATTAAAATTTTTACCGAAACTTTTATTTTGTAGTGTTGCTAGAGCTCCAAAAAAAACTTATACTAACTAAATTTTAATAAAACTTTTATTTTGAAGTTTCTTTTGGAGATGTTAATAAAAATCTTGACCCCCTAGAAGATGCGCTATAAAAGTGACTCGCATTCAACAAAATTGGTAATTGTTGATACAATATTTCAGTAGTTGACGTGTCAATCAAGGATACGTCAGAGAGTACTCCTTCTTCGGTTTTGCAAACAAGAACTGCGTCGGGGGATGCCGACAATTCCGCTCCGATGCTTAAATCAGTGTATAGTTGGAGAGTAAATGCTAGTGTAATATTAAAGAGATAATATTTGTGTACCTTAATATCTAAAGAGACCTTGATATTTATAAAGATTGAAAAGCAGTTAGGATCGTTCCTGGTTTATGCACGAGTCGGTATTTGAGGAAGACGTGGCCTCTGGCACACGGATATTTCGGGCTCCACGTCTTCCTATCTCAGGTGCACGATCCACTCCTGAGTAGCGCGTCACTGAAGCAGTTTACGACGCACGATCTTAGTATGGATCGTGTGTCATGTGCCTAATGATTCCGAGGTATTCGCGGGCAGGAGTTTCTTGGAGCATCCGACCTGACTCGGGTGGTTGGGTCAGATGAATCGGGCCGAGTCTAGATGAATTCTGATGGGCTTTAGTACTTGAAAATGTGACAAGTGGTTTTCTTGAATGGTTCGGCCCGGTCGGGTGGACTCAATGGGCCCATTTGATCGGGTTGGGCCCGGTACTCGAGGAGAGCATTATTCACCCTAACAGTAACATTTTCATGTAACATTAGAAAAACAAATACGACATTGATGTGATAGATGAATGGATTGAGCACCGCATAATAATGATAATGTGAAATTTCGAAACTTCTCAAATTAGAGCCCCGGTTTGGCCAATCACCATACAACATTATAGCAGATAACGTAGTACTTTATGCTCCTTGTATTATATTATTCGAAAGTGACAGTAAAGTGGTGCCAGATATAGTACCTTACGGTAGGGCCTTTCTTTCTCTCTCTTTTCATGGGCTTCTCAAGCTTTTTCTTCCCTTCTCTATCACTCTATGCATGATATGACCATTACATGTGATCATCATGTGTTTACTTGTATCCTGGTTCCCGGATCCATAACTCAAATTTAAAAGCAAACGATTCTTCCGCCATTGCTCCACCAAGTACTGGAGTGGTGACCCTCCAAACTTTGGCTTCTTTCCACTTTTGATAGGAATTCACATGAATTTGGTCTTATGGAACCCCCAAAACAGTTCATATTAGCACAACTTTCTTTTCAATCATGAATTCTGATAGAAGACCATAAAATCAGATAATATTAACAATGCATGCCTCACCTTTATATTGTTTGTAATATAATTTAGACAGATCGACTTACGATTGTCGGTGAAATAATTAATACATTTACCCTCATTCATATATATTTTGGTCTCCCCCAATCGAATGAGAAGTTTTGGTTTTGTCCATGACTAGTATGAATGATATTGCACATTGATTGACGCGGTAGTTAAAAGTTAACAATTATATCAACATCCGAGTTCTTGATATCAATCCTGGTGAAGCACATGCAACCCTTGTTGTCGTGGAAATGGCTTCCTCCACCTCTTTTCATGTCTTTCTTGAAGAAAACTTTATTGCTGCTATTACAGCCATCACCTCTTATGTTTCTTGGTTGGCCACCAAGGTCGATCTCTAGGAGAGTTAATCTTCGGGCACATATTGTCAAATGGACTGCTTCTCATACTTACTATTGAAGCATGTTAAACCACCATTTTTCTTAAAAGCTTAATAAAATTG
This sequence comes from Alnus rubra, assembly GCA_028654335.1. NCBI lineage: Eukaryota > Viridiplantae > Streptophyta > Magnoliopsida > Fagales > Betulaceae > Alnus > Alnus rubra. Next base: position 1,042,339 of record JAJPGS010001186.1, read on the forward strand.
ATCATAGGAAGAAGTAAATTTAATCAAGTTAATCAATACTTTAACACTTTTTTCACGTGTGGGCTCAAACTCTCTTTTTAATATATGAGGTCTAACACGTGAAATATTTAATTAAAATGTAGGTAAATTACGGAGTCAATGTTCGAACTCAAAACCTAATTACACCATATTAATTGTTAAATCACCATTCAACCCAAAAGGTTAAGCTTAAAAAAATAAAAATTAATGATCTATCTCAAAATTAGAATTGGGATGATGATATAAGTTTTTTTTTTTTTTTTAAAGAAGTTTTTCTTTTATTGGCTAACATTAAAAGCTTTGTCCTAAATCTTACCCAAGTGACAAGCCATTTTTCTCATTGACTTAAGATTTCCACTCACCGGAACTGGATCCTTTCTATCACTGAATTTTCTAGTGCACATCGTGTATATATGCATTTATTGTACGTGACATAGAAGGATGGATACAAATAAAATGACGTAAACCCAATAAATTGTATTACAAATGACTGAACAAGAAAGATCCGAACCACATAAATCGTTCACATGTGCAGATCGCTTAAAAAGGAAGAGATTTTCCATGAACACAAAAACAGAACTTGAAGCAAAGAACTTAATACAGAAGATCTAGAATTGCAACCAAAATATAATTAAAACAACCTCAAAAGTCAAATGATCAAGATCAAGATAGGGGATAATCACAAACACAAGCTATAAAGAATAATATATTTCAGCAATCCAACAAAAAAAAAAAAAAAAAGATCGACTGAGTTCTTTCATTTGCATGCCAAATTCTGGATAGCTTTTATCTTGGTATTAAGCTCCATGGTGCAATTCATTTCAGCGGACTTCTTCTTCTTGAAAATAAAGAACAAGTGTATCTTCCCACTCAATTTGGCATGGCTGCTAAGCTGCAAGATCCCGGAATCGATGTCACTGCGCAAGTGAGAATTCGTTGATGCCTTGCCGGAACTCGCTGTCACTGTGATATTAAGCTTCTTGGTTGATCGGAACCTTGCGCGTTCCTTACTTATAGCGCCCTCTCCAATCTCAGTACCCCTGTAGGAAATTGTAGCTGTGCTGTTATCGAATTTGAAGTGACCAAAATTGGTGTTTTTGACGGTAACTTGAGCACTAAGCTTTATGCTAAAGGACGGCGAGGACGACGAGGAATTCAGGTTGAGACTTTCAACGCTGACTGAACCTAGTCGGAGCTTAGGATTCCGGATGCGCATTACTAGCAGCAAAAAGAGCACTGTTGTTACGGTTTGTGATATGACCCCGGCAACTATGAATGCCAAGCACTTGATGTTTCTTTTCCGACGTGCATCTTGGTTGCCGCCGCTGGTCATCTTAGGCATTTCACTATATATGGTGTGTCTGGGTTGGATTAAGGATGGAAAAGAGAGCTAAACAGGGAGAGAAGTATGCTATTAATATTGGCTGCAGAATGATGTACTTATATATAGTGTGATGCAGGACAATCGAATTAGGAAGAAGAATAACATAGGAAGGAGAAAAGGGAAAGAGATTGAGTCACACAATTCAGAGAAAATTGGTCGAGTCACACCACCGAAAAGAAGAGAGAAATAAAGCTAGAAATAGAGCAAAGGCGGAACTATCCCTAACGTACCTTGGGGTTCTGGCCACTCCAAAATTTAATAATTGTTACAAAAATTTGAAAAACTTCTACATTTTATGTCTTTTTATGAGATGGACCCTCTAAAATTAAATTTTACCCTCAAAATTTTTATGTTTTTAGTTTTGTCCCCCATCTCTTAAGAATTGACATTCTAGTTTCGGCACCGAAAGAGAGAAGAGGAAGAAGATGATCGCACCTCAAACAAAATATGTTTAGTTATTTATCAACTCTGTCTCTATTGGAGTCACTACAAAAAAAAAGATCATTAGCGGCGACTTTTTGTCGCCGCTAAAAGTCTTTTTGTCGCCGCTATTGATCAATAGCGGCGACATGTGGCCGCTAATGCAGTCGCCGCATATACTCCGCCTCTAAAGATCAATAGCGGCGACATATAGAGTCGCCGCTAATGTTCGCTCAATAGCGGCGACAAATGTCGCCGCTAATAATATTTTTTGGCGCCGCAAAAAAATTATAGAATGGAGGTCATTGTCGCCGCTAATGATCTATCATTAGCGGCGACACCAAATGTGGCCGCTAATGTGCTATCATTAGCGGCGACATACGGGTCGCCACTAATGATATGAAAAAAATTAAAAAAACATTATTAGCGACGACAAATGGATCGCCGCTAATGATATGAAAAAAAAAATTAAAAAAAAAAAAAAAAAACTTATTAGCGGCAACATACGGGTCGCCGCTAATGATAATAAAAAAATTAAAAAAAAAAAGAAATAAAAGAAAAAAAAAGAAATAAAAGAAAAACCCATCAAAAAGACCCAGGACTGCGAATCACTTCATAATAAGCAAAGAAACATGAAAAATTACCAAACAAAGTCCTAATTTTTACTTGTTACTATTCTTGTAATCAACATTAACATTCAAATTAACACAGAATCCAACAAAAAAAGCCAAAAAAAAAAAAAAAAATGCATTAAGCATGCAAATACAAAAGAAAGACCCAGGACGTGGGTCTCTTGAGAGGACTGCGAATGACTTCATAATAAGCAAAGAAACATGAAAAATTACCAAACAAAGTCCTAATTTTTACTTGTTACTATTCTTATAATCAACATTCACATTCAAATTAACACAGAATCCAACAAAAAAAGCCAAAAAAAAAAATGCATTAAACATGCAAATACAAAAGAAAGGGCCAAAAAAAAAAATGCATTAAGCATTCAAAATACAAAAAAAAAGACCCAGAATGTGGGTCTCTTGAGAGACCCACGGCTGGATCTCTCAAGAGACCCACGGCAGGGTCTCTCAAAGAGACCCACATCCTGGGTCTCTTGAGAGACCCACGGCTGGGTCTCTTGAGAGACCCAGGGACGTGGGTCTCAAGAGACCCACGGCTGGGTCTCTTGAGATGCACAGTGGTGGTCGTCGGGAGAGAGAGAAGAAGAAGAGAGAAGAAGAACAAGAAAGAAGAAAGAAAGAGAGAAAAGAAAACCATGGAGAGCTATGGAGAGATGAGAGACGGATCAGATAGAAAGAGTAAAGAAAGAAATATTCTGTCTCTAGAGATTAAGAGAGATGAGATACTTATGAGTGTGTGAAAAGGAGAAAAAAAACAAAAAATTCAAAACTTTGCATTTTGTTTTGGCTGTGCGCGCGGGACGCGAAAATTTCGTGTCCCGCGCACTGTACTCCAAAATTTAGAACCAATTTTTAAGAAAAATAAATTTAAAAATAATCTAAAAATAAAATAAAAAATATATATTTTAAAAAACAAATTAAAGAAAAAAAATAAAATGAAAAAAACATTTTTGTTTAAAAAAAATTAAAATTCAAAAAATTTGAAATTTTTTTGCTGCAGGACCCCAAAATAAATTCGAAAATAATCTATATATATATATATATATATATATATTAAAAAATAATTAAACAAATTTTTGTTTAAAAAAAATAGAAAATTAAAAAAAATTAAAACCAGTTTTTATTTATTTATTTATTTATAATTTTTTGTTATTTTCTATTTTTCTTAATTTTAATAATTTTATCAATGGTGTCCTTTTTCATTATGAGAGAAAATTGACATTTTTTGATAATTTTAGGAGGAACATTGACATAATTAATAGTTTGTGATCAATCATGGTACTGTATATGTGATCGATCGTGGTACGATTTATGTGGTCGATCGTTGTACGATCTATGTGATCGATCGTGGTACGATTTATGTGGTCGATCGTTGTACGATCTATGTGATCGATCGTGGTACGATTTATGTGGTCGATCGTTGTACGATCTATGTGATGCAACGTGGTACGATCTATGTGATCGATCGTGGTACGATACATGTGATCGATCGTGGTACGATCTATGTGATGGAACGTGGTACGATCTATGTGATCGATTTGTGGTATGATACATGTGATCGATCGTGGTACAATCTATGTGATGGAACGTGGTATGATATATGTGATCGATAGATTATCCGATCAATCATGATAGATCAATATGATCGATAGATCATCTGATCAATCATAGTAGATCATCTGATCGATCATGATAGATCAATAGGATCGATAGATCATCCAATCGATCATGATAGATCATCCAATCGATCATAATAGATCAATAGGATCAATACGTCATCCGATCAATCAAGGTAAATCATCCGATCGATCATGATAGATCAATGTGATCAATAGATCATCCATCAATCATGGTAGATTAATGTGATCAATAAATCATCCGATCAATCATGGTAGATCAATGTGATCAATAAATCATCCGATCAATCATGGTAGATCATCTGATCGATCATGATAGATCAATAGGATTGATAAATCATCCGATCGATCATGATAGATCAATAGGATCGATGGATCATCTGATCAATCATGGTAGATCAATAGGATTGATAAAATCATCTGATCAATCATGGTAGAATATCCGATCGATCATGATAGATTAATAGGATCGATAGATCATCCGATCGATCATGATAGATCTACAGGATTGATAAATCATCCAATCGATCATGATAGATCTATAGGATCGATAGATCATCTGATCAGATTAATGCACAAGGTCAGATGGTCTATCGATCCTATTATTCTATCATGATTGACCAGACTATCACTACAAAAGGATCTTATTATTCTATCATTATTATTATTTTTTTGGGAAAAGTACACATAACCCCTCAAACTACCACTCAATTGTCAATGTACCCAACAAACTACCAATTGTGTTAATGTCCTCCCTTAAACTACTAAAAAATGTCAATGTAACTTCTAAGACCAACAAAAAGACAAAAATGACCTTAATTTTTTTTGAATAAGACAAAAATGTCCTCATAAATTCAAAAAATTAAAACTAAAAGAATAAAAAATAAAACAAATGAAGAAAAACAAAAACAAAAACAAATTTTTATTAAATTAAAAAACGAAAAAAGAACAATTTTTTTCTAAAGAAAAAAAACGAAAAAATAACAGAAATTTATTTATTTATTTAAAAAATAAAACAAATTAAAAAAAAAAAGTTTTTATTAAAATAAAAAGACGAAAAAGAACAATTTTTTTTAAAAGAAAAAAAAAACTGAAAATTATTTTTTTTAAAAAAAATAAAAAATAGTTTAAATTTTTTTTTTTTTTGGAAGAAATTTTTGTTATTTTATATTTTTTTTAATAATTTCATTTTATTTTAATAATTTTATGAATGACACTTTTGTCATTAGGGGGACATTGACATTTTTTGGTAGTTTAGGGGGGACATTGACACAATTGGTAGTTTGGAAGGTACATTGACAATGAGGTGGTTGTTTGAAGGGTTATGTGTACTTTTCCCTATTATTTTTTTTTTTATTTTGTAGGATCAATAGCGGCGACATCTAAATGTCGCCGCTATTGATCTAGCATTAGCGGTGACTTTAGAAGTCGCCGCTAATGAATATGATTTATTATTTTTTTTATTGCGTAGGATCAATAGCGGCGACCCCAATTGTCGCCGCTATTGACCAATTATTAGCGGCGACATTTAGAATTCGCCGCTATTGATCTAGCATTAGCGGTGACTTTAGAAGTCGCCGCTAATGAATATGATTATTATTTTTTTTTCTATTTTTTTTATTGTGTAGGATCAATAGCGGCGACCCTAATTGTCGCCGCTATTGACCAATTATTAGCGGCGACATCTAAATGTCGCCGCTATTGATCTATCATTAGCGGCGACAATAGAAGTCGCCGCTAATGAATATGATTTATTATTTTTTTTTCTATTTTTTTTATTGTGTAGGATCAATAGCGGCGACCCTAATTGTCGCCGCTATTGACCAATTATTAGCGGCGACATCTAAATGTCGCCGCTATTGATCTAGCATTAGCGGCGACAATAGAAGTCGCCGCTAATGAATATGATTTATTATTTTTTTTCTATTTTTTTTATTGTGTAGGATCAATAGCGGCGACAATTGGGTCGCCGCTATTGACCAATTATTAGCGGCGACATTTAAATGTCGCCGCTATTAATCTTGCATTAGCGGCGACTTTAGAAGTCGCCGCTAATGAATATGATTTATTATTTTTTTTCAATTTTATTTATCGTGTAGGATCAGTAGCGGCGACCCCAATTGTCGCCGCTATTGACCAATTATTAGCGGCGACATCTAAATGTCGCCGCTATTGATCTAGCATTAGCGGCGACTTCTATTGTCACCGCTAATGAATGTGATTTATTATTATTATTATTTTTATTTTGTAGGGTCAATAGCGGCGACTCCAATTGTCGCCGCTATTGAGCCATTATTAGAAGCGACCAACAAGGGTCGCCGCTAATGATGGGTCAATAGCGGCGACAAATGGTCGCCGCTAAAGATCTAATGTATATTTGCGGCAACTTTTTAGCGGCGATAGGTTGGTCGCCGCTAAAGATCACTCATTAGCGGCGACCTGTAAATGTCGCCGCTAATGAGGTGTCTTTAGCGGCGACTTTGGTGTCGCCGCTAAAAAGTTGGCCGCTAATGTGCAAATTTCTTGTAGTGAGTATAATAGTTCACTTAAATAGACTCAATGATTAACCCTAACCATAACGTTAACTATTTGACTGAGTTTGACCAAGCTTATTGTTAAATTACAAAATAAAACATAAAACTAAATACAAGTAATCCAATTAACTAATAAAATCTAAATAACCAAAATTGTAAGACTAAATACTAGTGTTGTGCTTATGTTGTAATTGATGAAAGGGGCCTGCGTATAGTATTTGTTTATATCTTTTTGAGTAATATTATATAGCATATTTTTATTTTACAACTATTTCATAATGATAACATAGTAATTTCACCCTTATATATATATTTTTTGCTTTTTAACAAGAACTTATCCAAAGGTTAATTGCTACTGCTACATCAGAATTGCAGGATAAACGAATATTAATTAATTATGAGATAAAAATGTAGTCTCTAGCATATATAATTTATGAGTAAAAATATGGGTGAATAATTACCGCCCGGATCCGCTATTTGCACCTATTCACTATTCGAATATGTGGATGTTATTAGGAAAAACTATTATCTGCATATGCGGGCACGGTTAACAATTATTTATGTGAATAACGGATAATAACCGTGTGGATGCTAGTATCTAAAAATGATAATTACATTATGCAAATGCTAATATTACTAATAACTGCATCCACATCTACACTAAAAGAAAACAAACACAAGACAAGCAGCAAAACAAGGAAAACCATTACAAGCAAACGAGAGAGGTTGATCTATTCCACTAAAAATGGGATATTATAGGGGAAAATTAAAGGAAAACGAAAAAACAATTGAGAATCCAGTCAGAATAAAACCTAACCTCGTTCCAATAAATCACATGATAGGCAAATAAGTTGACATTTGAGGGAATTTTCCTAATTAACCTTCTAAAAGAAGAGGATGAGATGGAAGAGAGAGTGAGTCTGAATTGAGTCTCTAGCATATTTACTCTCAACTTTTTTAGCCCAATTGATCCAGGCCGTGTCTCTAACATATAGGAGCCGATATGATCGATTTGATATAAGATAAACTATATTTTATATGATACAAATTAATGATTATAGAAGCTTCTCTTAAAGGTTGAAAGATGAAGGCTTAAACCGGCCGAGTTAGCAAGATGTCCCACTTTTTTTCTGCTTTTGAAAGTCATGTGCTCCATGTTTTTAGTGAAAGAGTGATGAATACGATTAAAGTGAGAAGCACAAGTTTCAAATATATGCGGCTGTCATGAGGTGACAAGCTGACTTATTGGTTATGATTGTCACGTTAGTATTGTAAGATAGTTGTAAGATAAAAATGTAATTTGTAAAATTACTCTTAGTGTAACTTGTTAGCACTATGGTATATATAACACAATTGTTTTAGTATGAGCACAAAATATATTGTACCCTAGCTTTAGATCCAATCTATATCAATGGTGTCAACACTCTAGCTGGGATTCAATACTACATGAAATCATCATGTTAGGTGACCTTAACCTAAAAATCTTATAACATGGGAGTATAGAGTATGATAAATAAGAAAAAAAATATTAGCCAAAAAAAAAAAAAACAGAAATTTCATACAAACCGGTTTGTAGGAAATTTTATACAACTTACGTATAAAAGTGACATGTGTCATTTAAACATGTGAGAAGCACATGTTTTTTTTTTATTAATGTTATTAAAATAGCATGTGAGAAGCACATTCTGTATATTAGAACAATATGTGTCTCTCACATGTCAAGGAACACATGTTCAGTTTGTAGGAAATTTCTATCCAAAAATAAATATATAAATATATTGGGCAAATATCTTAAACAACATAAATTAAACCTCTTTTTGAAGAAGATGTTATATATTTTACTTTTCCACTACCACTACTAAGAGAGATTTTTTGTTGTTGCCATAATTAGCAGGAGATTCAAAATGTGAGTTAATGTAACTAATCTTTTTCATTTATGAGTTTAGATTTTAAGTTTCTCATCCATGCTATAACATTCTGAAGACCCATTACACCGAACTCTAGACTAATTAATTTTATAAACAAATGGATTATTATAATTAATACACTACTATAACTCTCTCTCTCTCTTTCGTGAAAAATTTAAAAATTATATTTAGACCATTAAAAAAAACTATAAAAAATTTCTTGAATTTTTTTTTACAATAGTACTTAAGGTAAATCTAATTACGTCTCATTGACTAGAAATAAATTCTTTCCTTCAAATTGCCTCGAAAGAAAATTTTTTAATACATAACTCACATGTTTTTAGGACACATGGTTTTCATATGCATTATTTGAGAATTATATGGTATTTGTTAGGACAGATTTTGGTACAGTGGCATAAGCTTTTGTAAAGTCCTTCATTCTCTCATGCAAAACAATAAATATCAAAGAAACTCGCTGGGGGTGCCAGTCAGACCTACTCTGATGCCTAAGTCAGTCTTTTTTGGAGAGAATTCAGATGAAATCTGTATCATAATAAAATCATCTGAAGAATACCCGGTAGTTTGCACATATTTATAGATATGACTTCAACCGTTTACTCTATATAAAGTGGAAACCGATTCCATGACTCTGGTATTTCTTCCCGGCTTACCTGAGATTCGTACAGTTCGAGTATCTCGGGATTTGATGTTTCCGGAATACTCGACTTATTGTGAAACTGTTTCTTGATGGGCCTTAGTTAAATGGGCTTGGGATAATTAAATAAGCCCAATGGCGGAGCCAAGATTTTGATTTAGGGGGGCAAGATTTTTTTTTTCGATAAATGAAAAAAAAAATAAAGTTAATTAAAATTATTAAAAAATATAGCTAACGCAATATTGTGAGCCCCCACATGGTTCTGTAACTTCTCTTTATTTTTCCAAATTTTAAACCATTCAGTAACAAATGAGTCTCATTTTGCTTGATATTCATTATCTTGTTTGAAAATATAACAATATAGGCAATACGCATCATCTTCTAAAATGTTGTATTTCAATCAATTATCATATTCTTTGAACCATGCTTGATTAAAATGACGACATGTTTTTCTTATTGTGTTTTTGGAAAATCATGATCAATTGGTTGACAAGGTCTTTTTCGTAGATATGTTCTTCAGATTTGATCTTTATCATTAGGATGGTAATCAAATTTTTTTTTTTTCTAAGTAAGGATTTGCTGGCAAATTTGCAGATCTACCTCGACATGAGCTCGTTTAGAATTTGATCAGAGTTCAATGAAATTATTGTTGTTCTCTATAGTCTATAATCACATGCAACTACAATTATATATTTTTTTAAATCAAAATATATAACAAAATTATATATATATAATTTTTAAAAAGTGGGTGCACTGCCGTGGACTAAGCCTTGATGAGTTGATGATCAGACTTAAAAAGTAAAAATAAATAAATAAAAACACCCTTGATGTTTCGATTTTTTTTTTTTTTTAAAAAAAAATTGGCCTCTCAATAGCAATTAACAAAGAGACTCACAGGTTAATAATCAATTTATTTTTTTACTTTGACTCTTCAGTCTCTCACCGTACAAGTCATAATAGACTCAAGTCACTAAAATCAGTTTAATAATAATAAAAACAAAAAAACAAAAGTCCATCGTTTGACGAAGCCTCCAGCAAATAAATGAAACGTTACGTTTTGAGAAAACTTTTGTTTTGCAAACTCTTCCACACGTAACACTGCGTTTTACAATTAAATCTACTGTTCATCTTCTTCAACCTTGGTTCTTTCTTCTGAACATTCATACTTGAGTGACCTAATTTAAAAAAACGTAACAAATCGTTCCTTAAATGGCTTGAGTGATTGAGGGTGGGCAACAAGGATATTAAAAAAAAAAAAAATCAAGGAGTAAAAAAAAATTTTGGGAGGTGAAGGGGGGCACTTGCCCCCCTTGGCTCCGCCCCATTAAGCCCATTTACTAATTGTTGAGAATATTTCTCAACGGTTTTAAAATAGATGTCGATTTAATAAATTGAATTAAATAAATTTCATTTAAAAAAAAAAAAAAAAAACTTTGTTGGAGATTTAATATAGAGAAAGGACGTGGGGGTTCGATATGCAAGATGGGGAGGTCAAGGTTGGTCGTGACATGTTTAAGTGGTATGACCAGTAAAATGGGCTAGGCTTTTTTTCATCATATGGTGTTGGGCTTTCCATTTTCACTCCAATACTACATCGAGTCCTCCGCTGAACCAAATCATGAGAGGTAGGTGATGAGTCTTATGAGCACTTGGGCTAAAGTTCAAACTGGCCAATTTTCCACAAGCCAAGCTGAGGATGGAGATCTACACAAATGTTAAAGAATTTTTATAGGGCCTATTTGCCTTAAAAGGTTTCGGGCAATTCGTCTAAGAGCTCTTTCACACATTTTCTACATGAATTGCTAGCTAACAATTCGAAAAAAATAAAAATAAAAAATAAAATTGGTGGGAAGATTTAACTCGATCTTATATATATTACGAGTGAATATTGATATTATCAAATAGTCGTTATCATCATGTATAAGCTGATCATTATGAACCCTCATGCAGATGGAATATAAGTAGCGTTTGTCCTCTTGGTTGTATATTGCAAATTAATGCATTGTAGAGTCACGGATTGCACACCTATGGAATTCACAGCTCCTTGTCAAAGTATGGGTTTGGCCAAAGTTTCTTTATGCAAAAGCTGGACCAAATACTCATGAGAGAGAGAGAGAGAGAGAGAGAGAACAGTGAACTCGTGAATTAGGAAGGGCAGGGGATTAATGGGTTTTGTCTACTGCGGAGAGCGAATCCCACCAACTTGATCCAATCACTTCCCACTAAAATATTATATATGTCATCAATCTTTTACGTACCCAATTATAAGATAAAGAAAGTGTAGTCCTTCACATGATTCCCTCCCACCAATTTGACAAAATAATGCCAACTCTAAAAGTTTAACTTAAGAATCAATAATTCATGTTCTCTTTGATGTTAACTGTGATCCTTTGTCATTTAATTAGTTGTTCATCAAACTCCTTAATTCAATCCTTCCCGTTGGATCTCAACTCAACTGCATGCATTGTTATGGGTTAATTTACCCGGTGGTTGATTAATTACTAGCCATATTTGATTAGAGCAAATATTCACAAAGTGAAAACTATTAACAATCTCTATGGATCTTTGTACAAATTTAAGTCAAATATAAAACAGGAAAACGTACACAAGAGATTTAATTTGGGTTGGTTCAGTCTTAGAGGCTTACTTTCACTGCTAGGGCTACATCATTAGCTATTGTATTGAGTAGTCTAGTAACATGCTCTATTTATATGGAGATTAATGTGGCAGGTGAGGTAGACTAGAAAATGTAGGGAATTGATGACAAACCTACAAAGAAACTAAATCATGCATGCTTAACATGGAAAAAATTCTGACAATCTTGATCAACTGTAAATAGATCGTTGAGGTACAAAATTGGATGAATTTTTTTTTTTTTTTTTTTCAAATGAATATTTCTTCCAATCAGATTATTAAAATTGTTATGTATATATCTCTTAGCATGTGAAAGATACATGCTTTTCTAATAGAATTCTTTCAACTTCGTAAATGTTAATAAAAATAATAATAATAAAAATAAAAGGACCAAAATTTTTGTACTTAAAATAATAATAATAAAAATAAAAGGACCAAAATTGAGAAATGAAAAGAAAAGCTCCTTTGTTAACGAAGGACAAACAACCCATAAGGAAAAGGACAAATAGCAAGAGGTCCTCTTCTTGGTCGCTTTCTTTGCTAAACCCATGTATTAATCTAAGACGTACGGTACGTCCTTCATGCTTACCGTAACTTTTTACTATAAGTCAATCTTGATTTAGAATGTGATTTTAAATGTTAAAAAGTGTAATTTTAAATTAAATTGCTGCCATAATATAATATTTGTGTGTTTTAAACTTTTAATTTGAAAATGCAGAAAAAAAAAATCGTGTTTTTAAATTTCAAACAAGGGAGTATATTTGGAAAAAATATATTGTTTTAAAAGATAAGCTGCGATTATAAATGGCAAATCATAATTTTACTAAACACTTAATTGACACAATTGTTTAAAAATTGTATTTAAAAATTGCTCTTTTTTAATTTCAATTTTTAAACATCAAATCCAAATGGACCCTTGGTAGTTTATAAATATTGATAAATAAATATATAAGAGGGTATAAATGATTAACAAGTTAACTATTATTTAATTAAATCAACGTTTTGCTTAATTATTAAATGTCATACCAATTTGTAAAAGACTGTTGTAGTACCGAACAACATTCAAATTGAATAATATTCAATTTAATTATGAGGTGTGGTCTCCGGTCGATTGAGCTATCTCTTGGAAACCCAATTTTAATATTCAATTTAATCATGAGGTGTGGTCTCCGGTCGATTGAACTACCTCTTCGAAACTCAATTTAATAAGTCAATTTAATAGAACTACTAATTAGACGCATCCCCACAAACTTTTTATAGCCCTCACTTTCTTCCTTATCTTCCACCAACATTTTACTGGAAACTCATGGAAAGTATCATCAACAGCATATCTCCCCACGCCTCGCTCTATTTGCCCACATTTGCTCTCTCTCCATCCTTCCCATCACCACTTCCATGGAAGACCAATCACCAAAGCCACCGCCACCGCCACCACGAGCCAAGAGCTACAAGTTAACAGCCTCTTCGATCTCCTATACTAAATCAGCCACCGGGTCCATTAATCCTATTGCACCACTGATCTTCCTCTTCAAGCCCTGCACCACAACTCCTCCCACATACATCCTCCGCGATGTCTCTCTCACTGCCCATCCATCTCAAATCTTGGCCATTGTTGGTCCCAGCGGAGCCGGTAAATCTACTCTCCTTGACATCTTAGCCGCCCGAACTTCACCCACAAACGGCGCTCTTCTTCTCAACTCCTCCCCTCTCAACCCTTCGTCATTCCGCAAACTCTCCGCCTATGTCCCCCAGCACGATGCATGCCTTCCATTACTAACTGTGTCCGAGACCTTCGCCTTTGCTGCTCGCCTCCTGGTCCCTAAAACATCCGATATTACCACCATTATCTCCTCTCTTCTCGCCGAGCTAAGGCTAGGACACTTAGCAAACACCAGGCTGGCGCATGGCCTGTCGGGTGGCGAACGTAGACGAGTCTCGATAGGCATAAGCCTTCTCCATGACCCTGCAGTTTTACTTCTCGACGAGCCCACATCGGGCCTCGACAGCTCGTCAGCTTTCAACGTAATGCAAACACTTAAATCGATAGCTATTTCGCGCCACCGCACTGTGATTTTGTCGATACACCAACCAAGCTTCAAGATCCTCTCTACCATTGATAGAATCCTCCTGCTATCCAAAGGGACGGTGGTGCACCATGGCACACTTTCTTCACTGCAGTCATTATTGGTCTCGAATGGCTTCACTGTTCCTCCACAGCTCAATGCATTAGAATATTCCATGGAAATACTAAGCCAACTCAATGAGCTTAAGCCCATCACACCCCCTTCACTCCCTCCATCACCAAATAACTCCACAGCCTCTCCTTGTGATACTGAAGGAAAAAGAATAAGATACAGGAGCTCTAGAGTCCATGAGATCCTCACCCTTTATAACAGATTTTGGAAGATCGTTTACAGAACCAGACAGCTTCTTTTAACAAACGCATTGGAAGCTCTTGTTGTGGGTCTGGTTCTTGGAACCATTTACATTGATATTGGTTTTGACAAGCAAGGCATCGAAAAGAGGTTCGGTCTCTTCGCTTTCACTCTCACCTTCCTTCTCTCTTCCACAACTGAAACCCTTCCAATCTTCATCAATGAAAGGCCAATAATTCTGAGAGAAACTTCAAGTGGGGTTTACAGACTCTCTTCTTATCTAATGGCTAACACCCTTGTTTTCTTGCCTTACTTGCTCGCAATCGCAATCATATATTCGAGCTCAGTCTATTTCTTGGTGGGTCTTTGTGCTTCATGGCAAGCTTTTGCATACTTTGTGTTGGTCATATGGGTCATAGTTTTAATGGCAAATTCGTTCGTGCTCTTCTTGAGCTCTCTTGCCCCAAACTACATTGCTGGCACTTCGCTCGTGACAATACTTTTAGGGGCTTTCTTTCTCTTCTCTGGCTACTTCATCTCCTCAGAGGGTTTACCAAAGTACTGGCTTTTCATGCACTTCCTCTCAATGTATAAGTATGCACTAGACGCCCTCCTCATCAATGAGTATTCTTGCCTCGTCTCAAGGTGTTTGATATGGTATGAAGAGAACAAAGAGTGCATGGTGACTGGAGCCGATGTGTTGCAGAAGAAAGGGCTCCATGAGAGGCAGAAATGGACGAATATTTACATCTTGATTGGTTTCTTTGTGTTTTATCGCGTGCTTTGCTTGCTGGTTTTGATCCGAAGGGTCTCAAGATCAAAAAGATGACACACAAGCATATTATTATTTACTCTGTAATGTTTTTTTCTTTTGGTCATTTGTTTTTCAAGAACTGAAGCTCCTGCGATGGTTCCTTGGGCTTCGATTTGTTGACAGAAATAATTGAAATACAGTATTAAAGGAAGTTGCTTCATTGATTTCGTTCCTAGTATCCTCTCCATGTTAAACACAAAGGGTTTGTTTAGAAGCAGATAAATGACGACCGTTTAATTCCTCTCTTATCCATATGTAGGCCATATGTTATTGTGAAAGGATCAAGACGCATTTCCACTGCACTAAACACCCAAATTCAGGTAAACAGAACTCCAATTCAAGCTTGAGCTGTCTTCTATTATACATGATGAAAGTGAAATGACTCGCAGAATAAAACAAGTGCGCTCGGATTTTTTGACAAGATAAAATATTTTTTTGTACGGTTCGATCTCTGCCTAAAGATTTCCAATATTATTCAAATTCTTCAATTTTATGTATTTAGCAATAAATTGGGGTCCAACCGTCCAAGGTTAAAAAAGAAAGGGACAAATATATTTTAGCCCTTGAAACTACTATTCTTTTTTTGGATGGCCTCTCAAACTACCAATGCTTAGATTCTGGCCCTTCAAACTACCACTTTCTGATTTTTTGGCCTCATCCGTCCATTTATGCCGTCAATTTTAAACAAAAATCTGAAAATACCCCACCCTATACTTTGAAATTCTCACGTTTAAGAAATGGGTATTTTGAAGTTTTTGGCCAATGTCTGCTAGAATTGACGGCATAAATAGACGGATGAGCCAAAAAATTAGAATGTGGTAATTTGGGGGCCAAAATTTAAGCATTGGTAGTTTGTGGGGCCATTCGGAGAAAGAGCGATAGTTTGGAGGGTTAAAATATATTTATAAAAAAAAAAAAAAAAAAAAAAAGATTCATGATTAATTTAGGTGGGGTCCAATCTTTGGGTGATGGAGGCGCTGCTGCTGACGTAGACAGTGTATTGGGCAGGATCATGTTCCGAGTGTTTATTAAGAAGAAGGGAGTCACGGGTGTTTTGGGCATGGATGTACAGTCGTACGTACAGATGCATCGAATAATTCAACTTTTGGCCCTACTGAAAAGCGGTTTGTCCGGTGGCGAAATGCCAAGATTGTTTTGTTGCTTGAAGCCTTAAACTTGAATCAGGGCCACACTCACGGGTTCCGCTTTTAGCAGTCACCCGTGAACCCCCTGTGGGTGTGTGGGGTTGCCTACTTCCCTTCGCTGTGCACGACGCTACTGCGCCTATCTATCCCCCATGTTGGACAAGTGGTATTGACGATTACGTTGCCGAGATTAGATTCTTTTAAATTATTTCTTTGAATTTGAAAAAATTAAGATAAACGCGTATGAGAGACAATTTATAGGTCTCAAATAAAAATTAGGTTGTTCAATTACTTATTCGGACAGCTTGGTCTCATAAATGAGTCTCTCACAATCACTTGCCCGAAAAGAGAATTTGAACAAATAATTTGAGAGGATCATAATACTACGTTGTCACGTCAATTCAAGTGAAATAAAGATGAATTATTTTATAATCTATATTAAATTTTACAACATCTAATATATTGTGTATATATTGTTTATGTTGCCACGTCATTTAAATTTTTTTAAAAATAATATTAGATACTATATTTTTATCGTACAATTGTCTAAAATGTCAACCATTATATTAAATATATATTTTTTTATTTATTTAACAAAGATTAATCGAATGGTTAATTGATGATGTCACGTCAGTCTTGTTAGATGAATATTGAATAAAATTATAGTATGATATAGCACCATATATACTGTTGAATGCTATAAAATCTAATCTAATTAGAAAAAAATTTATTTAAGCCACTCAAACTACCAACTGTTTTGGAAGTAGTCTTCAAATTACGAGTTATTCTAAACGTCATACCCATGTCCCTCTTGTGTCCCTCTAAAAATGATGTGGCTTTTAAAATCACCATGTGATCAAAATTCAATTTTGATCAATCACATGCTCAATGGTGATTTTAAAAGCCACCTCATTTTTAGAGGGACACAAGAGGGACATGAGTATGACATGTAGCATTACTCTCAAATTACCAATTCTTTGACTCTAGTCTCCCAAACTACTAAAAAAACTCAATTTGGCAAAATATTCTCATGATACCTTGATCACTTGTCATTTTTTCAATTAAAAAATAATAAAATTTAAAAAATATATATATATATATATATATATTTGGAGAAAGAGTAATAAATTAACCAAGTACCGAGCAAGAGTCAAAAATCTCTTTTATCGCGAGTTACCTTTTATAATAGTTTAATATATATATATATATATATATATATATATATATATATTTGGAGAAAGAGTAATAAATTAATCAAGTACCGAGCAAGAGTCAAAATCTCTTTTATCGCGAGTTACCTTTTATAATAGTGTATTTGTAACTATCTCCCATCGATCAGTTTTTATACCATGATCCAACTTTCAAGTGTATAGTAGTTAATCCTACACTTAATCCTATGTTTACCTTAGTTGAGACATGATTTCTATTTAAAGTTAGGAGATTCTAATAACTCGTGGGGCATATATGTCACAGTTAGATGGCTGTATAGCTCGATAAGGGCTTCAGAACTATTTCCCTGTTACGTAAATGAAGTGTTCCCGGGTTAATGGGTTGGTTTTCGGCTTGATAAATGGGTCGGGTGGCCCTGCCAGCCCATATCCCAACATTGACCAACATAAAAAGTTTCGTTTTCAACATCCAAAATATGGGAAACCTTTCAGAATGACAAAGAGCTGGCCTATTGGGCCTCTAGGCCGATGGCTCAAAAAGCATCTATTTAAATATTTAAAAATAATTATTAAGATTTGAGAATATATTCGATAATAATTATTTTGCTCACATATTTAATAGTAATTTTGAAAAAAAATAAAAATTGGAAGAAATACCCAGAGGAAAAAAATCATTTCTAGACAAGATGTACGTACGTATCTCAATTAATATATACTTTAGTAGGCCTTGCCTTAAGAGAGAATAGAAACACAAAACTAACCATAAACTCGAACACATTCCAAAAATAATATTATTCCAAAAATAATTCTCCAATTTTATACTCAATTCTTGCATGCCTTTCTTGAACTTTGCCATTAATTTGGTATTTGAGCTGATTCTCCGGTATCAAACACACGGAAATGGATTTTTTCATTTCAAATGAAATGGAGAGGAATCAGTCCCTTATAAAACAAGGGGTAATATTATCATTTCACTTTTTTGGGACAATTTTACTCATTGTTTAAAATAGACCGGTTCCTCTCTATTTCAAATATCACAATCACAATAATTAATGCGATAAATATTTTTAAAAATAAATAATATAAATATATATTTTATTTTTAAATTTATCATTAAATTTTTTAGATGGATATTAAGTTTCACAAATTCAATAATAAATTTAAAACATAATTTTATAAGAAGAACAAAAAATGTAGGTAAGTGAAAAAAAATGAGGCATGTGTTATAATATGTCCACCGCCACGGATCGGGCTTCCATGCGGTAGTTAAATTTTACTACCGCATGGATACTGTGTAATTTTGTATGGTCTATATTTTACCACATTTTAACAAGCAATTAATTCTATTCTACGTTTATTTGGCTATTTTAGAAAAGAAGGAATTCACCTATAATCTAAAGAGTAACGATTCACTACCACCTAAATATACAATTTTTCACCACCTTGTCTATGTGGCAAGGTGGTCACTCACCTTAATTTATTTTTAAAAAATAAAAAAAAACTCAAAAAGTAGTGGGGGAGCACCTTGCCACATAGAAAATGTGGTAAAAAGTTGTATATTTGGGTGGCATTGAATCATTATTCTAATCTAAACTCATATCCATTAATTTTTTTAAAAAAAAAATACAAACCAGGTATGAAAAGTTGCAGAACCAGACAAAATGGAACACAAGTTGCAATTTACCTCCATTAATTGCCATGGCCAAGACCAAGCCTGAAGTAGAACAAGAAGACAAAGCACCAGAGTGAGACAATGAAAGACAAGGAAAGCTCTAATTGTTGTTGCCGCCATCTCTCCTACACTTGCTTTTGTTGTTGTCGTCGAAGGTTTGGCCTTTGGTAGTTAAGGACACGCTCCGAGGCTTCTTCATCTCTCATTCGCGTAGAAAAAAGCTGTTGAGAGTCGGTTTCTATTTTGGGTCTCATTTGTCTCATCAAGCAGAAATAGATAGAGAGAGACGATAGTAGGGAACTTGGTCTTGGCCATGGCAATGGAGGTAAATTGCCACTTGTGTTGCAAGTTATCTGGGCTCTGCAACTTTTTCTTACCCAGTTTGTATTTTCTTTTTAAAAAAAAAAATTGGTTAATGGGTTTGGATTATAGGTGAATTCCTTCTTTTCTATGGTTTTGTTTGTTTTTATTTTGCTTTCTTCTGTGTTTGTTTTCGATCTTCAACTGGGTAAGGTGAATTCAATTTTATCTGGGTTCTTCAACTTAATTTTCATACCAAGTTTGTATTTAAAAAATATAAAAATAAAAAGTGGAAAACTGGATATGGGTTTGGGTTTGGATTATAGGTGAATTCCTTCTTTTATGTGGGTTTTGTTTGTTTTTATTTTGCTTTCTTCTGTGTTTGTTTCCGAGAAAACCAAACAAAAAGAATTGAAAATTGAGGCCTTTATATCTGGTGCCCGGTGTTTACCTCCTACAGAAATAGATAGAGAGAGAGAGACGAGAGTGGAGGAACCAATCTAAGCGCGTGTTTGGGATTGCGATTTCGTAGATAATAAGTGTGATTTTAAATCAAATCGCAAAACATAAATCGTTTAAGAACTGCGTCTTTAAAAATTGCGTTTTTAAAACGCAAAAAATCTACTTTTTCAAATCGCAGGTAAGATGGTGTTTTTTTTAAATGCAGATTTTTAAAGACTAATTTGTAATTTTAAATACTAAACTATGATTTTGCCAACACATTTTTAAAAATTAATTTTTTTAAATCACATATTTTAAAATCGTAATTTTAACTCATACTTTTTTAAGTTGCAAACTCAAACATATCTTAAAATAGCCAAGTAAACGGAGTGCAAGTGTGCAACCACTATGTGTGGTCCATCAGAGCTTTGTCATGCTGAGTGCACCTAAAGTATTACGTACCCTCATTCATCTTTTTTGGAGTCTTCTCTTGGGAACAAGCCGTCATTTGCTTGGCGGAGCATTTTCTCCGCTAAGGATCTAGTACAGCAGGGCTTCTTGATATGGAGAGTTGGGGACGGTAATAGTATCCACGTGTGGGGTGATCGCTGGATTCCAAAACCAACCTCCTTTTTGGTACAATCTCCTCCTAATCAAATAGCTGGAACTTTTTTGGTTTCTAATCTTATTGACAGGGATCTTAGGAGCTGAAATGTGGGACTCATTCACTCTCTTTTCACTGAAGATGAAGCTCAACTCATTATCCCTCTCTGCCCCACTTTTCCACCGGATTGCTTGGTTTGGCAAGGTACCTCTTATGGTGTATTCTCGGTGCGTAGTGGTTACCACCTTGCTAAGGAGCTCCAGCAACGGAACTACGGCGAATGCTCAAATCCGGTCACTCAAGGGGAGGTTTGGAAAGTCCTTTGGTCCCTTCAAATTCCCAACCCAGTTAAGGTTTTCCTTTGGAAGGCATGCCACAACCTGCTGCCAACCAAGGCCAACCTTTTTACTAGGAAGGTGGGACAATAACTGCTGCCCTGTGTGTCTCATTGAGGAGGAGAATGTTTTTCATGCTCTATGGGGTTGCAGTGGAGCACAGGATGTTTGGGGGTTTGGCCCCAAGTGTTTACATAAATGTTCAATGTTGGGGGTGCAAAAACAGAGAGTAGGAGAAGAAAACAGAAGAAAACAGACTTGGAAGCTTAATGTCCAAGCTGCAGTATGCCTTCTATATATACTAGTTTACAGGATTGTCTTAGAAGGAAAGTTACAACGTAGAAGGTTTACTAACGTTCCTATACAGCTAGTGTTTTGGATTTAAGGAAAGGAATATACAATCGACAAATAAAAGGAAAGGATCGTTAATTAGGTGCAATATGCTTATTAGTAGTATAGGGCAATATGTAGCCGTTGGTGGAAGTGTTGTTGCCATGTAGAGAATCAAGAGCGCAGGATTGTAGACCGTGATCCTTGGGATGCTTGGGATGCTGATTGCTGGTTGCACAAGGCAACTTTCTGATTGCATGATCAGTGGAGTCTTGTGCTATACGTCCATGAATTGCGGCACCTTGATCAGCAAGGTATGCATGATCTGCGGAGCCTTGGACAGCAAGTGTTGCTGTCTTAACAGCCTCCCGCAAGCTGATGGGAGGGGCAACGAGCATGAGCTTGTCACGTAAGAAGAGGAAGCGGGCAGAAGTGAGTCCTTTAGTGAAGATGTCTGCCCGTTGGTCTTGAGTGGAAATATAGTTGATGGTAACGTCCTTGTGAAGGACCTTCTCTCTAATAAAGTGGTAGTCAACCTCGACATGTTTGGTCCGAGCATGATAAATGGGGTTGGAGGCCAAGGCAATGGCTCCCATATTATCACACCAGATATGGGGCGGAGTAGGGAGAGACACTTGAAGTTCTCTAAATAACATCCGCAGCCAATAAAGTTCAGCTGTGGTAGTTGCTAAGGAGCGGTACTCTGCCTCTGTGCTAGAGCGAGACACCACGGGTTGCTTCTTGGCATGCCAGGAAATCAGACTAGAGCCAAGAAACACACCATATCCACCAGTGGACCGCCTGTCCGTGGGGTCCCCAGCCCAGTCTGAGTCACAGTAGGCATGGAGATGGAGAGGGCCTTTGGTGAAGAGGAGTCCGAAGTCCGGGGTCCCTTTCAGGTATCGAAGCACCCGCTTGGCAGCACTGAAGTGAGTAGTTGTGGGACAATGGAGAAATTGACAAAGTTGGTTGACAGTGAACGAGATGTCCGGCCGTGTGAGTGTGCAGTATTGAAGGGCACCGACAATATGTCGGTACAGGGTGGGATCCGGAAGAGGGTCTCCGTCAGAGGCAGATAGTCGTTTTCCGGAGGTACAGGGTGCAGAGTAAGGCTTGGCTCCATCCATGTTGACACGATGTAGGAGATCCACTATGTATTTGGACTGACTAAGGTGCAAGTGGTGCTGATCACGGAGCACATGAATACCAAGGAAGTAGGAGAGTGAGCCAAGGTCCTTGAGCTTGAATTCTTCCTGCAAGCTTGAGATCAGATTGTTAATAACAGGCAAATTATTGCCTGTGACAATAATGTCGTCAACGTAAACTAAAAAGAAGATATGCAGAGAAGAAGTGTGAAGGAGAAATAAGGAAGTGTCCACCTTAGAGCCGATAAAGCCCCTGTCAAGGAGGGCCTCAGACAGGCGATGAAACCAAGCACGAGGTGCTTGCTTGAGGCCATAGAGAGACTTACCAAGTTTGCACACATGGTTAGGGAAATGGGGATGAACAAACCCTTGCGGTTGTTCCATGAAAACTTCTTCGGTGAGTACTCCATGCAAGAAAGCATTCGAGACGTCAAGTTGTTTGAGAGGCCAGTTGAAGTTGAGAGCAAGCGCTAAAATGAGGCGAATTGTAGCTGGTTTGATGACGGGGCTGAAAGTCTCAGTGTAGTCGATGCCATCCTGTTGTTGGAAGCCTTTGGCAACAAGGCGAGCTTTGTACCTATCAATGGTCCCATCGGCTTTTTGTTTGAGCTTGTAAACCCATTTGTTTTTGATGATGTTGCGATGTGGGGGTCTTGGACAGAGGGTCCAGGTATGATTATCCAGTAAGGCTTGGAACTCAGATTCCATAGCCGCATGCCATCTAGGATTGGAGGCTGCCTGTTTGTAGGAAGTGGGTTCTCTAGGTAAAGTGGTAGCTAGGAGGGACTGTAAAGGATGTTTAGTGGCAGTGTAGAGTTTAAAGTCAGGGAAAGATTTGGGCTTGAGGCTGCCAGTTTGAGATCGGGTAACACGGTGAGGAGGGACAGTGAGGGTGCTGACATGGGGAGAAGGTACTAAAGGAGAGGCAGAGACTAAGACTGCTGAGGCTAAGTCTGCTGACTCGATGTCATGTAGAGGAGGAGCTAGGGGAGACAGAGGCACAAGATCATCGGGATTGGCCGTTGGAGTGGAGTCATCCGGCAGGTCAGGGGGACAGTGATTAGTTGTAGGGTTGATTGATGTAGGTGAGGTGGGTGCTGACTCTGAGTGAAGAAGGGGGCTGATGTCCCGAGTCTCTAAGTTGTGGATATCCGGTTCAGCAGGTGGTGAGGAAGGTCCTGCATCATTAGTAGGCAAAGCAGTGGTGCTGTGTGTGTGAACAGGAGGTAATGAATTAAGAGAATAAAAGTGAATAGGCAGTAACATAGTACCTGTAGATGGGGAGTGACCTGGTGCAGGGGGCAGTGTGGTAGTGACCTTCGGCTTAGCAGGGAAGAGGTTTTCGTCAAAGACAACATTTCGAGAGAGGTAGATGCGTGAGGTACTTGGGTCCAAGCACCTATAGCCTTTATGATTGGAGCTGTAGCCTAGGAAGATGCATTGTTTGCTTCTGAATTCAAGTTTGTGTTTATTGTATGGGCGAAGAAGTGGGTAGCAGGCACAACCAAATACCCTTAGATCAGAATAGGAGGGTTCAGCTCGAAAGAGTTTAGTATAAGGAGTGGAGTTATGCAGTGTGTAGGAAGGCATTCGATTGATGAGGTAAACTGCCGTGAGACAGGCCTCGACCCAATATTTGGGAGGTAAGTGAGATTGCGCAAGGAGAGCTAGACCTGTCTCAATGACATGTCTATGCTTTCTTTCCGCAATCCCATTTTGCTGCGAGGTGTGTGGACATGTTATTCTGTGGTGGATGCCGTGTTTTGAAAGATATTGCTTGAAGAGGTGAGAGGTGTATTCTCCTCCCCCATCAGTTTGAAATTGCTTGATTTTACAAGATAAGAGATTTTCAATTAAACATTTGAATTTGATAAAGCATTCAAATATGTCAGATTTTTGTTTAAGAGGAAATAGCCAGGAGTACCGAGAAAAATTGTCAACAAAAATACCATAATATTTGCATCCACTTATTGAAATAACGGGTGATGTCCAAATGTCACTGTGAACAAGCTCTAGAGGGGATTGAGTGACAGTATGTGACTTAGGGAAGGGTAGTTGTCTACTCTTAGCGAGTTGACAATCAATACAAACTTCACTAATCTTAGAGGTTGTAACAGGCAACTGATTTGAACTAATTATTTGCTGGAAAATGCGAGAATGTGGATGGCCGAGTCTTCTATGCCAGGTAGAAACAGAGGTCTTTGCTCCTAGGAAAGCCGTAAGCCTTTGGAGTTTATTTTTAGAGAAGTGTTTCAGATTTATTGGGTAAAGTCCTCCCACACTAGGCCCCTGCAGAAGGATCTCCCCGGTTTGGTTGTCCTTCACAAGAAAATAAGAGTCGGTTAGTTTAAAAAAGCAACTGTTATCCTTGCAAAACTTTTGTATGGACAGTAAGTTTGCAGAGGATTGAGGACAGCAGAGAATGTTTTTAAGATGTAAAATAGCATTTGGTGTTGTAAAAGAAGTGGAGCCAGTGTGTGTTATTGAGAGACCCCCACCATTACCAACTGTGACAGCTTCGGTGCCATTGTAAGGTTGGTTGATGGAGAGATTTTCCAGGTTTGCTGTGATGTGATTGTTGGCTCCGCTATCTGCTAGCCAGTCCTCTTCTTCAGCTACTGCATTGGAGTGAGAGACCATGGCTGCTAACTCACGCGGAGGGTGTCGGCCTTGAAAGGCGTAGTCCATTCGATGGAAGCAATCCAGGGCTTGGTGATTGCTTTTTCCACAGATCTGACATGGGGGTCGATTAGAATCATGAGAGGTAAAACGACCAGGATTGGACTTACCTTGGGGTGAGGCACTTTCTGGGAGCTGCTGAGTTGAATTTTAAGCAGAGAATCGGGTTGCCTGTGGTAAAAACCGGGATTGATTTTGTCTGGAATTGGAGAACCGAGGCTGCCCTTGCCTTGCAGGATTGTTAAACTTGGGCTTGCGAGGGCTATGACTCGGCTTTTGTGCATGTAGTGCAAAGGAGGTGACTTCTGATTCAGCATTCTGATTGTTGAGGAGTTGTTCATGGCTGATCAGCAGGGTTTGGAAGTCCTCTAGAGGTATGGACTCATCCTTTGTCATTAGAGTAAAGGAGGTGATGAAGGCATTGTATCGTGGATTTAATCCACCAATGATATAGGATATGAGATCCTCATCATTAACTGGCTTTCCAACCATAGCCAGGTGATCTGCCAAGGTTTTTGCAGCATGCATATATTCAGAGCAAGATTTGTCACCTTGGCGCAATCTTTGTAGCTGGCGCCTTAACTCCTGAATCCTGGTTTTGGATGGAGCAGCATAACGGTTTGCCAGGGCGCACCAGACTTGTCTTGAGGTGTCTAGACCATAGACGGTGGAGAGCACCTTTTCGGACAGTGTGGCAATGAACCAGCTGAGCAGATATTGATCTTTCTTTTCCCATGCTGTGAATGCAGGATTCAGTTGTGCTGGGGAATCTGCTGTAAGACCAGGAATGAACTTTGGTGGGCATGGCTCGGAGCCATCAACAATACCCATCAAGTCATTCGTCCGGAGGATGGGTCGAAACTGAAACACTCAGGCCATGTAGTTTTGTTCATCTAATTGTATTTTGGGAGCAATATGAGAATGGATATTTGGTGTAGGGAGAGGTGCAATTATGCTGTTGGTTATGTGGGGTTGAACAGGTGATGTGGGGATGGATTTTTCAGTGTTGGAAGAGTTGGAGGAGTCAGCCATTGGATCGATAATTGTGGTGTGAACCTGATAGGGCTCTGATACCATGCAAAAACAGAGAGTAGGAGAAGAAAACAGAAGAAAACAGACTTGGAAGCTTAATGTCCAAGCTGCAGTATGCCTTCTATATATACTAGTTTACAGGATTGTCTTAGAAGGAAAGTTACAACGTAGAAGGTTTACTAACGTTCCTATACAGCTAGTGTTTTGGATTTAAGGAAAGGAATATACAATCGACAAATAAAAGGAAAGGATCGTTAATTAGGTGCAATATGCTTATTAGTAGTATAGGGCAATATGTAGCCGTTGGTGGAAGTGTTGTTGCCATGTAGAGAATCAAGAGCGCAGGATTGTAGACCGTGATCCTTGGGATGCTTGGGATGCTGATTGCTGGTTGCACAAGGCAACTTTCTGATTGCATGATCAGTGGAGTCTTGTGCTATACGTCCATGAATTGCGGCACCTTGATCAGCAAGGTATGCATGATCTGCGGAGCCTTGGACAGCAAGTGTTGCTGTCTTAACAGGGGGACTCTTTTGTTGCATTGTTTGAATTCCTTCTTCACAGGTTGAACTTAGAGCAGATGGCTCTCATGGCTATGGTGGCTCAAAAGATTTGGTTTAGAAGGAATGCACTGATTTTTGAAGATAAGTTTGTCCACCCATAAAATATTTTTGAGGAAGCAACCGCGGCTTTTTTGGAGTTCTAATAGTGCAACCCAAAGTCCTCCATAAGGGCCAGTCAAGCAGGGGGTGTGGTTGCTCCCACTCTTCTTTGGCAACCTCCCTTACGGGGGTTGGTTAAGGTTAACTGGGATGCTTCTATCCATAAGGACATGGGCTGTGTTGGATTTGGCTGCGTAGCTCGAGATCATATTGGGGATTTTCTAGTGGCTAAAGTTTCTTATAAACGGACTGTATATAGTGGAGCCCAAGATGGCGGAAGCAATATCGGCGCTTCTTGCAGTCCTTTTTGCCAAAGAGATGGTTTTTACTGACGTGTTTTTTGAGGGGGATGATCTTCAAGTTATTCAAGCTCTATCTACTACTCCTCATCTTCACTGGTTTGGACATTTTGTTGAGAGCATTCTTTTAGAGTTGCAATATTTCAAGTCCTTCTCCTTTGCCCACTGTCGACGTGATGCAAATGGGGTGGCTCACTCATTAGCTAAAGCTGTAGCTTCTCAATGTTTAGAGGCTAGGTGGATAGTGCAACCCCCAAGTTTCATTTGTAATTAAGTTTCTTTTCTTAGGGAACTTTGTCTTCCATCTTCCTCTGGGAAGGTCATTTCAATTGTTTCTTGGTATCAATATAGAAGATTTTGGTTTAAAAAAAAAAGAAAAAGAAAAGCCAAGTAAACGTGGAATAGAATTAAAACGCAAAATATAAACCATACAAAATTTCACAGCATCCATGCGCATGGAAGCCGGATCCGCCACTTATTCGGTATCTAGGGGTGGGCATCGGTTCAGTAGGCGGTTAAGTCGGTTAATTCGGTTGGTTAACCGACTTTTGTCGGAATGCAGTCGGTTAATTTATTTCGATTAAGTCGGTTAAGCGGTTAATAAGCGGTCGGTTTAAGTCGGTTAAGCGGTTAATAGGCGGTCGGTTAAGTCGATAAAGCGGTTAATAGACGATTGGTTAAGTCGGTAAAACGGTTAATAGGTGGTTGGTTAAATCGATTAATATTCGGTTAACATGAGTAATGAAACGACGTCGTTTTGATTTTTTTTAAGGAAAAAAATAGGATCAAACGTTTCGTTTTTACTAAAACGACGTCGTTTCGTTTTATGTCGATTCGGTTAATCGGTTCGAAATCAAAGGCGGTTCGGTTACCGCTTAAACGGCGGTTCGGTTCGGTTTGGTTACCGTTTAAAAGGCGGTTCAGCTCGGCTCGGTTACCAAACCAGCTTTCGGAATAAAATTTTATACCAACTACCGAACCGAAAATTAGTCGGTAGACAGTCAATGGTGGTTCGGTTCGGTTCGGTAAGTGGTCGGTAGGCAGTACGCGGATAATTTGCCCACCCCTATCGATATCTGCATCAAGCGCTCACTATTACAAATTACAATCACAAAAACTAATGGGGTTATTATTTTAATTTTCTTTGTTTGGCAACCCATTGTCTTTCCTCTTTTATTTTTTTTTCACTTCTTTCAAAAATATAAAATCAAAAACATTCTAACTTTTTTACACTTTTTATATCACATCAATCATTTTTTATTATTATTCAAATAAAAAAATTCACTACAACAATACAAAACAAAATTTTTTCACTTTTCTATAAAACATTTCCAAATTTTATATCACATCAATCATTTTTTATTACACAACACACAAATATTCCACAATCCAATCACCTATCAAACAAGCCCGTTACCTTTCCACTCAGGTCATTTGTTTATTGAGTAATGCTACACATCATCCCCTTGTCCTCATTTTGTCCTCTCAAATTTGATATGGCTCTTAAAATCACCATTGAATTTATGATAAATCATTATTGAATTTTGATTCAATGGTGATTTTAAGAGCCACGTCAATTTTGAGAGGATAAAAGGTGAACAAGAGAATGATGTGTAGCATTACTCTTATTTATTTTTTAAATATAAATGAAGCATGTGTAACTAGCACGTTGTCGTGACCCACGGCTCAGCCAACTTGGCGAATGCAACATGAGCGGACCCTCCCTCTTCCACGGCTGCCACGGCAGCATCTCTCATGGCTAAAACCTTCTGTCTCACCACTTTGCCTGCTTCCGAGTCCATTAACTCCCTCACTCGCTTCTCCAACTCGCCCGCACTCACCAACCCGTCTTCCGACTCATTCGCTGCCAACGCCACCTTAAATTCCTTCACCAAGGCCAACCTGGTCAACCTTTGTTCCGCATACAAAGGCCACCCAACCATGCATCGGCAAGCCGCTAGACACCGCTTCAAGCACTGAGTTCCACCCGCAGTGAGTCACGAACCCACCTACCGAGCTGTGACTCAGTATCTCCACCTGTGGAGCCCATTGCTTCACCACAAAACCCCTCTCCTTGGTCCTTTCCAAGAAACCGTTTGGCAACAACTCATCCAAATTTGGCTCTTTGTTGTTATCTGGTGGCGGATTTCTTACTACCCACAAGAACCTTTGGCCGCTATTTTCTAATCCTATGGCTATTTCATGCAACTGTTTTGCCGAAAACAATCCCATGCTTCCAAAAGACAGAAACACGACGCTTTGACTTGGTTGCGAGTTTAGCCAATTCAAGCACTCATGCTGATTTTCTCCATCTTGATTGCTGCTTGATATCAAAGGTCCAATACAGAATATCGGCGGAGTTGGGCCATCTGTCACACATAGCCCATCCGATATTGCTCCAATAGCTTTTCCTTCGAGCAGGTCAAACGTATTTACAATAAGTCCATTTGATTTGGCCATGTGGGTTGCTGTGTTTAAGAAATACTCATACACTTTAGAACTACGATCAGACAAATTTTTCGGCATGTCTGAAACCGGGATAGACGGTGAGCCTGGAATATCAATAAGCATATCATGGTTGAGATCTTTGAAGCTTTTATCCAGGCTTTTATGGAGAGTGGGGAGGTATAGAAAGGCGGTTAGAGTGCTTGCGCTGGAGGTGAAGAAATAGTAGGTGGGGATGCTAAGGTTTGCGGCTACTTGGAAAGCAGCATCACAGAAGAAGTCAATGATAAAGGCTTTGAGTTTGGAGGTCTGGGAGATGGTTTGGAGGGCTTGGTGGAGATTTGGGTTGTTGAGGCGTGGGAGTAAGAAGCCTGACTCATATGCGGGGAAAGTAGAAGGGACGTCAGAGACGGGGGGGAGGCGGTGAAAGTTGATGGATGGAGTGGTGGCGTTGACGGCAGCTATGTATTGGGCGGTAGAGCTGGCCACGTATTGAGCGGATGAGGCATTAGGTATTTTGTGTGTGTCTAAGATGAGGATTGTGATGGAGAAAGATGGGTGATGTTTCAGTATGAGCTTGCCAAGCTCTACCATGGCGAGTAGGTGGCCTCTGCCTGGAGACGGGTATAGGACTAGGACCTCCTCCATGTTCACAGGATGTTAATTTGGTTCCTCTGGCTCCGAGGAACCATGTGTTTAAATAGGGAAAAGAGAAACTTGTAAAGTTCGACTTTCGAGTGTATTAGTCGTTCATTTTAATGTTTTCTAAGCGAAAGACGGGCGATTCATATTCTTACCTCGTTAAATAATGGAATAGTTTATTTGCCAACGTGTTTCATACGAAAGACTCTGCAACAATTGGGTCTTTGCTTTTTATAAAATAATCCGTTTGAACTTTGAATGGATTGAAGGATTAAAAATTTTCTGTATACATTTTTTCTATGTACCCACCTTCTTTCTAAATAAATAAAAATTATAAAATAAATAAATAACTTTTTGCGTCACTGTATACATATGCTTGCAAAGTCGTTGACCTTTTGCGTCAATGCGCGCGCGCACACACATATATATATATATATATATATATATATATATATATATATATATATATATATATAAAAAAGTACTCTTTCCAAACCTAGCTCGGGCCCATAAAGGGAATCCATGCATCCTTGCTTTCTTTTGAGAAAAAGTAATCTACATATATATATCATTACTATATAATTGTGCTGCGTGGTAAGGTTTAGATTCTGCCTTACCACGTAGTAATCTACATATATATATCACAATATAGAAAGACATTTATAAAATATTTGTGTGATATTTAACATCTTTCTTTGAGCAAGGAGTAATCTACATATATATATCACAATATAAAAAGACATTTATAAAATATTTGTGTGATATTTAACATCTTTCTTTGAGCAAGGAGTAATGTTAGTTATTAATATTTTTTTTTTAATAAAGACAAATTCAAGAGTATAAATTAAAACTGAGCGATGCCATTATAAGATACTTATAGAATATACTGATAAGTCTGATATGATAGGATCTAATTATGATTATTATATATTTTTTTAAACAAGAGCTGAAAAAAATTAGTGGGAAATGACATTGCTTTCTATACTATATATATATAAGTCCAGATTTTCAAGTCGTAAATATTCCGATGAATGGCATTTTAAAGTGGAACTGTGGAAGGAATATATCAACGAAGTAGGAACTATAGATTACGTGGGTTTATGCCTTTAACTTTTAACTTGATGAGAAACGATATATATATATTTTACATTTTTTATACATTTTTTTTTAAAAAAATTAATTAATTATTGGATCTTTATATCTAGGACTTATTTGTGGGTCTTACAGATCCAATAGTTGATGGCTGGTGGTTGCACTAGTTGGAGGAAATTAATGGGATTTTTCCTAATTTTTTTTCTCTAGAATACGTTTTATTAAAATTTCTTAACAATCATCATAATTTGATGTTTAATACAGGCCCACTTATTGCCTATAATCAAAATCTTAATCGACTCTTAATTGAAGCAGTTTATTAATGACTCTTAAAAACATATACTTTTATTATTTTTTATATCACATTAAACTATGTTTCAAACCAAAATAATAAAACAATCCTTACCCAACATCCCTCGATCTCTTAATTGTTAGTAATTAGTTTTTCAAAATTAATATAATTTAAATATATAATGGATTATTATTGAATTTTGGCTCCGATGTGACTTTGAAAAGTTAATGGCGTTGTTTGGCAACGCTCTGTATAGGCCAAAACTAGTGCTCTAGCTTGCACTATTCATGCATTTTTTTCTCACTTTTTTCACATTTTTCAATAACAATCAACATCAAAATATTCTCACTTTTTTTCACTTTATCACATCAATAATTTATTTTTACTATTCAAATAAAAAATTCACTACAATACAATTTTTTTTCTTCACTTTTTTATAAAAACATTTTTTACTTTACATCACATCTATCACTTTTTATAATGTCAATTACCAAACAAGGCCAATAAGTATTTCTTTGAATAATACATATAAATTCAAAGAATGTAAGGCCTACTTTACTTTGGACAACCCTAAATTCGAGGTAGGTGAGTCCGCAATAGTACCAGTCAGTCTCTTGGGCTTGACCAAATAAGCAGCCCAAATAATAGGATCTTCCTTCCTGCCCTCGCACGTGTGGGTTACAGCTTGCTTTTCTAGCTTCGAAAGGTGTCGATCTGGACTCCTGAAAGTCATCTGACGTTGGGGGGTTTCCGGATAAGGCGTATGTTCTACACACGCCGGTTTCCGGCCGTTTTTTTTTCCAGAGTTTGTATTCCTGGGTTTTCTGGTTGTTTGATGTATATTCTTATCTTGTTTCACAGCCTACCATTCGGTAGCTGCTTTAAGTTAGGATTTTTCTGACTTAGTGGGTAGAGATTCTTTATCTCTAGCCACTACTTTCGCCTTCGGGCATTGTTGTTTCACCTACGGGCTTTGAAATCTCCTTCGATGCTCCGGGGCTTGTATTTGGCTTTCTGGTCTTTGTAACCCTTCGGGGCTTGCTTTTCCAGTAATGAAGAAGGTTTTTTTTGTTGTTCAAATTTTTTATTTTTGATTTTTTAAAAAATAACAGGATCTCAATCCCATCAATAGCATCATACCAACCATACGACATCTTTGAAAGGTCGAAAGTGACATTAGCAAATCTATAACGTAATTGACATTTATACTATTAACGTCATGTCACTGCCCCACTGCCACTATTAGTGGTGTACAAGCGGTTACGATTAACGATTATTGGCTAAAATCGTTAACCGCAACCACCTAATTAGTTTATTGAATTTTAATAACCGCCTCCGCCTTAGTGATTAGCGGTTATTATGTTTATAACCAACGGTTTGAAAACCATTTTTTAATTTGGGCTTTGGGCGGGTTTTAATTTTTTCAAAAATTAATAATAATTTTTGGACCTTTTGGTATAAAATTAACAAATTTAAATACAAATAAAAAATATCTATTAAAAAAAATTCAAATCCAAAACACTATAAATCTAAATAATCAAATACAAACAAATTCAAAACCAAAACTTTACAAATCCAAAACCAAAAATTACAAATCCAAATAACTAAATACTCCAAAACATTACAAATTCAAATAACCAGATACAAACAAATTTTTAATATATATATATTTTTTTCAATATATATTATAAAGGTAGGCAGTTAGCGGTAACTAATCACCTCCACCTCCACCTCCACCTACCCTTAAAACCACTAACCACCTCTGCCTAGGCTGTTATAAGTTGTTTATAACCACTTTTAAAAGCGGTTATGCGATTTGCGGTTGCGGAATGGTTATAACCGTCCTATTTGTAGAGGCCTAGCCGGCCACTATCCCTTTGCAAACGACATAATAAAGAAGAGATGCGTATGTTACTCACATGCATTCTATATTGTTTTACTTATGTGTGTGATTAAATCTTTACTATTAACATACTTGACTGACATACCAACATTTAATAAAACATACATGAGAGGCTAGAGGAGCTCATCACAACCGACCCTGCTACATCCTCGAGCATCACTCAAGGTTCAGTGTTATGAACACCGAACGATGCGTATGACCAGGTGAACGACAATAAGCCTGAGTATGCTGGCAGGGTTCGGCAAGTTAAGCCGAATGTTTTGCCTGTGCGGGGGACTATACACTCATATCATACACCCTCGGAGGCACGATCACAGATTTTGAGGCAAGGCACTTACTCACAAGAATATGTTGAGCAGGCAATTGAGAGAGCAATAATGACTGAGTGGGCTGAATGGGAGGCCCGTTTTAGAGCCTTTGAGTCACGTGTCAACGCTAGGATTTCCGAGCCCGTGGTCACTCAGCAAATAGCAGCGCATGACAGAGCTTTTGAACCTGGTTTGTTTAGATCTCTAATTTTGACAAGATATGAATCTTTTATCTTGTGTGTTAATTTTGTTTGTTTTACCATTTTCAGGTGGTGTAGAGCATGTTGTGAATACGCCCGATTGAAGATCTTGGTCACAACCTCAATTAACCAACTAGGTAATATTATATCTTTCTTATCATCTTTGTACAATATATTATTCGAATAGTTGATGTATTGTTTGAAATCTAAATTGTCTATGTCAACCGCCAATAAAATCATGAGACTAAGTTGGGAGTAAATGTGTGATCGTCTTTTATATGTATGAAGTAAGTGTCACAAGGGGGAGTGCCCCATGCATAAAGGTACTCACTTCCCATTAAGCAGTTGAGACTGTTGGTTCTATAATGCAACGTGTTCATTTGGTGATTTTGTGTCAATAATCAATTCTAGTTTTATAATTATATATTTTTGTTTCCTGATCTCATTAGGTTGTTTCCTTATAAGGTTGAACTCTGTGTAACTTCATTATGTTTGTCTACCCCTGTTAAATTGTTAAATTGTCGCCATAACCCATCTGATTGTTGCCTAATTTACCTTCTTTTTCCTCTTTTTCTTTTTCAACTCCAGACAGAAGGTAGCAGTTGCACTCATGGATACCATATTCGTTGATGTCGGATTTTTCGCGGTGACGTGGCATCATCAGAGCCGTCCATTTGTCCACATGTTGACCTGCAAGATAGCAAGTGTTGGCTGGCAAAGCCTCCTCCGACGATCAAGTCAGTCAAGTGTCTATATACATTAAAGGAGAGAGAGAGAGAGAGAGAGAGAGAGAGAGAGAGAGCTTGAGAGGATAATAGATTCTCCTGTTAAAATAATTTAAATACTCCCTTTTATATCACGTACCTGTGCACATTCCCTTTTATATCATAGTGGAAGTATGTCCATATTGACTTGATCTTTCCTGTCCTGTTGTTTTTCACTTTCCTATGTCTCCTTTCCTCTTGATGTCATTATTTGTTGTCCCATGACTCCATTTTTCTGTAGAGGCAAGATATTTGTAATGAAGTATTATTATTGGAAGAAAGTTGGTGTTAGTTTCCCTTGCTTCATCTGTTGAAGTAAATTTCTCTTGAACAATTATTGTGGATGCACTCACTAATCCCCCACTCCTGCATTCTGACCAAAAAAAAAAAATGATGCTTCTTTCTGTTAGAGTTGGAGCTTAGAAAATAGTGGAATTCTGGAAGTTTATCCATTTTGACAGGTTGTTTGCTGTACTTTAATGCTTTCTCTTCCATCGTGTCTCCTTAATTTTCCCTTGATTTTTTCATTTGTTTTTTATTCTTTAGTAGTGCCTACATATCTGTAATATGTTATTATTATTTAAAGGATTTTGGTGTTGGTCATTGTTGGTATCTCTGGCCTGGTTTGCTTGTTGCACTTAATATCTCTGGAATATTGCTTCTTGTGGAATTCATGATAAAATTGCACCTAGCTCTCTCCCATTCTCCTAACCACACCCATAATTTTATTTTATTTTTTTTCAAAAAAAAAAAAAAAAATTCACTAATTTAGTGGCACGGCAATTTTGGCCACGTCACTAATTTTAGTGGTGTGTTAGAAATAAAAAGTCACTAATTTAGTGGCGTGTCACTTATATTTGCAAAGTCTTTGATCTAAAAGGATATATATATATATAGACATTTATAAAAAATATTTGTGTGATATTTAACATCTTTCTTTGAGCAAAGAGCAATGTTAGGACATTATTAATTTTTTTTTAATAAAGACAAATTCAAGAGTATAAATTAAAACTGCCATGATAAGATGCTTATGGGCCGGGATATACTGATATGATAGGATGTAATGATTATATATATATATATATATTTTAAACAAGAGCTGGAAAAAATTAGTGGGAAATGACATTGCTTTCTACACCATATATACTATATATCATCTTCTGCCCCTCCTTTTGAAATTGGGTTGTGCTCCGGCGGTTTTTTCCTCTGAGTAGAGACCTCTACGCGTGATAATGGAGGAGGGAAGCGTTCCCCAGTAGCTTTGTGGTAGGTTTTGTTTATAAATACAGTTCCTTCTTTCTTTGGGTTTCGTCTGCATCTGAAGAGGTGAAGTGGTTTTATCTCGTCCTGTTCCGGGATGGAGATGGGGTGTACAGGCGGTGGACTTTCTCCCACTTCCCCGATTTGGGATTTGTCCATGGCTGTTCTGGTCTAATATGTGGCGCCCAGTGTTTGATTTCGAACAGGAATTTGTGATACGCCGCTGCTGTTTTGGATGGCACGTAGGAGACATTTTCGCTCAGGTCCAAGATTTGGGTTTCTTCCATGGTTATTCCGGCCTGACAGTGTTGATTTTCAATAGGAGGCTTCGATTCACCGCTGCTGGTTTGAATGGCTTCGCCAGAGACAACTTCGTTCAAATGATTTTTGTGGTTGTTTGCTGTAGCAGCGGAGACAGGAATTTCCACTGGTGGGGCAGTTTAGGGCGGAAAGAGATCGGCGGTTTGGATGGTTTTTTCTTCAGCTTTCTCGCAGTAGTGGCAGAGCAGTTAGATCACAAATTCCGGATCTGTGCCGCTGTTTCAGGCGTTTTTATCGGGTGTGGCTTTATGGGCGATCTTCAAGGAACTGTTCGGTTGTGCATGTAGTTTGTGTCTCAAAATGTGCATCCAACCGTCGAGTAACAAGGGGATTTGAGAGTTATGGTTCGACTGTGTATTTTTAGTTGTTTTTGTGTTTTTTTGTGTGTCGGTTGTTTTTAACAGCTGCTCTGTGTTTTAAGATCAGAACCTGGTCTGTAAAAGCTATTTTATAGCTCAGAATATGTGTCATCTCCTAGATCTAGTAATGGTTTATGTACCGTAGAAGCATTATTCTGTTGTCTAGGTTATTTTTAGCAGTTGTGGTCTTTTATAGTCTGAGTCTGACTTTGTCCGGTGGAGGAAACTCTCACCTTAGTACCTTTGACTTAATTTATTAGGAAATCTTTATAACTCTGGACATTTGACCGTGTGGTCTTTTTTATATATTGAAAGGGATCTTTGAATAAAATATATATATATATATATATATATATATATATATATATATATATATATATATACACATCCAGATTTTCAGGTGGTGAATATTCCGATGAATGGCATTTTTAAGTGGAACTGTACGTGGAAGGAATCAACGAAGTAGCTAGGAACTATTGATTACGTGGGTTTATCGGTTTTCTTGATGAGAAATAATTGTTTATATATATATACCTCTCTTTTTTAAATTAACTATCGATTGAATTTGTATGATTCAGATTCAATAGTTGAAGATTGTTTGAGGAAAGTAATGGGATATTTCCTTCTTTTTTTTTCTTTTTTTTTTTCTGTAGAATACATTTTATTAAAATTTCTTAACAATCATCATAATTCAATGTTTAATACAGGCTCACATATTGGCTATAATCAAAATCTTACTTGACTCTTAATTGAAGCAGTTTACTAATGACTCTTAAAAACAGATACTTTTTTTTAAAAAAATTTTATATCACATTAAACAATTTTTCAAACCAAAATAATCAAACAGTCCTTACCCAACATGAACAATATCCCTCTCTTAATTGTTAGTAAGCTATTTGAATAACGATTTTATATATATATATATATAATGTACTTTTTAAAATTACTGATAAATATATAATAAATTACTATTGCATTTGGGTTATATGGGACTTTCAAAAGTTGCATTATTTCTTAAAGACTCTAAAAAACATAGGCCTTTATTTTTTTATATTGATATGGGATAGCCCTAAATATGAGGTTGGTGAGTCCGCAACACGAGTCAATCTCTTGGGCTTGACCAAATAAGCAGCCCATTAACAGTATCTCAATACCATCATACCCACCCATACACCCTCTTTAACACGTTGAAAGTGACGTTAGCAATTCTGTAAGGTAATTGACACGAGGGCTGCTACACTCACGACCAACTCTCCACACCCAAATCCCCACGCCCTGATGAGACATTCTACATCAGATTTTTTTTTTTTTCGTTTTCTTTTTCTCCCTCCTTATCTCCTCTCCGCCTCCTCCCTCCATCTTCCCTCTCCCTCCCACCTCCGGCCACTCGTTCTGGCCCTTCCTCAGCCAGAGAGGCCGGATTCCGGCCAGGAAAGGACAGGATCCCTTGACGTTCTGGCCTGGGAAGGGCAGGATCCCGGCCAGTCGGCTAGGATCCAGCCATTCTGGCCGGGAAAGGGTTGAATCCCGGCCAGGATTCGGCCGTTCTGGCCGGGAAAGGACCGGATCCCCGGCCCGAACGGCAGGGGAACGACCAGATCCCAGCCAGCCGGTCGGGATCCGGCCGTTCTGGCCGAGAAAGGGCTGGATCCCGTCTAGCCGGCCAGCACTCTCCGTCTCAATTTTCAGTTGCCGATCGGAAGAGAAAAGAAGAAGAATGAGAGAGAAGAGAAAGAGAGCTTTCATTTTAAAAAAGAAAAGAAAAGAAAATGATGTGGAAATTCCACATCAGGTTGTAAAAGAATGGGTGTGGGTTTTGGGTGTGAGTATAGCATTTTCCAATTGACATATGTACACATTGTTCACGTGGTGCCACTGCCCCACTATCCCCTCGTAATGATGGCGGATCTACTTTCAAAAAAAAGAAAAATTAATAATAAGAGACTTTTTTTTTTTGGTTATAAAGAGACCTTTTTATAAATGAGTAAAAACAAAGACACTGGAAATAAAAGTATCATAAAATCACTACAAAAAAAAAAAAGCAAATTCTGGACGGTTTAAAACCGTCCAAAAATGCGAAAAAAAACCGTCTGGAATCAATGCCAGACGGTTTTTTCTAGACGGTTTAAAACCGTCTAGGATATAACATTGCTAAATAAATTTCTAGACGGTTTGGACAAAACCGTCTGGAATTCCAGACGGTTTTGTCCAAACCGTCCCTAACTAATTATGCCAAACCGTCCAGAAAATTATGGATGGTTTGGTCCTAAACCGTCCAGATTTACTCTTTTTTTTTTTTTTTCGGTTCCCTTTTACTTTTTATTAATATAATTGATTATATAATGAAAATTCTCTGGATGGTTTGGTTCCTTTTTTGTTCGGTTCCACTGCTTGGGGGTTTCAGCGGGATAGGGCCCAGGAGGGATCGTCGCCATCGTTAGGGTAGAGCCAGGAGGGACCGTCGCCGTCGGTGACGAACACGCAGAGGTCGAAAGGCCTTGGAGGGGCATGGGGATGCGGCGGACGGCCGGGAAGAGTGGGCCAGGGAAGTGCGGCATGGACCCTGGGGTACATTCGGCGCATTGAGGCTCTTCACGATATGTTGCGCCGTGGCCAGGACTCGATCCTCTCCGCCTGTATTGACGTTCTTCGTGGTCGTGGTGGCCATTTCCGGTTTCGGATTCTTGGGGTTTCAGTCTCATAGACAGAAAAATGGTTCGGTATCAAGAAATTAGGGATTAGAAATTTGGGGATAGGAATAGCGATAGCGAGGCCATTTTCTCTTTTCTTTGTTGGGTTTGCGTGAGTGCGTGTGTTTCGGTTTCGGAGGAGCTGAGGTTGACGCTGAAATGAAGAGAAGTGGTGGCCATGGGTGGGAGGGTTTCTGGCCGGTTGTGATGTTTCAGGCCAGATCGATTTTTCTATATACATATGTTTTTTTTGGCTGTAAAGGAAATGGGCGGTTGTGATTTTGGCTGGGAAAAAATTTGGATGGATGTGGTTAAATTTGGGGACATCACACGGATTGATGATATGGCATGAAAAAAAAATTTCCAGACGGTTTTAAATGAAACCGTCTGGAAATGAAATTTTATGGACGGTTTGGTAAAAATCGTCCATAAAATTCTCTAAGAATAACATTTATAGACGGTTTTGGATGAAACCGTCTATAAATTTCTAGACGGTTTCATCCAAAATCGTCTGGAAAAGTTAAATTCCAGACGGTTTAGTTAAAACCGTCTGCAATTTTATGGACGGTTTAATAAAACCGTCCATAACAAATTTTTTACAGACGGTTTTGAAAAAACCGTCCATAAATGCCTTTTTTTTGTAGTGAATTCTCGATCCAGCAACATGCCCAAGAAATTTACTCTGCTAACTATTAATATAATTTTTTTCTTTAAAAAAAAAAAAAAAACCAATGACATTCAGCAGCTAGATATGGAAACTAAATAAATAAATAAAATAGCAGTCTACCCTTTTCCAACACGGCAACCCAATGTGACAAATGACAATGTCAATAAAAAAAATCACACTGCACAAGAAAAAATGGGGCAAAAATTCCCTTTACAACAACTCTCAAATGAGTCAAATTTCCCTCAAAGCCCCAAGGCTCAATCTCATCTACTCATTCAACCCCAGGAAAAAAGAAAAATACTGTAAATACCGAGAGGCGAGAGATCTGGCTGTGCAAGTGTACATCCACTGTCAGCTGTCCGTCCACCAATCCACCCACCAGGCCACCAGCAACAACAGTTGACACTCATCACCGTGAGTTATCTGCTCTTAATTCTCTGTAGGCATTAAATCTCTAATATGATTTAATTTGTTTTGAAATTTGAAATTTTTCTAAAAGAAAAATTCGTAGGTATAATATGTGTTTTATTATGTGATTTCTTTGAGATGGCGTGAGGTTGAAGAGTAAAGACAATGAAGATTGAAGAGAGAATTAAGACTTGCGTTACTGTGTAGTGGCCGGGGGGAAAGGCGTGAGGACTGGTTGAAGAGAGAAATTAGAATAGGAAAAGTCTGATTGAGTGACTGGGGAATGGATATCGATCATTTTCTGTTTGCGTGTGAGACGAAAAAGGAAAAGAACTCCAGAATCTTCAACGAGAAAGCTAGGAGTGCTGGCAATCTCAAGTAGATAAGGAACGAAAAGCTAAAAAGTATTCACTAGATGAGGGAGCCTTTAGAGTAATATTAATGTCGTTCTCTAGTTTCTATGCTAGAGGGATACTAAGTACTTTATACTAGGGTTGGCACATTAGGAAATCCCAATTTATTAGAGTTCTCATACTCTATGAAATGCCGTTCTCCTGCTGTATGTTCCGGCGCTACATGTTGTCCGGAACCCATCAATCTTACCACCCAAGGGGTAATGGTCCGGAGAAGCAGTGAGGGGTTCAGAGCTTCCCCCTAACGAAATACCAGTGGGGGTAAGAGAGTGTTCCGTTGGTGTTCTCAGTCTCAGTGCGACCTTGCTTGGTCAACAAGGGGATCGAAATGTCCCCCATCAATAAGGTGAGGGTTTTTTTTTAAAAATAAAATAAAATGAAAGGCTGAGGGTTGTCAGGCGTGGGAGTGGTGGATCCAGGTGGGTCTAGGTGTCTTCCTTCAGAGTAGAGAATCTTGAGATTCTGAAATTGAGATCCTTCGAGAAGATCTGAAGTGAAGATGGAGTTGAGAATTTTTTATATTTGTTTTGATATATTTGTTTTTTTTTTTTTATAGAATCTTTTATATTTGTCTGAATATATTTGTCTTTGTTTGTCTAACTAATCAAATACGTATTGTTATATTTGTTTTGATTGATATAATTTTTTATATTTGTCTTTATTATTTAATTTTTCTTTTCAGTATTTAGTCTGGATAAAATTTTCAAGAAGCTTACAAAATAAATACAAAAAGAAGAAGAAGAAGAAGAAATCAATATGTCTTTTTCAGCAAAAGTACTAATTAAAATGCAACACTTTGATTTTAAATGGAAAAAACTCATCCAAATTAGATTGGACATTTTTTTTAAAAAAAAATGCTATTAAATTAATATTTGTCTTTAAAATAAGTAATCAATTTAGAAGACAATTTGAAAGATAACTTCTTTTTTTTTTTAATTTTGTTCCATCATTTCTTCTTCTAATTTATTATATGTTTTTATTGGTTTGCAGCATTTAGCTTGCACATTATTGTCTTCGGTTTGTTTTTAAGAAATCTTTCAAGCTCATTATAACGTTGATTCATTGAAAAATATTCATTTTTCTTTGACCTTATTAATTGTGCATAATCTATTTGTCAACTAGTTTATATTTTTATGTGTTTGCTATTTTGGCTAGATTTATATTTTTAATAGATACTAACTTACTTTGATTATTGGATTTTTTTTAAATAATTTGATGGGCTTGATTTGGTTAATTATTCTTTGTTTTTTCGCTTGTTAATGCTATAAAAAATTGTTATAAGTTAAGTTTAAAACTTGTTTTAATTTATTTTACAAGCGGGCACACATAAAGAGGGACTATATATATATATATAAAAGTTTGGCCCCCCTTCAGGAATTTCCTGGCTCCGCCCCTAGCCATAGCCACAGCCACAACCACAGCCGCGGAAAGCAACCGGGATTACACTAAAAAAATACATAAGTTTTGTGACATAGTTTTAGTGGCCTTTCAGGATGTCTGAAAGGTCACTAAACAATAGTAACCTTTGATTAGTGGCTTTTCTAGAAGGTCAGTAATCAAGGAGTCAGTAATTCCTATTTAGTGGCGTGTCACTGGTTAGCACGCCACTAATTAGTGGCGTGTCATTCTAACACGCCACTAAATATTAGTGGCGTGTCGTTCTGACACGCCACTAATTAGTGGCGTGTGTGTTATACAGCCACGCCACTAATTCTGGCATGGCCAAAAACAAAATTTGTTATACACTCATTCGATCGATGAGTTAAAAGTGCTGAGAAACGAAAGATTTGGATTTGCACTTGTGTGGATATGCTGTGTACTGAGTCACTGAAGCCAAAATTGTTATGGGAAAACTGAAAGGAACGTATGCATTGCTTCTTTCAAACTGACATTAGCCGTCGTAAGCCATCATTCTGCCATACTTTTCCTCAAATATAAGCATTTTTCTGACTCTTTTCCTTAGAGATATAATTATCCTCGCTGTAACATTCACCCATTTGACGAGAAAAATCAGAAAGAATCTGCAAAGTAAAGCTCCTTTACGTGTTTCTCAGCTCTTCGGCGTTCCTTTATGTATTCAAAATCCTGAAAATTTGTTTACAGAAAATTTGTTTATCTGTAAACACATATAATAGGAAGACAAAAAAGAAGAAAGGAAGACAAGAAAAAAGAAAGGCATACCTGTGTAGGAGAGAAGAGAGAAGATAGAAGGAGAAAATGGGGGGAAATCGAAAATAAATAAGGGGTGAGTAGGGGAAAAAAGGGGGGAAAACGAAAAAATTAGTGGCGTGTGTCGGAGAGACACGCCACTAATTATTTTAGTGAGGTGTTACTTTTTGACACGCCACTAATTAGTTAGGTGTCAAAAAGTGCATTACTGTAGACACGCCACTAAATGCAAAGTTTTTTGTAGTGTTAGGAGTTGCCACGAGGCGGTTTTTCGCCCTTTTTGCTCCTGCCCCACAACCCTGCG
Source organism: Alnus rubra (assembly GCA_028654335.1). Lineage (NCBI taxonomy): Eukaryota > Viridiplantae > Streptophyta > Magnoliopsida > Fagales > Betulaceae > Alnus > Alnus rubra. Next base: position 1,085,402 of record JAJPGS010001186.1, read on the forward strand.
GATTGTATATTTTGAACCCTTAAACCGCATAATTTAGGGCAAAACCGTGCGGTGCGGATACATGCGAGGCAGGGGTACAGGTTTGGCAGGGCGGGGCAGGTCTTGTTCCTACCGGTAGCTCGTAGCTTAATTTGCAGAGCAGCACCAGATCTCACCCAATCAACCAAAACTAAAAACAAAACACAAATCAACCGATTAAACACCAAATCACACAGGCCGAAACAAATAAGATTTATAAATTATAGAACCAAACAGATCTGGCACGTAGAGGGAGAGAATGAGAGCAAGAAACAGACCTGAAATGGCAGAATGTCAAGAAAAGAAAGATCGAGATGAGTCCAAATTCCAGAAGATGAAGATTGAACTTTGAAAAGGCTTAGTGGAACTGTGGAAGCTAGTGGGAGAGCGGCGCTAGGGTTAGACTTTAGAGAATGAAGTGAAGAAGGCTCTAGAAAGTAGAAAGTAGAAAATAAAATGGGAAAAAAAATGGGTAGGCGGGTTTTTGCCCACCCCTAACCGAGGTGTAGAAATAAATATAAAATACAAAATAATGTTATGCATTTATGTGATAGAGAAAGAAAAAGAGAAATGAAGGGAAAGCGAGTATGGACAATATTTTGTCTGTTCACTTTATTAAATATTATTACACAACTCTCTTTTTATCGAGAGATAATGAGTGGTAAACAAGAAACTATAAACTTGAATTATGTAAATATCAATAAACCTAATTTAGAGAATATAAATATTCTAATATAATAAGAATAAACCCCCAAAGAAATCAAACCAAAATTAAAAGAAGTCAAAGTCGATGGTTGGATCAAGGCGGTGCCAGTGAAAAAGGTTGAAAGTAACGGCCGGAGAACGAAAATTATCCGTTAAAAGAATCCGGTGAAGGGCCAAGCCGTAACTGACAATGAGGTGGGAGAATGGAAACTAGCCGTTAAAAATCCAGTGAAGGGTTAATCAAACCACATTGTGCCAAATTTGAAGATTCGCCAATAAATAGTGAGAATGGCTAAAAGTAACGGCCGGAAAACGAAGACTATCCGTTAAAAGAATCCCGTGATAGACCAAGCCGTAACAAAAAATGATTGTCGAAGAACTAAAAACTAGCTGTTAAAAATCCTGTGAAGGGCCAAACCACGTTGTGCCAAGATTCGCCAATGAATTGAGCTGTAGATCACAACAAAATAGACTATGATATTTGTTAAGGGCCACAAAAATTTGGCAATAATACCATGTAGAAATAAATATAAAATGACATTATGTGAAAGGGAAAGAAAAAGAGAGCAGAATAGGAGAGAGACGACGTATGAGTTACATCTTGCCTATTAACTCTATTAAACATTATTACATAATTCTCTATTTATAAAGAGATAAATGAGTAGTGAACAAAAAATTATAAGTTTTTTTTTCTTTTGAAATGAAGAAATTATAAACTTAAATAAAGTAAATATCGATAAACTTAATTTAGAGAATATGAATATTTTAACATAACAGGAATAAAACCTTAAAAAAAAATTAAATATAAAAAATAAAAAAATACACCAACTTAATATGAAAAACGCGGGAAACCAACACTATTACAGTAGCTAAAATAAGATCTTTTTGGAGTATGACGCCAGTGAATCTAGCACGTCGTCGTGAACCACAACTCAGCTAAGTTGGCCAATGCAACACGAGAGGACCCTCCCTCTTCCACGGCTGCCATAGCATCATCTCTCATCGCTGAAACCCTCTCTCTCACCTCTTTCCCGGCTTCCGAGTCCATTAACTCCCTCACTCGCTTCTCCAACTCGCCCGCACTCACCAACCCGTCTTCCGACTCGTTCACTGCCAATGCCACCTTCAATTCCTTCACCAAGACCACCCTGGTCATCCTTTGCTCTGCAAACAAAGGCCACCCAACCATCGGCACGCCGCCACACACCGCTTCAAGCACTGAGTTCCACCCGCAGTGAGTCACGAACCCACCCACCGACCCGTGATTCAGTATCTCCACCTGTGGAGCCCATTGCTTCACCACAAAGCCCCTCTCCTTGGTCCTTTCTAGGAAACCGTTTGGCAATAGCTCCTCCAAATTTGGCTCTTTGTTGTTATCTGGTGGTGGATTTCTTACTACCCACAAGAACCTTTGGCCACTGTTTTCCAATCCTACAGCAATTTCTCTCAATTGTTTCGCCGAAAACAATCCCATGCTTCCAAAAGACAGAAACACGACGCTTTGACTCGGTTGCGAGTTTAGCCAATTCAAACACTCGTGCTGATCATCTCCATCTTGGTTGCTGCTTGGTATCAAAGGTCCAATACAGAATATTGGTGGGGTTGTTCCGTCTGGAACACATAGCCCATCCGATATTGACCCAATAGCTTTTCTTTCGAGCAGGTCGAACGTGTTCACGATAAGTCCATTTGATTTGGCCATGTTGATTCCAGTGTTCAAGGAATACTCATACGCCTTAGAACTTCTATCCAATGCAGTTTGCGGCATGTCTGAAGCCGGGATAGGCGGTAAGCCGGGAATATCAATAAACATATTATTGAGGTCTTTAAAGCTTTTGTCGTTGGTTTTGTGCAAAGTGGGGCGGTATAGAAAGATGGCTAGACCGCTTGCGCAAGAGGTGAAGAAATAGTAGGTGGGGATGCGAAGTTTTTCGGCCACTTCAAAAGCAGCATCGCAGAAGAAATCAATGATAAAGGCTTTGAGTTTGGAGTTGTGGGAGATGGTTTGCAGGGCTTGGTGGAGATTTGCGTTGTTGAGGCGTGGGAATAAGTACATGGATTCTAAAGGGGAAGGAGTGGAAGGGACGTCGGAGATGGGGGGCAGGTGGTGGAAGGTGATGGATGGGGTGGAGGCGTTCACAGCGGCCATGTATTGGGCGGTAGAGCTGGCTGCATATTGGGCGGCGGAAGCAGAATTTGTGTTTTGCGTGTTTAAGACGATGATGGTGAGGGAGAAAGACGGGTAATGTTGGAGTATGAGCTTGCCAAGCTCTACCATGGAAATTAGGTGGCCTCTGGCGGGAGAGGGGTATAGGACTATCACATCCTTCATGCTTTTAGGAAGAGGAAAAACAAGTTGGGCACGGGGGTTGGGTTCCTCTCACGAACCATATGTACTTGTTTATATAACAAATGATTGAACCTAATTTTTTATATTTAAAATACTTTTAATTTTTTTTTTTCTTTTTATGAAATGAAGTAATAATATAATACTTGATGAGTGCTCCAACACCCACAGAAACAACTGACAGCCAAATTTAGAGATGGCACGAAATGGGTGCGGTTATACGTGGGAAAGGCAGTCAACGAAGGCACGGAACTGGAGAGAAGCAGTTGAGAAAACCCGGTCAAAAAATGGATTATAGGTTGGAATTGAAATAGATGGCAAAACCTCCACAATTACCTGCCTGCCACGTAGAATTTGGTTTTGCCACATAAAAACGGAAACCGCAATTCAACGTACAGGCCAGGAAGAACTCGTTTTCAAGGCCCAAGGCGAGAAATATGGACCACATTTTAAAATTAAAATGTTTTGTACGAATGTGTTTAATTCAATGTCAGAAATTATCTGTTTTGTACGAATGTTTTTAATTCAATGTCAGAAATTATCTGTTTCAGTTTCAACCACAAAAGAGATTGGAATCTTTTATAATTTAAAATAAATGATTAGTAAATAAAAATCCTCTTGATTATTTATTGTTAAAAAAAAAAAAATAAATAAAAAAAAATCTTAGGGGTGAATCAAAATTACACGTCAATAAAAAGGTCGTATATAATATCATTTATTAAAAATTGTTAATGTGTTTTAAGGGTGATTTTTATTTAAAAAAAATATTATGATCTAACATAAAAATAAAAGTAATTTTAAATATTTTGTGTGTCTTCTGAATTGTTTATTAATATTTCGTTTTCGGATTAGACAACAAAAGAAAGAAGGACCAAATTCACCAAACAAAGTGAAGAGCTTCTTGTCCAAACAAATGCTTTTTTGCCTAAAACCGTACCCCTCGAACAGGTAGAGATCTAAGCATTATTATTGTTAAAACTACCAAGGTAATAAATATGGGTCTTACATGCCCAAACAAGAGGACTCCGTGTACACTTTCTTGACTATTAGGCGGCTTGGCCCAAAAAAACATTCTCACATTTATTGTTTATATCGATAGCAATTTAGTCAACAAATTATTAGAAATCTAAATTTGACACAAACAAGTTGTTTGGATGGACAAGCTAGCTCCTAAATTCCTAATCAAACATTTCTCCCTTCTCAAAAGTATTGCAAGAGCCTCTCAAACAAAATTAACAAATATTAATAATAGTCAAATTTAATTATTAAAAGTTATTTTTTGTTTTTTTTTTTTCTTGTAAAATGAATAGCGAATAATCTCTTCAGCCTACTTGCTATTCATTCTCTAAAAACTAAATAATTTAGGAAAAAATGTCACTATTTTACTATTTATTTGTTTATTAGCTTCTCTTTCTTCTCACTCCTTGAGGGCAAATGGTGGTTTTTTTTTTTTTTTTTTTTTTTTTTTCTTTTAATCATATTTCGTTGATAATACATATCCTTCATTTACCACCTGAATGCTTAATGATGCTTGAGAATAACTTAATGATTTCAATGCCAAGTGAAAATTTCAATGAATTTTCATTGTACGAGGTAGCAAAAGGACGAAAAATTTTTATAAATTGATTTGTAGGAAATTTATCCAAGTCATATCTAAGATTGACATGTCCCTCGACACATGAAAAACATATATTGTTTTAATAGCATATGTTTCTCACATGTTTTTTAATAACATTAATAAAAAAAAAAACATGTGATTCTCACATGATTAAAATATACATATCATTCTTATATGTGGGTTGTAAAAAATTTATTACAAACGAGTTTGTAATAAATTACTGTCCGTAACAAAAAGAATGAGAAATCTATTGTATGTGACTCCATCAATGTGGAAAATTAATATTTTTCTTTGATCGGGTGTTGGCAATAATATAACAAATATATATATATATATTTAATAGCAAGTAGATATAGTATAAAAAAGTCAATAATTAAAGTAAAGTGTTATACTTTTTTTAATAGCTATTTTAACCATTATTATTGGAGATGCTAGCTCATAGGTACCCAATTTTCAGAAAAGATTGTGGGAATGGGTTTTCTCCCATTTTTTTGTTGCAGCGGATGTTTCACATTGGAGAAATGTTTGGCATCACATTAATGGTGCGATGCTTATGATAGTATTATATTTGTTGGAGTGCAATATTGCTAATTTGCTACTCTGCCCATTTCGACAGCTCTCAGAAATATGGACCACTTTAACATTACCTCTCATAGGGTTGGCAATCCGGGTCGGCGGGTCGGGTTCGTGTCGACCCGGATGACCCGATTACACAATCGGGTCAGACACGAACCCGACCCGATTAATAATCGGGTTGAAAACCTGAAACCGAACACGACCCACCTGCAAAACGTGTTACCCGAACACGACCCGGGTAACACGTTTACCTTCAACCAAAGTACCAAACCAGCAAAGTAAACCCAATTTGTTCAGAGAAGATTGAGATTCAGAGAAGTAGAGAACCCATTGTTTATCAAAACAAAACCAATACATCTATACAAGCTAACAGTAACAGATCTAATGGAAAATTCACCTAAATCGACACGATTAAGCTCTGAAAAAAAAAAGTGAAAACAGGTTGATTCGTGAGGCTATGTGAACTGTGAAGGTTAATTCGCGAAGGAGGCGTGAAACTGTGAAAGTGATAACAGAAAATTGAAAAGAAATGAGATGCGAGTCGTGGGTCTACCGGCGGTCATGGGTCAACCGGTTAAGCTCTTCCGGTCGTGAATCAGACGCGGGTCTGTCTTCCATTCTCCTCCCTTGCCGGCTCCGGTTTTGAATCAGACACCGGCGGTCGTGGGTTTGTCATCTTCTGAGGGCAAGTCGAGCTTCTCCGGCGGTCGTGGGTTTGAGAGGGGGGAGGGAAAAGGTTGGCGCAGAGAGAGGGGGAAAAGGCCGGTCCGGCCGGATGGTTGGCGAACATGGCGGTCGGGCGGCTAGCGGCGGACTCCTGGGCTAGGGTTAGTGAGATTGTGAGTATCAGACTATCGGTGGATAGTGAATGAGAAATGAAAATCACAAATGGAAATGGGCATTTCAATTTTCGTAGCTTTCGTTTCGGTTCGGGTGGGTTTTTTTTTTTTTTTTTTTTTAATAGTAACCGGGTCAGAATCGTGTCATAATCGGGTTGACCCGATTATGACCCGAACCCGATTACAGTAAACCCTAACCCTATTTTCCCGTGTCGTGTTCGTGTCGGGTTCGCGGGTCGTGTCAAAAATTGCCAACCCTAACCTCTCACTCTGTGCAGTGGGATTGAGTTGCCTACCCCTCTCATTTACTTTATGTTTTGTACGAATGTTTTAAATTCAATGGCAGAAATGATCTGTTTCAGTTTCAACCACAAAAGGGATTGAAATCTTTTATAATTGAAAATAAATGATTAGTAAATAAAAATCCTCTTGATTATTTATTGTTTAAAAAAAAAATAAAAAAAATCTAAGAGTTAAATAGAAGGTACACGTCAGTAAAATGGTCGTATATAACATTATTTATTAAAAAGTGTTAATGTGTTTTAAGGGTGATTTTTTTATTTTTATTTAAAAAAAATTATTATGCGACAAAAAAGTAAAGACAATTTTAAGTATTTTGTGTCTTTTGAGGTGTGTATTAATATTTCGTTTTCTGATTAGAAACCATAAGAAAGAAGAAGAAATTTTACCAAACAAAGTGAGGAGCCTCTTGTCCAAAAATATGTTTTTTGTGGATTAAGATTCTCTATAATTATTTGCTTGAATTTGAGAGAATTAAAAAATGTGAGTGTAAGAAACTATTTATGGGACTCACCTGACCAAATGAAAGGGAAAAAGACACTTTGCAAGGGATATCACGTCGTCAGGCGGTTGCAAGGGAACCGAAATTAACTGCCTTGAAATCCGCACAGAGTCTTCTTTGAAGAACAAAACTGAAGTGTAGACTCTGGAAAAATGAGCAAAACCTAAGGGTCCCTTTCGGGGGTCCTCTCTGATGCCTAAGTCAATTTCTGAGAGAAAAAGAACTTTCTAAAAATTAAAGAACTTCTATTTTAACCGTGTGTGTGTGTGCACAATGTGTTAACAAAATAATATAAATGCGGAATTTAAAATACACAAGTATTTTGTTAACGAAGTGGAAACTCAATTAAAGAAAAATCACTCCAGAGCAGCTAAACCCAAGATATCCACTATTTAAAAGACGAAACTAGTTACAAAGCAGTAGCATTCACATACCCTTATGCAGTGGTCATACCTTGAACTTTGACGTGTAACACAACACTAACGTCTCCCAACCAAGTCACCTACTTGAAATGATTTTCAATTGAATCTTTTACCTTAAGGTCAACCCCTAAGATAGACTTCAGTTCAGCACAGCAACAACTCACAACAACAATGGCTTAAGAGAGACCGATTCAGCACCACAACTCTAAAATATAACTCTCTAATTTCTACGAAATTCAATACCGAATTCTTACAATTCTCAAGCCTAGGGGCCTCTATTTATAGGCTACAGAAGACCTAAATGGCATTTTATTAGGTTTTCCTAGGCGCTGTCCAGACGGTAGACATAAGGCGTCCAGACGAACAACTATGTGATCGGCTTTCCAAATTCACTGAAATTCTTTCCTGAATTGAGCAGCGTCCGGACGGTCGCACTTTAGCTGCACACAATTTTCATATCAAGGCTTGGCCCGTCCGGACCATAACAGTTGTCGTCCGGATGGTTGATATGATGCACTCAATTTCCATATAAGAAGCTTGAGCCTCCGAACCATAAAGACTAACGTCTGGACGTCTGAATTTTGAATACATCTTGCCTTATAAATGAGCGCGTCCGGACGAGAATACACATTGCCCGGACGATTTCTGTTGTCTTCCCATATCTGTGTTTTTGAAAAGAAATCCCATAGATGATTGACTACTGGACGGTGTCTGGACGTGTTACTGAGACCTCCGGACAGATGCAACTTGGAATAGTTCGAAGCTTCTCGACATAGAGGAAGGTCCGGATGGAAAGTTCTCGTCATCCGGATGGATGATGCTTGGACAGTTGAGCGTCCGGACGGTATAATACGTCATCCTGCCGGTTGCAAGGGAACTGTACTAACTGCTTTGAATTCTGCACGGAGTCTTCTTTGAAGGACAAAACTAAAGTGTAGACTTCGAATAAAGCAGCATCCCTGTATAAAAAACATCATTACATAGAAGTGATTTTGTCCAACAGAATGTAGCCAATCACAAACTAACAAACTCCCCATTTGGCAATTCTTGGACAAAAATCACTTGACCGGTTAAAAATACAATTTCGGTCTAAATCAAAAATTACTCCCCCTAAATGTCTCAACAAGACAAGGGTAAATAGAGTAATAAAATATCTAACAAGAGTTCTAAAAACCAAAGAACCTGTTAAAAGAGAAAGCAACTTGCTAAAAAGGGAGAGAAAAACAACAAGATTAGTTCTTTCACAAGTAGAGCAGCACACGCATGTATCCAATTCTAAGAAATCAGCCAAATTGCAAGTCAGAATTACACAAACATAGAGTCAATATACAAACATTGGATAGGCAAAAATTTCCCTGCAAACATAATAATTAAAATAGCTTGTTTAACTCATATAATGCGTGTGAGTGTGTAAAGGCTTTCTCAAAAAGGTTTTGAAATGCACTGATATGACTTAAAGCAATCAGATTTTCTAGACAAGAGAGAAAATCAATGAAAGATCAGTCAAAAGTCAAACCTTATTATTGACTAGGGTCTAGCCACCCTCATCTGACTCCCCCTAAGATGCAGCACCTAATTGTTTTTACTTGTACCATAAAGGACAAGGTAAAATTTTACTTGCACCATGAAGGACAAGATACAAAGTTAATTCAGTACAGAAGTAATGAATATAAGCATATAACATAGAATTCAGAAGAATAACTGCTTGGTTCTTGTTGGTGCTGCAACCTAGAGAGAATGCTATAATTTTTAGGCTTTAGGTTCAACTAGCATGTTGGTCATTTTAACCATTTTATCAAAAAACATATCTCTCGTTAGAATTTCCAGAACCAAGAAGTCAGAGAGGAAAAAATGTACTTTAGAGGATTCTTGGATAGTGCACAATATCATCACATGAGAAAAGCAACTATCAATAATAAAAAGTGAGCAAGAAAACTTTGCATATGTCAGACTTATGTTCTCAACTACATGTAAGTATAATTTATCAAAGCATAATGAACCAATAAAAAGAGTAAGAGACATGAAATAGCTGACAAACTTTGAAAAGAACCACCCTGCTACATAACTCCCCAATTTTTTTATTTTTTATTTTTATTAACATCATGCTATCAGAGAATAAGACTTAAGAAAAACAAGGAAGTCTAATCCTAGCAAGGAAAAGCATGTCTATGACATGTCACACACACCAATGGCTTTTCGAATGTACTCAAACCTGCTACCATCCAGAGGTTTGGTAAGAATGTCAGCCAATTGGTTATCAATGGGGATGAAAGAGAGAGAATCTACCTCGGATTCCACAAGATCACGCAGGAAGTGATGTCTGAATAAAGCAGCATCTCTGTATAAAAAGCATCATTACATATAAGTGATTTTGTCCAACAGAATGTAGCCAATTACAAACTAACACTTTCTAAATCCAAAAAATTCAGTCTTACTTTATACCTGGGGTATGAGCCTATTTATAGAACTCAATCTGTCTTAGGAATGGGAAGCAAGAAATCTTCCCTGGCTCGGGTGCCGTGCCTTTTGCCTTTACCGAGAAAGGCATCTCTGCTATTATTCCAAACACTTGCAGGGAAATATCGGCGCCTGGTTGATGTTATTCCCAAGCTCTAGCAGGGGAATCTAGACGCCTATATGCTTTTGTTCCCGAGCTCTAGTAGGGGAATCTCGGCGCCTGTCTGTTATTATTCTTGACACCTACAGGGCAATATCGACGCCAGTTTGCTATTGTTCCTGAGCTCTGGCCTATCCGGGGGGCCTGTTCTACCAACCGGGCCCACAGGTTTTGTGATGGATCTCTTTTCTATTAGGCTAATAATTTCCCCAACAATTGCCCCCAAGTCCCTTATCCGAGGCTCGGGTAATGGGAATTCTGTGTTTGGAAAATCCAAGCCTGGCTCCATCAGAAAACCCGTTATCTCTTTGTTTTCTCTGCAAGGTTATCTCTCTGGCTTCTTGTTTGCCGAGATAGGACTATCTAGGAGTCTAGCTTGTTGTAAACCTGCAAGATCAAGGGTTAAACCCGACCCCCCAATTCTCTCGTTGTAGGACTAACCGAGAGACTCCCTACTGAAAAAAAAAACTTGCAAAACCGAGGGTTAAATCCGACCCCCCCATACCTTTTTGTTTTTTCTATAGGGTTGTCTCATTGTCTCCCGGTGCAGGACTAACATAGGGTCTTCCTTCTTGCTCCCGATGTAGGACTAACTGGGAGTCTTTGCCTTGTTTTCTTTGCATGGTTGTTTCCATGGCTCTCGGTGTAGGACTAACCGAGAGACTTGCCATGTTTTCTCTACAAACCGGGAGGCTCTTTCTTCTGAGTCCTAGTACAAGACTAACAAAGAGACTATTTCTTCTTGCTCCTAGTACAAGACTAACTGGGAGACTCTTTCTTCTTGCTCCCAGTATAGGACTAACCGAGAGACTCTTTCTTTTTGCTCTCGATACAGGACTAACTGGGAGACTCTTTCTTCTTGCTCCCAGTACAGGGCTAACTGGGAGACTCTTTCTTCTTGCTCCCAGTATAGGACTAATTGGGAGACCTTACCTTCTACCTTTAAAAGAAATGACATCAACGGGTTCCCGGTACTTAGATCGGGAACGTTCTGATCCTTAAGTCAGCTCTATTCTTTTACTCTGAAAAATACTCATTCCCAAAATCTAGGGAATTTTTTTCTTCTTCTTCTTTATTATAACTGAAATAATAACCTTGTTTTTTAAGACATAATTGCTAATAAATAAGAGTCTTTCTCGGGATTTCCGACGATCCTTTCTATCGGATCACAAACATAGGCTATTGTGGCCTCTGCTTTCTACGCCACGAGCTCTTGCATCTCCGGTCCTCTCTTCTTTCTTCTTCCTCCTGGGAATCATCCTCTCGATCCCCCTCGTTTAGATGAGGTCTGCCTCGGGGCTGGTAGTCTCAGCGATTCCGAGGCCTGTTATTTTTGGGTCAATTTCTTTGCTCTCCCAAGAACCAGACTAGCTTGCCGTACTTTATGAGCTCCTCAATCAACAATCTCAAGGTGATACACCCTTCGGTATGATGTCCTCTCTGCTCATGGAAATTGCAATACTTACCCTCATTCTTATAAGGAGGGTTACCTGGTATCCTTGGTGGTCGGAGATACTCCGGATCTCTCTTGATTTCCATAAGAACTTCTGATATCTCGGCATTTAGAGGTGTAAAGTTGTAATCTTTGAACTTCCTTACCTGCCTTTGATCTTCTCCTTCAGCCTTCCTGAAATCTTTCTTTTTCCTTCCTGGGGACCTATCACAGGATGGCCTTGAACTGTCCATTGCCTTCAGCGTCTCTTCCTGATGGATGTATTCCTCTATCTTATCCATTAGGTCTTGGAAGTTGATCGGTTGTGAAAAATAGATGACTTCTATTTTTACCGTGTGTGTGTGCACAATGTGTTAACAAAATAATATAAATGCGAAATTTAAAAGACTTAAGAATTTTGTTAACGAAGTGGAAACTCAATTAAGAGAAAAACCACTCTGGGGTAACCAAACCCAAGATATCCACTATTCAGAAGACAAAGTTAGTTACAAGACAATAGCACTAACATACCATTATGCAGTAGTCGTACCTTGAACTCTGACGTGTAACCCAACACGAACTCCTCCCAACCAAGTCTCCTACTTGAAAGGGCCTTTAATGGAATCCTTTACCTTAGGGCCAACCCTTAAGATAGATTTTAGTTCAGCACACAACAACAACGGCTTGAGAGAGACCGATTCAGCACAACAACCCTAAAATATAACTCTCTAAGCTCTACGGAATTCAATATCGAATTCTTACAATTCTCAAGCCTATGGACCTCTATTTATAGGCTACATGAGTTCAAATATGAGTCTGACTCGAAATACCTAGGTGTCGTCCGGACGGTAGACATAAGGCATCCGGATTGACAACTATGCGATCGATTTTCCAAATTCGCAAAAATTCTTTCCTGAATTGAGCCATGTCTAGACGGTGTTGCCCTAGCGTCCGGAAGGTTACAGTTTAGCTGCACGCAATTTCCATATCAAGGCTTGGAGCGTCTGAACCATAACAGTTATCGTATAGACGGTTGATCTGATGCACGCAATTTTCATATATGAAGCTTGAGCGTTCGGACCATGAAGACTATCATCCGGACGATTGAACTTTGAATGCATGACTTGCCTTATGAATGAGCGCGTTCGGACGGGAATACACATCGTCCGGATGGTTGCAGCTATCTTCCCATATCTGTGTTTCTGGAAAGAAATCTCATAGCTGACCGAACACTGAACGGCGTATGGACTTGCTGCTAAGACGTCCGGACGGATGCAACTTGGAACAATTCGAAGCTTCTCGACACAGAGGAAGGTCCAGACGAAAAGTTCTCATTGTCCGGACAGATGATGCTTGGACAGTTGAGCATCTAGACGGTATAACACGTTGTCCAAACGATTTTAAGAGATCCAATTTCTCTGACTTGGAATCTTAGCAGAATCTTCTAGTAACTATCCAGCTTTTATATACACAGAAAAAAATTGGCAGATATAAAGTCGTAAACTCTCAATCACATCGAAACAAAGTCAATTAATGCACGATATCAGGCAAAAATACAAGCAATATCTGACATGCCAAGAAAAGAAAAAAAAATAAAATACCCTGCATTTTCTCCCCTAATTTTTTTTTTTTTTTTTTTTAATTTTTTGAAAAAAAAAATGCTATATGAAAATAACATCATAAAATAAGAATGCAAGGCAAGATCAAACCCGTGAAGGATTAAAGTTGCCAATACAGAAAAACAGTCGTCCGACATGCTTTTTCTGTCTTCCCCAGATAGTAACTGCAATATTCTCTCAACAAAAATAGGGGGCAAATAACAGTGGTTCCAAGATTGGACAATAAGCACAAGATATAACAAGTAAAAGATTACGCAACCAAATTCTAGGCATGAGTACCTTCACCGACTAGGTGAGTCCATTCCCTCTCATGGGGTGAATGTCTTCCTTCTTCCTGACCCAAGCCTGCCTTCTTATGGGTGGTTGTTGGCAGGATCTCATTTGATGAACCATCCACCGTATCATGCTCTGCATCCAGATGAGTAGCTCCTTGCAGTTTTGATCATCCTCCACCTTCTACGGCTTTTTGAAGTGCTTGGATTTGTTGGTCTTAGATTTGCCACTATGATTGGCGGGAACAAATCTCTGCTGAGGCTGCTAGTGTTGAGGAGCCTGGCGCCGTGGGGCAAGATGCCTTGGGTCTTGATAGGGAGGAGCCAGATGCTTTCCATGGAGTCTGATAAGGAGGCTGATGCCATGGAGTCTGATACTGGGCCAAAGGTCTTGTGCCGTAATTTGCTTGTCTGCGTACTTCTTTCTTGACATTTGCTTTCTGAGCTTTGAGAAGGGAGCACTGGGGTCGGACATGCCAATTTAATCCGCAGTGATGGCATATGGGAGATCTTTTGATGGTCGGTAACTTCTGAGTAGGCGGAACATCTCCATTGATTTTGTCCTTCCCTTTATCCTCAACAGTGGGTGGAGGCTTGGGGACTATAGGCTTAACAAAGATAGTCTTGGAAGTAGAGGGAATATCAGAAAGAGGAACTACATACCCAAGACTAGTCTTGTTAGTTCGGCTCTTTTGAATTGATAGCATGTGAGTCAGCTTTTAATCGATGACCCTCTCTAATTGAAGCTGCATTTTCACAAATAACAAAGTCCTTACCTCTTTGAGATATATGCCTCCTATGGGGCGGAACATATTTATCTGAAAAGGTTTTTTCAATAAAGCCCTTTTTGGAATCTTCCTGCTTCTTCCAAGGTTTGTGGGATTTTAACAGATAACACTTTGGTCTAATATGACCAACCTTCCCACAATGATGACAAATAGGAACAAACTTACCTTGTGTTCCCGAATCTTTGGAATTAGGCTTCACACAGTTATTTAAGCAAGAATTTTCAGAATTATCCAAACAAGCAATGTCTACTATCACAGGCTTAATAACAATAGAATCTAATTCAGAATCAGAAGCTTGTGAAGTAGAAGCACTCAAGTCATCAACAACTAAATCAGGCTTGTTAGGAATATCTGAATGAATACAAAGCATGCTCTTTAAATTATTATTAGAGAATTTTTTTCAAGAGATCTTTAAATTCTTTTAATTTATTCTCAAGTGCATCAATAATGTCAAATAGCATGGTATTCTCAAATTTCAAAGAGTCAATCAAAGCATGTGATTCAGATAACTGAACAATCAAAGACTCTTTTTCTTGCTTCACCTTTTTGAACTCTTTTGGAGAAACAATTTTATCCAATTTAGCAAAAACTTTAGAGAGTTCAATATCATAATTTTCTTCAGATAACTGAGAGAAATCCATGATAAAAGGTGTAATAAAAAAAAATAGAAGTCACAAAAGAGATAAGGATCACACTCAAGAAATAAATCTAAAACAGAGTGTACCAAGCTCTAATACCAATTGAAAATATTTATTGACTTCTAATTTAAACCAGGTGTGTGTGTGTGTGTTTGTGTGCAAATAAATATTTTAAATGCGGAATTTAAATAAGACAAGATATTTGTTACGAAGTGGAAAGTCTATGAAGAGAAAAAACCAATCCAGAGCAGCCAAACCCAGGAAATTCACTATCCAAAAACAAAGCTTCTTACAAGACACTCGTACTCACATAACCCTATGCAGTAGTCATACCTTTAACTCTGACGTGTAACCCAACACGAATGCTTCCCAACCAGATGTTCCACCTGAAGGGTTTTTTGATGTTCCTTTACCCTAGGGCCGACCCCTAAGATAGACCTCACACGAACAATTGAGCACACACTGGCACCGGTTTGTGAGCTAGCGGATCTTCGATTCTCCCTAAACATCCTCTCAAAGTACTAGGGAATTTACTGCTGAATTCTGTACAAAACACTAGCCTAGAGCCCCCTATTTATAGGCTTTAAGAGACCTCAAAAACTGCTGAGATTCTGACTCTAGCTGGAGAGCGTCCGGACGTAAAATAGCATCGTCCGGACGGTTTTCTGCGATATCCTTTCAGAAAAAACGCAATTTTATCTTTATCAGGTTCACATCCAGACGGCTTGACCGAGCGTCCGAACAGTCCTCGCTAAAATCCTTTCCGTATTCGAATGGAACTCTGGAATATTCTAAACTACTGGACATCATCAAGACGTGTTGCCACATCGTCCAGACGGTTTGCAGAGACTTCCTAAACAATGTCGACTTCTGAAATCAGACTCCTTGTTGAATACTGATTGACCTAGCGTCTGGACGGTGTTGCTCTGACGTCCGGACGTCTTCAATGTTTATCTGTGAGACACTGCGGGGTGTCCGGACGCCTTCAAAGGCCCGTCTAGACGGTTGCACAGGAACCGGCTGTTCTGACATGGAAATTGCATGGAATATTCATGGACATCTTCTTAGAAACTTGTGACCATACACATGGCATGAAATGAGACACTGTCCATATTACTTGAAGACTCTGAATAGAACCAATAAACTTATTAAAAAGTAACCGTTACATAAAGTATTTTTGTCAACCAAAATGTTGCCAATATAAAATACTAACAGAATGCTTTATGACAAACACTACAGGTTGAATGTTGGCATTCTCACAAGAAATAACACTTGCCTTCTCTTTGTCCTCACAGACATTCTGAGGTTTTGCAAGTTCAGGCTTCACAAAGGCAATTTTAGAAGAAGATGCAATGATAGAAACATTAGAAACATAAGTAGTTTTAACAAAGACTAAGCCAGACTTATCAGATGAGCACTTTTGCCCTTTCAGCATTTGAGCTAGCTTATTGTCAATGTATTTCTCTAACTGTACCTGTGCCTCAACCAACTTATCTTTAAGCCTTTGATCTTACCAATGAATGTGTTTTTCTCTGTTTTTAAAAGATTAAGTTCCAGCACATTCTTTTGGTTTACTTCCCTCAATTTTATATAGAGCTTTTTGTAAACCTCCTCATCACTACTGTCAGAATGATAAGACTCATCAGGATCATTGTGAGATTCTGTAAAAGCTAACAATTCAGAATCCTTAGTTGGAGTCTCTGAATCATCACTGAGAGTGGCATGAAGAGCTTTTCCTCTTGCCTGCTTGAGGTTTTCACAATTTACTTGGATGTGTCCAAAGCCTGAACATTCAACACACTTAGGACCATAATGATCTTTTTTGTTAGTTCCAGCTTCTTCTTGTTCAGTACCTTCGGGGTCCCCCTTTGGAATTCATCAATTTTATGAGATTCCTAGCAATTATAGCTATATCCTCCTCATTATCAAATTTTTCTTCATAAGAATTTTTACTTTTACCTTTTATAGCCTTGAGAGAAATGGATTTAGTTTTCTTGACAGGGGGCAAGGACAACTTATAGGTTAGAAGAGACCCAACAAGTTCTTCAATCTTCATGTTGTCCAAATCTTTTCTTTCTTCAATTGTGGTCACCTTGATTCTAAATCTTTTAGGTAAAGATCTAAGAATCTTTTTCATGAGTTTTGCATCTGAAACCTTCTTACCAATATTAATCATAGAATTAATTACAAATATAATTTATTCTATCATGAAACTCATTAAATGTCTCATTTTCCAACATTCTAATCCTTTCAAAATTAGAAACTAACATTTGAAGTTGAGCATATTTAACCAATTTGGTTCCTTCATATGTAAGTTTCAAGGATATCCCATGCTTCCTTAGCAGTTTCACAATTAGAAACTCTTGAGAATTCTGATGGTGAAAGTGTTGAGCATATGGCATTCATAGCTAGGTCATTCGTAACACGAGTTTGCTTTTGGAGAACAGTCCATTCAGCTATTGATGTATCCGGTGTAGTCCATTCAGATTCAACAATATGCCAAACGTTTATTGCTTTTAGAAAAAATTTCATGCGTGATTTCCAAAAGCTATAATTATATTTGTTAGTTTTTAGTTGGCTACATTTTGTTGACAAAATCACTAATATGTAATGGTGCTGCTTTCACAGGAATGCTGCTTATTTCAGAGTCTTCAGATATTCAGAGTTTATGTCTCTGATATGGAAAGAGCCTCATTATGACAAGTTGCAAGCTTCAAGAAGGCTATTTCAATATTCAAGGAAGACTATGTGCAGATTCCAACTCAGAGAAGTCGAATCCCAAGATTCCAACTCATCTAGCTCCACTGTAACAAGCCAAGGGGAACCAAAAGAGCCCTTAGCTCTAAAGGAGCCAGGGGTGAACCACCAACCGGGAGGAGGGAGGCATGAGGCCTCCCCCCCCCCCCCCCCTGCGGAGCTGCAAACTTCTTAGTGCACTCTCACTCAAGAAAGAAGACAGAAGACCCAGAGAGAACTTGTCTTCTTTAAGCCTTAAACTTGAATCATTGCCACATTCACGGGTTTCGCTTTTAACAGTCACCCGTGAACCCCTTGTGGGTGTGTGGGGTTGCCTACTTCCCTTCGCTATGCACGACGCTCCTGTGGCCTATCTATCCCCCATGTTGGACCAGTAGTATTGACGATTACGTTGTCAGATTAGATTCTTTTAAATTATTTGTTTAAATTTGAAAAAAATTAAAGTAGATGATTATGAGAGACAATTTATAGGACTTATCTAACCAAATAAAAATTATGACACCTAATCACTTATTCGGCCAGGTAGGTCTCATAAGTGAATCTCTCACAATCACCTGCCCGAGAAGTGAATTCGAACAAATAATTTGAGAGGATCCTAATCTTACGTTGTCACGTCATTTCAAGTGAAATAAAGATAAATTATTTTATGATCTATATTAAATTTTACAACATCTAATTGTGTATATATTGTCTATGTTGCCACGACATTTAATTTTTTTTAAAAAAATAATGCTAGATACTATATTTTTATCATACAATTGTCTAACAATGTCAACCATTAAATATTTTTTTTTATTTAACAAAGATTTATCGAATAGTTAATTGATGGTGTCACGTCAGTCTTGTTAGATGATATTGAGTAAAATTATAGTATGATATAGTACCATATGTACTGTTAAATGTTGTAAAATTTAATATAATTAGGAAAAATTACATTTAAGCCCCCCCAAACTACAACCGTTTTGGAAGTAGTCCCCAAATTACCAACTTTGGACTCTGGCTCCCTTAACTACCAAAAAGTACCAAAAAGATCATGTTAGCCCTATGGCGTCAATCCGATTATATTGCAAATATTTTGATGATAACAAATTATATCTTGTTGCTCTAATGTATCTACTTCAAGTATGATAGTTGCAAAGAACATTCGAGCACACATTCTCAAAGGACCAAAAAGAATCAAAGGCATTTGGGATTCTGAAGAACTCAAGAACTCAAGATTGAAGAACCAAAAAGAAGCCCTTAAGCTCTGAAGAACTCAAGATTGAAGAATCCGTATTTTATTAGGGTATTCTTGTAAAGCTCTTGTATGATTGAACTCCTGAGACTCCTCACTCTAGAATGAACTAAGGACCCTTCATACATTGCATATATGGATTTTTGAAAAACGAAAATCATTAAAAATCAAACTTCAAGTTTAAAAATTCTGCTGGAAATTATTTTGTCTTGAAAAATCAGATTTCAAGTTTAAAAAATTTTGCTGGAAATTATTTTGTCTTGAAAAATCAGATTTCAAGTTTAAAAATTCTGCTGGAAATTATTTTGTCTTGAAAAATCAGATTTCAATTTTGAAAATTCTGCTAGTTATCATTTTGTCTTTGAAAATCAGATTTCATCTTTGGAAAATTAGCTAACAATTATTCTTGTATTTGAAAATCAGATTTCATCTTTGAAAAAATAGCTAGGAATAATTCTTGTATTTGAAAACCAGATTTTCAAAGTTAGAAATTGTTGCTAGACAATTTTTTTGATGATAACAAATTATATCTTGTTGCTCTAATGTATCTACTTCAAGTATGATAGTTGCAAAGAACATTCGAGCACACATTCTCAAAGGACCAAAAAGAATCAAAGGCATTTGGGATTCTAAGCAAGAAGCCCTTAAGCTCTGAAGAACTCAAGATTGAAGAATCCGTATTTTATTAGGGTATTCTTGTAAAGCTCTTGTATGATTGAACTCCTGAGACTCCTCACTCTAGAATGAACTAAGGACCCTTCATACATTGCATATATGGATTTTTGAAAAATGAAAATCATTAAAAATCAAACTTCAAGTTTAAAAATTCTGCTGGAAATTATTTTGTCTTGAAAAATCAGATTTCAAGTTTAAAAAATTCTGCTGGAAATTATTTTGTCTTGAAAAATCAGATTT